>CM060962.1:52810963-53188463 GCA_030765045.1 Tenodera sinensis | reverse complement strand
GCTCGCACATTTTGACGGCATTCTGCGCTGACTTAAGCGCATATCGTTTTTGTGCCTATAAGCACAGCAACTTTAAGACACCTGAAGTACATCACCGCAGCTTTGTGTGTGCTGCGAATAACTCGTGACACTGAACGAATCTGCACTTTACTAAACCACGTCACAGCACTGTTCACCAGCAAACTGAATGTGGACTGAGGTTGGAGCGTGTTTCGCCTAGAACCCCTTGAACACATCTCTTATTAAACTTTATATAAGACACATTTACTTCATTTTTTTGTCTCGTTGATCACGTTTTCACTATGTGTGTTTACTATATCCCACTTCACTAAGTTTTTTCCTGCAACTTGATCCAGTAACTTAAACAAGTCCCCATTTGCAGAATACTGAAGTTCTGACGAGCGCTTCCCGAGCTTGGAAATGTAAGTGGGCTGCTTCAGCGGCGGATTGTTTCCTTTTGATTGCGCACCAGTGGACACAGCGTTGTTTTTCTCCAATTGTCATCCGCGCAGATAGCAATTTGGTCCATTTGTATATTCTGAAAAGACGACAAAACATGTGCATTAGATTAATAATACATAGTAAACACTTCGTATTTAACGAGCTTGGGGTTCTGCAACAAGTGGGACTCACAGAAAGATGTAGGTAAATGTGCACTTTGATGGTTTTAAATTATGGTACATGCAAATACATACACGCATATATATGTAATGTATATATACAGTATGTACATTTATGTATGCATGTATGTATGTATGTATGTATGCATGCAAGATTCATATAGTATGTATGTAGGTAGGTAGGTAGGCAGGTATAGGTATGTATACATCTATTTATCATAACACTCAAGGATTCATGGGAATCACATATTAAATTGCTTATTTCTTATTGCTTTTTCATTTGCTGTTACTCCTCCCTTTGGAATTCTGCATTTTTGTGCCTCTGTTTCAAATGCTTATGACGTTAAAACATTTCAGATCCTATGAGTTGCAACAGATTACGTAAAATGTAAACTAATCGTTGGAATGGACTCTAAAGAGTAACTATTCTTTGACAACTGATTAAAAAGCTGCTAGTTTTTACGGTGTGTTTACGTTGCACAAGAGAATCTTGTGCTGCAAACGAAGTGTATGTAGGTACTTACTGAATGCCGTTAAGCTGTTTCCATGTCTAAATGCTGCCGTTGCAGGGTAAAGCAATATCCTGTGACCGCCTTACATCCGTCTCTTTGAGGTCAGAAAGACTAACTGAAGCTCGGGCAACCCATCCGTCCTTTCTCGGCGAGTCAGCTTCAAGATTCTTGATTTGCAACAGTTGCTTGTAGGCTCGGCAGGTAGACAGGCGGGCGGGTGTATGGCACAAACCCAGGACAAGAGAAGGGGTATGCACTAGAATGTTACAGTGCAACGACAATGTGGGAGAGGAGCAATACACACACAAAAGCAAAAATGAAAAATATCAAAGAATGAAGGAAACTTGAGGAAAGAAAGAAAGGAAGGAAGGACGGGAGAAACAAATTGGATGGCTGACTCCTCCCACCACCTCTCCCTTCTCTGGTCCACTCCCTCCGTCCGCATATTTTTGTCGGCTGTGCAGGCAGCAGCAGCAGCAGCAGAAAGGACATCGTGAGTCGGGTCGGAGGGAGGAAGCCGTGCGTGCACATATACATACTTCTTCAGCTGAAGCTCATTCCTTGATGCCCAACCAGCAAACGTAGCAAATTATATCCTACACTAGGTTTCAGGGCATACACAAATGAAATTTATGTCTTGGAAAAACTGTGTGCATTCTCAATTTTTGTATATATTTTCTTTAATGAACATGAATAATTTTTTACGGTTTACAAAGTAGTAATTTGAAAAATATAACCTTCAAACTTAATTACCGTAAACATTGAAGATATTAGTAGTTACTCAGGAATTATTTACCTTCCTATTCAAAAATCTGAAGCAAGGTTTTGTTGTAACATGCATCCAGCGCACTAGATTAGAACATTACACGTTGGGCTAAAAACAGTTTTCTTCTAAACTTCTATATTAGGTATGATCTCTAAGGAAAAATATCAATGGTGCATTGCAAAAGTACATAGTTCAATTGTATTGCCAGGTACAACTAGATGCACACTGGCCATCCAATTTCCTCCTCTTTAAGTACTGGGGGGAAATGAATTCCACATGCAGAGAGTTTGTTTTAAACATGACACACAACTATCCCCTTGCACTCCCAAGTAGTTGCTTTATGATTATCATTTTAAAAGCTTTCAGCAGCGTAACTAAGTCATTCTGCTCTTTTAGGAATGTCTCGTCACCTGTGGTAGATATCGAGAGGAGGAAGGGGGGGGATTAGTTTTAAACACTCTCCTATTTGCTTTATAACTTGAGAAAAACAGGTTGAAACCCTCTCCAAGAAGTAGGTACCACTATGACAGTTTTATTTGGTTTGCTTCACTTAAAACTAAATGCCAAAGCAGGTGTTCTAATGGTCCCAAGGTCACTAAAATGTGCAAATGTGTATTGATAATGCGATTATTAAAATAATAAAAAGTAAATTTTTAAGAAAAGAAAATCTGATGTGTTGTACTCACAACTCTTGCAGTAACTATTCTTACAAACCTTTATTCCTCTATCATCTTCATGTTAGCGGAGATAAACTTTTGCAGAAATTAACTTACTGCTTATTTCCTTGTAAGTACAAGGGGAAAACTGTAGGCTTTGGGCAATAGTCAAATGTTTTAAGAGTGATCATTATATGAAGGGTATGAAATTCCGCTCTCTTTGCACGGCCAAGACATAAAAAAGTGAATAAGGACCTTTCGTTTGAGAAAAGAATAAGTATCGCAAAACACAAATAACAAGGAATATGTCCGAAATGGTTCACTCCAAAAAAAAGAAATACATACATATGAGCATAAATTGTGTTGTAATACTAAGATTTGGGCTATCTCTTACTGCTTACCTGTCGTGCTAAGGTCATTAACAGTAAACAGGGCTACATAGCTTATAGCCGGAAAATTCAAAATATACATTTTGATTGTCATAAAAATACATTAAATATGTGACATTTCAATCACAATTGTTAGAGCCATTTTTGAGAAAATCAAAATTTTTGAAAACTTTTCGATGTAGAAGGTAGTTTAGGGTATAGGGACTATTATAAAAATCTTCGTGTCGCATTCTTGAGAGATATGAAACTTAAATATCAACTTTGGTTTTTAACCGACTTTTCGTTTTTGAGTTATGCTTTTTACAGACAGACATACACACGCGCGCGCGAACACACACATGGATTGGTTCGAATACAATATTTCCCCTACTTTACGTAGTAGGGAAAGTAGAAAAAATAGAACAGAACCTTACTGAACACTGAGATAAAGTTAAAATCAAACGCATATTATGATGTGGTCTTACAGATCTATATACCTGCCTACATCATGACTTAAAATACGTACAGTTTATACCTACTATTTAGATATCAATACTTTGATACTGAAACGTATACCTGTAATTCCTACACTAAAGGAGAACAAAGCAATTGATGGACTAGAAATACTTAGAGAACGTGTAATTTATTTTTAAAACATGAAAATACCGGCGAGTGGGTTTTCAGTTTAATCTACGCGTTTTTTCATCGTCTTTGACTAACATTTTTCAGAATTCTTGCATCTTGTACATGATATCAGTAAGGTACTATGTCTGTGCCATATTACCCTACTGTTGAAATACTCGTGAAAACTTGGACACAATTATAAGATTGCAGAGTCAAATACATTATTAAACTGATCAAAACAACACTATATTCCCGTCTTCGTCTGGTTCCTCCGATTATTAAAAACTTCAAGATATTTCTTCGGTTTTTATTCACTATAAATTCCTGTTCTTACGATTAGAACATTAGCTCTATTCAGCCATTCATTCTTATCTCTGAAGAAATATTTTGTATTACAATATTAATACATTAGATATCCGGCTTTCAGCATAAATGTGTCCCCTAACGACAATGGAAAAAAAAGGAATGCATTTTTATAAAATGTGGATAAGTGTTTTACGATTTATTGCAGCTCGCAGAACTGTGGGTTGTTTTATTAACAGCATAAATAATAAATTACATTTTGTGGAAGCAGACAACTGGGAATTTCGGTCTCGCATCTTACAGTGATGTAAGCCAAGATTTCTCCCAAATAATAGCCCCCAATATAACGTAACCTAATCAACCATTTAGTGTAAAAGAAAAATAAATTGCTTAAGATAACGTTTAGATTAAGGCACAGCAAAGAATATATATATATCAGCTAAACCCTGTTATTCTTTTAAATCTCCAGATCCATGGAAGACAATAACGGTCCACTATCTGAAAAAAGTACATCTTGTTAAACAGTAGTTATATTTTCCCAATGCGTTTATTTCTTTCTTTTATTATTTATTTTCTCCGTGGCATTTTCAACCTATTCTCTGTTACAAATTTAAGTTTTCTCAAATTCAAAGAATATATTTTGAAATGTCATTGTTTCTCAATAAGCTCATGGAAACATTACATTAACGTTTTTTTAAATAGATTATTTTATACCTGACTAAGAAGAATGCTTCTTATTTTGGTATCGATGAACTTAAATTATTTGTATGAAAACATTTAGCCCAGTAGCTAAATAGAATAAGCTTCTGTGTAATAGTTTAATTAATGGCTATGAAACGGCAGTGGATGAAGATAATGGCGGTTATGTGTAAAGTTGGTTCAGCCTGAAAGAGTTTTAGTGATGGATAAGACACGTTGTAAGTGCTGGTTTGTCAGTCGACAATTTGGACAAAACTACACTACCTCACCTATTCCTGGCGTAATTCGTTTCATGGTTTCTGTTTTAGAAGCTAATGGTAAAGACAAAGCCAGGGCCTTTATTATTCTGTTACCCTGGTTTAAGGCTCGTTTTGGCGTCAGAAAAATTATACTAGTAATATGATAATACGAATAAAAATAATAACAATAATCTATACAATAAATAATACCTACTAATAAAAACTAACACTGATAATACATAAATACTAAGCTAAGTAGTTAACAGAATTGAATTTGTTGTACTTAACTACACAAATTTACTTTTTTTGTTTTGTTTCTTATTTAACCTTTTGCCTTTGTACAATGTGCCATGTGGCTTTCCGCCCTTATTTGTTGCTTTTGAATCCTGCCAATGGTGAAATGGTATAATAGGTATGGTAGCCAACATATACCTCTATTCTAATTGCTCTCCCTCTCCCTCTCTTATCTTTCCTTCCTTCTCTCGACTCTTTGTTTTCCTTGTACACTTCTGCTTGGATTTCCCTAAAACTTTTCCCATATTTATTACTGTCCATGTCCCCTTTATTTGTTAACATTTTCATTGCTATGGTTTTCCAATTCATACTGTCCCATTTTATTTCCCATGTCTCTTCTCTTAATTCCTCACATTGCAATAGACAATGTCCTATCTAAACTCTCTCTTGCTCCAAACAAAATGCATTCTTCTACTTTGTTTTCTCATAACTCCTTTTCTTAATATCACCACTGTTCTTGTAAGTTCTATCTGGGAAAGCGACCAGGTGTATTGGCTTTGGCTGTTCAGAGTGTCCCGTTCGGTTGTTATCTTTTTACTAACACACCAAAATACTAGTAACGTGGCATACAGCCAGTAATGCAACACAAATGGATCATCTCACGCTGCTGCTGATGTATGATACGTTGCTGTCCTGAAGACATGATTGCATCTGAACAGAGTGTACATACACTGACTCGCTGTGTATGCACGATAGGCTCGCGTATACAATAGGGCATTTCCACGTATTTTCCGATACGCCTCATGGGTTTGTCACCTAGTACAACGCACACCTCTGTGTCCAAATATTCGGGTATAGAGTAACAGTAACACAGTCCCTCAACCTTTAGCTAACGGAGTAGAACAGTCTCCCAGTGAACGATGTAGCACATTCCTTCAGCGTTCCAAGCAACCATGTAGCACGGTTCCTCAACAATCCCCAATGTTGCAAGTAACCATGTAGCACAGTTCCTCAACAGTCCCCAGTGTTGCAAGTAACCATGTAGCACAGTTCCTCAACAGTCCCTAGTGTTGCAAGTAACCATGTAGCACAGTTCCTCAACAGTCCCCAGTGTTGCAAGTAACCATATAGCACAGTTCTTCAACAATCCCCAGTGTTGCAAGTAACCATGTAGCACAGTTCCTCAACAGTCCCCAGTGTTGCAAGTAACCATGTAGCACAGTTCCTCAACAATCCCCAGTGTTGCAAGTAACCATGTAGCACAGTTCCTCAACAGTCCCCAGTGTTGCAAGTAACCATGTAGCACAGTTCCTCAACAGTTCCCAGTGTTGCAAGTAACCATGTAACACAGTTCCTCAACAATCCCCAGTGTTGCAAGTAACCATGTAGCACAGTTCCTCAACAGTCCCCAGTGTTGCAAGTAACCATGTAGCACAGTTCCTCAACAGTTCCCAGTGTTGCAAGTAACCATGTAACACAATTCCTCAACAATCCCCAGTGTTGCAAGTAACCATGTAGCACAGTTCCTCAACAATCCCCAATGTTGCAAGTAACCATGTAGCACAGTTCCTCAACAATCCCCAATGTTGCAAGTAACCATGTAGCACAGTTCCTCAACAGTCCCCAGTGTTGCAAGTAACCATGTAGCACAGTCCCTCAACAATCCCCAGTGCTGCAAGTAACCATGTAGCACAGTTCCTCAACAGTTCCCAGTGTTGCAAGTAACCATGTAGCACAGTTCCTCAACAGTCCCCAGTGTTGCAAGTAACCATGTAGCACAGTTCCTCAACAATCCCCAGTGTTGCAAGTAACCAGATAGCACAGTCCCTCAACAGTCCCCAGTCTTGCAAGTAACCATGTAGCACAGTTCCTCAACAGTCCCCAGTGTTGCAAGTAACGACAGGGGGGTTCGTGTTGATGTAAATGAAAATGACATTTTTGACTTTTGAATTATATCTACAGTATCTACAGGCCCTTGTGAATCATTTTGGCCAAACATTTTCCCCAACCCGGTATTTTTAAACCTCAGCGACATGTTTAAATCAACCGTACGCTTCGTTTTAACCACACTGGTGTTTTTTTCTCTCAATCTTGTATTTTGTATGCCATTTATTCTTTTGCTCTGATTTATATGTAAATTTATATACATAATGTCAAACGTGTTATCTATAGATTCAGATATGCGTTGGCTCCCAAAAGGATAATTTATGCTGTAAAGTAATAGGAAGTTTAAGAAAAAAAAAAACTTCATAAAAACAAAAATGCATTTCTTTGCAAGTAATAACACCAATCAAATGCTTTAATTTATTTTCAATTTACTTAAGTGTCAGAAAATGGCGTTAGTATACTTCCCTGAAAAATGTAAAGACATGTTTTAAAACATTCAGTTTTTCGTTAGTTAAAAGTATTTAATTATATTATCTGAGAAACTTTTGAGTTAGAACATTGAGCTTTTGCACAGTTATTTCTTTATTCATATTAAGTGTGCCAATTTTCAAGTAAATGGATGTAAAATTGAGGAAACTCAGAAAATTCAGTCCCAATGTCCCTTAACTGTAGCTGGCGCGATGTATATGCGATGTATGCACAGATGCACACACTTCCTCCTTGCTATACATACGCTACTTGTGAAGTTAAGTAGAATGCCTCCCGAAGCTGGAAGTGAGCATACAGTTCCCAGGGGGGAGGGGTTCGGGAGTCCCGCCAAGCGCCAGGGAGAAATCCTGCCATAGCGCAAATTCCACCGCCCTGCCACAACACACCAACCGCTGTCACCTAATCATACAAACCTGAAACAGATGAGGCCAATCAGATGAAAGGAAAATTATGGCAGAAGGGAGCCGCCCCAGCTGTCGTCTACTGAGCGGGGAAACTACGACAAAGACATGGTCGGAGGAACCTGTCCAACGAAAATCAAACCCGGGCCTTCCGAATGCGAGCCTCACATGTTACCGTGGAGCCATCTCGCTCAGTTTGTCTTCTCTTATTGTGTATCCTTTCGACTTCCAACGGAGGAAATGGGTAGATCTAGGGGGCTCTGCCATATTAACTGCTTGCAATAGAGAGAGAACAGCAGTTATCTTGCGCAAGCATCCGCGCCATCTGTTCAGCACTGTCAACACCACTCTCCTGAATGCACACCTGATAAGGAAATGGAATGAAGGGGAATGATGGAAAGGATACCGCGATGTGAAATAATGCAATCCAGCATTAAGAGACATGGGGAAACCACGGAAAAGTCATGTCAGAGTGCGCGACCACGGAGGTCGAACACGCTATCTCCCGAATGAGGGCAACAGACGTTACCATCTGAGCCACCCCGCTCAGTAAAGTTGAAACAATTACGAATATAATTTCAAGACCGGATCCTAGCCTAGAAGATGATGAGGTACAATTACCATTGCCTTTCCCCCGATTTTTCCGTCCTTCCATTTCATTTCACCTTCCTTTCAAACCAGTCTTTCAGGGTCGGAAGTGTTGGCGACGAACGGGGCTGCTGTGTGGGGGATTTGCGCTCTGTAACTGCTGCTCTCGACTGATGGGTAGCCCTGTAGTTGCTAGACCTGCCGGGGGGGGGGGGGTGTCCGCTCTTGAAACCCATGCGGCTGGTGGCTGCTTGGCAGCCCTACTTCCGAGATGAATCTCCAGACAAATAAGGGACTCATGCTAAGCTCTTATGTAATGTTGAAGTTCAACTCCTTATATGCAGCAGTTCACCCAAATTCGAAATATGTTGACAAATGTAGGATTTTAAAAATGGTTGCGCCGTGGTTTGCCTAAAAATCCTAGTAGTGAAATTTAAAATGTGTAAGGGAATTTACATTTACCGCTTCAACTCCGTATGTGCAGCAGTTAGTGTTTTGTACAGACTGGCTGCAATAGACACTCACCAGGGGATAACTTTAAATAAAATGTCTACACTTCATCTCCTTTACATAGTTATCTGCTCATGAACCTGAGTTGTCACTCCTCTTTATTTGTCAGTTAACACTACCAGTAGATCTTGTCGTTATAAATTCAATTTCTGTAATATACTATTTAATAAGAGTTTTACCCCTCCTTTAAAAGAGTTTACAACTTCTGGTGCATCGTGTACGCTGAACATTTAATGATTAAACATGAGCAATACGAGGTCCTAGTAACCAATTTCAACAATGACGTGTTAGAACAAGCAAACATTATGAATAAATATTAAGGGAATGCGCAACTGACAAAGTGATTTTCTGAAGTTTTCAGCCATTTAGTTGAAAACTTATTTTCAGTGCTGACTTATAACAACATTAAAGGGTTTTAAACGTTTGTGTGATATCTCTTTTAGTTTTCGAGTTATGAAATGTCTAATCTGGATTTTATTATCCTATGCCAAACGGTTCCACAGTGTAATTTTAAAAAATTACCAGTTTTTAAAATTCTGTAATATTTACCAGATTATCACGTACAAATCTGTCATAATTTTGTTTTACTAGCCTTAGTTCAAAAGAAAGCTTTTAAATTCCGTCATTTGAAATTATTGGATTTGTCTAAGTTTTATACAGCTTTAAAATTTAATAACTCAAAAACAGAACAAAAGAAAAATGTATATGACAGATTTACTTTTTGTGTTTTGGAAATATACATGATACATTTCAGAAGAATTGGATGAAAACTGTATCGTGTGGAACATTTTCAATAAGTAAATATGATGAAAAAAAATTTAAAACCTTAAATTTCAAAATGAAAAAAAAAAAAGAATTATTTTGTCTTTTTAACGCGCAATATGTAAGCATCTTTAATATAACAAATTAAAAAAAACATTTTGAATCTATAGCCCCTGAGTATTTTTAAAGTCATGGAACGCAAACGTTAACTTCTGTAAGATTTCTACTAAATTCCAGTGGTGTATTCCCCTAAGTACGATTGCATCACTAAAATGCAGTTGGAATATTTGATTTTAGGAAAGTTGAATCTTAGGGAAAAAGATTAGGAATAATGCATTAAGAAGAAAGGATTAGGAAAATTCTCTTTACAATATATGTGTTGTCTATGTAAGTTCTTTAATTTATTTTTACTCGCTCACTGTATACAGTATGTTTAACCTGCTCTGTGACCAAACAAGTGTTTACAATTATATTTTTGTATAGTTATTATTCAACGTTTAAGCAGTATTTTGAATGATCTCCAAGTTCATCTTTTGCATATCAAAGTATTTTGTTACTTATTTTCCTTAAATCATTTCTTATATTTCTCTTTGTCAGATCATCAGTAATACCATACATGCCTGAGGTGAACTATTACTAAAACCACAGTTCTTTGGCACCTTACCGTGTACATGGGGATGTTTCGTTTAGTGCTGATGGCTGGCCTCTCGGTCTGGGGAAATAAACTCACAGCATAGCTGAGGCTCCTAAACACGACGCGGTTCTAACATTTTGCTTTTAATTATTAGGAAATACATAATATATTGAGTTGGCCACATTGGCTTCTCTAACATATAAAAGTATACATTATTTTTAAATGGTGAATAATTAGTATATTAGTGTACATAACTATGCAATGAATGGTGAAACAAGTTATAAAATTAACATTAAAGCCAATAATTGTTAACAGAAGTCACCTTGTCACTTGATTGTTCGGGTTATATGCTTGAGCACCCATAATGATGTTTAATTTAATGAAGAATGACTTTGAGAGATGTTTTATACGCTGTTGCATCGGAACAATGCTCAGCTCGTGATATAGCTGAGTATTTCTTATAAACCATGGGGTATTTGTAGCTCTTCGGAGCAACTCGTGCTGTGTAATTTGTACTCTATGAATATGTGTTTTTGCTGTTGTGTACCATATGGGAGCTGCATATGTCAGTGGTGGTAGAATTAAAGATTTATAAACGAGAGTAGATCAGTCTAATTCAATTTTAAAACTTCTGTTGATTAATGGATATAGCTTGGTGAGCCTTGATCCAGCAAGCATTGTTGTAAGTGTGATATGATCATCTCATACCAGTATTTCACACAGTAATATACCAAAATATTTTACTGGGATTTGGGATGACAGCCTGGTTAGCTCTTTGTTCTGAAGATAATTATTTGCAGCAGGCATCTCTGAAGTGTCTTAAAAATGGAATCTTTACTTCTGTGTTGTGGATGTTGAGAGAAGTGCACCAAGTTTTTAGTCATTCTGACAGTAATGAAAGAGATGTCTGAAGACAGTTAATTGCTGCATTTTGTTTGAAGTGTGAATAAAATCGGGGAGTGTCGTTTGTGATATGATTAGGTTATAGCTCGGGAATATCATGTATGAAAACATTCAACAGTAGCAGAGTAAGAACTGATCCTTGTAGTATTTCTGGAGCAATTGTTCGTGTTGTTGATTTGCGAACTAGAATTTGTCATCCTATTAGAAAGCTTCTTATGATACGAGTTAGATAACCTGATAGTCCGGTTCTATAAGGCTTCACGATAAGCCTCTCCTGCCAAACTTGACAAAAGGCTTGAATGACATCAAGGAAGATGGCAAAACTATACTGTTTATTTTCAAATCCTTTAATTTTATAACACTTTATAGTTGATATATAGTAGAATTCCTAGGACAAAAACCAAATTGAAACTCTAGAATTTTGTAATTGTTGACTAAAACTTTTAAGACGCTCTTTAATAATTTCTTCAGAGTTTCGATAACGTTGGTTGTAGACTAATTGTGGATAACTAGATGGTTGATGCTTCAGTTTACCTGGTTTGTGAAAAATAAATTCTACAATCTTTCAGAATTGTGGAAAGTAGTCAAATCTCAGAGAGGCATTGGAAATTGTAGCTGGGCAAGCTAGGTTTTATTAGTAAGCTTTTTAACATTATATTGTGGAATAAACCATGTTCCGACGACTTCTTGTGCAGAGGTTCATTGATAAGCCTTTTAATTCTTTTGTAGATGTTGGAGTAATTCTGTTTGTTACCACTGGATTGCTTAATACATGTTTGAAGTTTCTTTATGATCGTGATGGTTGTCTCTTCAATATTACTGTTGTTGAGTTTAAACATGTTTCCATAGGGCGAAGCTAGCAGGGTGCACTTTGATTGTGTATCAGTGACTATGAGGTTATTTGCTTGCAGTGAGGGAATCACATTTCGTTCTCGTAGTATTTGTTTAGTAGCCTGTCAAATAATGTTGTCGCAGTTGGAGAGAGATGACAATCAGGATTGACATAATTTAAGCCGAAATTGATCTGTTCATGCTTAATCGTGTGCATAAGATTATTAAGTTTCTTTTTCCGCCAAGGTTGTCGTTCTCTTTGCCATTCTCGTCGAATATAATATTTCCCCTGAATTAATTGCACAATATGTAAAGGTTGGTAGAATTGGGCTTTGCTCTCTTAAATTATGTCTTAAAAGAAACTGTTGGTTCACCTAAACATGAGCAAATTGTTTTAGTAAAGGTTTCAACGGCATTGTCAATGTCTACCTTTGTTGCTGATTGCAGATTAAAATCCAGCGCTGCCAGGAACCTGTTCCATTGGACAAAACTATTAATGAGCCTTAGCGTGTGTAGCTAAAGATTAATTAAAACTGGGCAATGATCGGAATAGGGAGCTGTTAAGGTTGTGATGTATGTCGCCAGTTGCATGCGTTTGTAAACTCCAATATCTAATATATCGGAAGGAATGTTTACATTACATGAATAGTATTTTGGTTTATCAGGAGCTAATATGTGTGGATTGTGATGCTTAATTCACTCGTATAGGTGGCGTCTATTTGGGTTTGTGGTTCTGCATCCCCAAGAAGTATGGTTGCAGTTTATATTTGCCAGCAGTAATGTTGAACCAGTCGTTGGAAGGAGCCAAGGCAGGTTACATTGGGTGGTTATAAGTGCAGAGAAGTACTGTTGCACTTGAATTCCAGCACTTTTCAGATCTATTGAAGTTCGCATTAGTATTGAAAGCAATTTGAGAATTTCTATGAGTCGTATACATTTTGTAACCAGGGATTTTTAAATATTAATTTACGAAAAAGTGTATTTTTATTTCACAGGCTATGCTAATATTGTAAATTGTTAAGAAAGAAAGAAAACAAAGCACGTTTAGAACTAAGACCATTTGCATTCCAATTGATTGTTATTAACTGATGTAAAAACAAATATTTACCTGCTGGAATTTGGAGAAATATTTTGCCAATGGAGTCCTTTATTTCCGTATGAAAACCAGGCTTAGTTTTGTTCTCTATGGTTTGTATAAATAACTGATAATTCTCCATGTCGCCCAACCAGATGGGAGTTATTTTAATTTTAGGTTCCACAGAGGAATCTCCAGCTTTATCCTCGATATCTTGATTTGTTAAGGTTTGGAACTGTTCTTAATGGAAATGTCATTATTAATAGAACTGGTGTCCCGTTGTTTTGAATTGCTCCCAATCCACTAGAAGAAGGAAATGACATTGTCGTTATTTATTTGGTTCTGAAATAGTTTTGATGCTTAGCTTTATCAATTTGTTGCTTTCTAGTTCCTTTTCGTAATTATTGTTTATTTATGCCACCAAGTTTACTACTGGTGTTTTTAAACACACAAGCCGTGTGTGGACAATGTTTTAAGAGGTGGAATCAGGATTGAAAAATTCAATGCCATAGCCGGGATTTGAACCACGGATGTATCCGCTTATCGAGCGGCTGCTTTAGCCACTAGGCTACCATGGCCAACTTGCCAGTACGACATTAAATTCCCCAGCTGATTCGCACTTATCCGGGTTAAACCACAAGGGAGTCTCACGTCAGAGATAAATAACCCAAGAGCGACTTACAATTGTAAGTAGTTAATGTCCCGGGTTTAAGTAACCTTTAGTTGGTAATTATTATCTATTTATGCCAACAAGTTTACTGCTGGTGATTTCGTAGCTTCGTCCGTTTATTACTGCCCTTAACAGTTACCGAGTGGGATGGCTCAAACAGTAGAGTCTGTGGCCCGCATTCGGAAGGTCGTGGGTTCGATTCCCACGACCGGCCTTCCAGATCTTGGGTTTTTCGGGGGTTTTCCCAGGTCACTCAGACAAATGCTGGGAATGCATCCCCGTTTCACTTCCCTTTACGTCATTCTCTCTATCCGGTCTTTCCAGGTTGTAAGAGTCATCGAATTCGCCAGCGGATTGGACTACGGTGGTGCTTACGCTCTGGAAATACGGTGATTGGCTGAGGGGAGGCGCTGTGGTCGGCCGGCTTCCATCCAAAGGAGACTGGTTACTCAGCAGGAACTGGCTGGTGGCGGGCTCTCTGTGGCAACCTGGAACTCCGTCAGGCTGAGGAACTTGCCTGCACCTGCTAGGGACTCACCGTACTTTCATATTATCCTTCCTCCCAGGGTCTGACGCGCAATAAGTCATCGGCTGATGTACCGGGATCCCTACCGTGACGGTCAGACAGACAGCCCTTGGCAGCTGACAATTTATTCATAATTTTGCTTCTAGAATCAATATCTGTGGGTACTTACAGTTCCCAAATGGAGCTACTTCAGTTCCTCCTGGGAGTTGTTGATAGTCAACCCATTAATATTGTTAATATTGGCGAAGTTTGCAATAACATCGCCAATTGCTTCAGTGGTCATTGCAAAGATCACTCCTGTAGGCACTCACGCTTGGATTCGAAGTGACACAGCAAAGCACAGCAAGATTAACTACAATTATATTCAGACAAGCGCAAGGATAAAATAACAATCACTTCAAGTATAAAAGCAATCTTGCAGAGCTTCAAATCTTAATTTAGAGCAATTTATATTGGAGTGAACACAATTCTATTCTTCACTCGCAAGCATCGTCTACTCAATCCTCAATAAATGCTGTGTAAATTGCATTTTTATGTGACTGAAGCAGGCAAACAGAGAAAGATAAGGAAACCAAGAAAAGTGACTTCAATTTGTATTGAATTTGCAGAAGCAAGGAAAGAAAAATAACACAGATTCAGACACGTAAAACGGCACACCAAACAGCATTGTTGTAAAATAATAATAGTAATAATAATAATAATAATAATAATAATAATAATAATAATAATAATAATAATAATAATAATAATAATAATAATAATAATAATAATAATAATAATAATAATAATATGATGATGATCATCATCATTATCATCATCATCATTATTACTGACATCAGTTTTCCAGAATTAAGTTTTTGTTTATTTCTTATATTTAGCGTTTGGAAGGGACATACATACATACATACATATATATATATATATATATATATATATATATATATATATATATATTATCCTTTTGTGAAGTCATTTTTATGTACAATGGATGAAGAATGACAATAATATTCATTTTGTCTCTGTAGGCTTATTTCAGCAGAAAATTATACGCTTTTCGTACTTCTCTTTGCATTATAATTCACAACGATTATTGTAACTCTTCTGCATATGATAGAATAGTTACTACTTTCTACAGTTTGTTATTGTAAATTTTTCCCAAAGTGTCGCATTTCCCCACAGCATAGCACTGCTCTCTTTTACAAATCGTAATTTAGATCGAAGTTTCGATGTCGCAACAATGGCTTCAACTTCTGACAACACACACAAACACACACGAACATGTGGTGCTAGCTGTTCGTGTCTTTGGTACGAAGTTCCTCAACAATATTTCCTGTTATGGGAAGTCTAAACAAAAGAAGGCACATCGTTTGTTAGTCTCGTTTATTAAACGTTTCAATGTAGTAACCTAGTTTCTTTATTGAATTTTATTAAACATATACACCCTAAGGAAAAAAATGAGCCGACTCTGGAAATGTATATCTGTCCAACTCCATGTTGTTTCCGCGGCTGGCTTACAATGGTGTCATGGAATGTGTATCTTTAGCGTCATTCAGCTGTCATTTCTCATATTGAGTCTCAACTATTCAATGGCCGAGTTTGTTGTATTTGGTGATTATTATAAGTTTTATGGTTGTACACGTACTTTTACTTTACAGTAGGTACAAAATAAATAAAAGTTTAACATATAGCATACGCAAAACTTAATGGTGGCTGATAGCTGACCATTATTATTCTATTTCCTGTTGTACAAATAAGTTCTGTGTGCGCAAATGATATTTATATCACCGGCTTTACAGCGTTATTTCTGAGCGTGTTTAACTGCACAGCACCGCAAGACGTGGCAAGCCTATGATTGGATTTTGTGTTGAGCCACCCGGCATTATATTTTGCGTCAGCCATAAATCTATTTTCTGTTGTTGTTCCATTCAAAATTAAACACGCATGTTCGCGTTTAAGGTATTGTTATTAAAAGTTAAGTATTTCCCTGAAAGTACTTGTCCTTATAATCAAACATGACCAGAAAATATAATATCGTTTCCATAATGCAGTAACCTATACGAAGTGACATTGGAGACAGAGAAAAGATTCTTCTTTGCTGCAGGTCTAATCTTACATTCAACTGTGAATCCCCTCCTCCTGAAAGCGCTCTGATAGGAGTTCATAAAATACTACTCGAAATTTATGTCTGACGTCTACAACCCCTCCATTGGGTATACAATTCAATTTGAATGAAGGGTATTTAAGTATATACCTTTTGATATGATACTAATATGAAATATAGCATATTTTGACCAAAATTGTTAGTCTTATTGAGAAAATAAAAATATAACTAAACCTGTTCTTGTAAGAGTTCTTTGGGTTGAAGATATTGCTTTTAAAATCTTCGCCTTACGTCCTTGAAAAGTATCTATACCTATACATATGAAATTTGGTGTTCGCTTATGTTGTTCAAGCGTGGACTCAACTCTGCGACTTATTTGTTCTTGTTGCATGTCGGAAACAACAAGAACGCACTAAAATAAAATGAAATCTGTATGCTATACCCTGGCACTTAATTTCTTATACTAGGGTAACTATCACAGATCTTATTATTTATTACTAAAATTTTAATTTACAATAACATAGAGAAATAATCTGTAAATAATAAGCAAGTACTAAATAAAAAATAACAATTTAAAATTGAAATACAATAAATTATTTTACGAAATTCAGTTGAATTGGCTTTCATACTTTTAATCATATTCAAGAAAACTTAAGCTACATAATCTTCAATTTTTAATTATCTGTAGTCTGCCTTTTCTATCTTCTCTTCTACGTGTAGTAGGTAGAGGAAGTTGGACCCAAAAAATTCGATGTCGAGATTTCACCGGAAATAAGTTTTGAGGCTCCCTAAATCAAAAAGAAAAGTCTTTTTAGAAAAGAGGCCCATGTGTGTGTGTGTGTGTGTGTGTGTGTGTGTGTGTGTGTGTGTGTGTGTGTGTGTGTGTGTGTGTGTTTGTGTGTGTCCCTGTAAACAGCATGACTAAAAAACGAAAATTCGGTAAAAAATAAAAGTTGGTATTTAAGTTTAATATCCTTCTAGTATGCGACGCGAAGATGAAAATTTCTTCACCCTAAACTTCACCTTTACATGATTTTCTCAAAAATGGTTCTAACGATTTTGATTAAAATGCTAGGTATATGTATAACATATTTTTATGGCAAATTAAATGCATATTTTGAATTTTCTGGCTATAGTCCATGTAGTTCTGTTTGCTCTTGATGACATTTGCATAACTGGTAAACCGTAAGGGATAGACCAACTCTTACTATACAAAAATGCAAAAATCGCTATGTCCAAACACATTCTTTTTGTGGAGTGAACAGTTTCGGAGATATTCCTTGTTATCTGTGTGAGATTTGCAATACTTCCACTTTTTTCAAATGGAAGGTCATTATTCACATTTTTATCTCTTGACCGTGCAAAGGGAAAGGAATTGAAAGCTTTGATATAGTGACCAGTTTTAAAAGATTTGGCTATCACTCAAAGCCTACTGTATTCCCATATACCCCTTGTACCTACAAGAAAATTAGCAATAAGATTATTTCTGCAAATGTTTATCTGGATTAACATGAAGAAGATAGAGGAATAAAGAGTTTGTAAGAATAGTCTGCGCAAGAGTAGAGAAAGTCATGTGAGTGCAACAAATCAGATTTTTTCTTCTTATTTTAGTGATTTTATTTCGCTTTATAAATAAAGGATATGCTTGCATAGCATTTGGCTTTAAAGGAAATATTTGGCACTTATTTAAAGATCGGGAAAAATAGGGCTAGTAGTTATAAATGTGAACATAACAATTTGGCCATTTTTACTACTATCAAATAAAGTTCGGCCATAACAAATTACAAACGTTTTTGTATATCTCATTAATATCCAAATAATGTTTAATGTTTAAGAAGAAACTATCCATTTTAAAGCGAATAACACTTCAAACAGTCATCCACTAGCCCTAAAACACTAAATAACCCTTCCCTTTTCTTTTTAGGGGTTTTTACAGTTCCTGTTTGTTTCATTTCCGTTCTCACATTTGAAACAGTGTACATAGAAATACCAGATGCTTCAGACGTCAGTTGGTTACGTCTTTCACAGCCAGAGAAAGAAAAAGAAAAAGTTAAACACATTTAATGCAATAGTCTTTTCACCATTTCTTAGAGTCTTTGTTTCCATATTCTGAGGAACTGAACACTCCACCACACGGAATACACGTGCATTACTATATAGAGTAATACAAGTGTCAGCATCACTTCACTGCAGTAACAACGCAATCTGAGAATTACCGAGTACCACGTGATAATAAATGGAAATAAAATATTTATGCGCATGTTTAAATGTTTTGTAAGTTGAATTACGGTATTTATTCACACCGTTCATTACTTGAAAGTATCAAAGGAATGATAATATAGGCAAAGTAGTAAAGAACTATTTTCAATCATGCTTCGCCATTTCACTCAGGCTAAAAGTTGTGCTGCGGCGTAATGTTGACATCCGTACCCACTTTAAGGCCGGATAGGGTATAGATTTATTGCCATCTAAAAGAACTCCTGCAGGTTGAAATTCCGGCACACCGGCGACGCTGATGTGATCCTGCCAATTGACAGCGTCGTTAAACAAAATATTATTATTATTATTATTATTATTATTATTATTATTATTATTATTATTATTATTATTATTATTATTATTATTATTATTATTATTATTATTATTATTATTATTATTATTATTATTATTATTATTATTATTATTATTATTATTATTATTATTATTATTATTATTATTATTATTATTATTATTATTATTATTATTATTATTATTATTATTATTATTATTATTATTATTATTATTATTATTATTATTATTGTTGTTGTTGTTGTTGTTGTTATTGTTGTTGTTATGCTGATGTTGTCATCATTACTATTGACGTAGAAAATAGTTATTTCCTACTATATTGTCTAAAAACAAAGTCTATTAATATATTGCAGACAATCCTATCAGTCGCTGTTTCTGAAATATTTGGCTGAAATCTGGCTTACTGTGTCTAAGTTTGGGAATCCGGCCCACGAGGATATCATTTCAGCGTGCTTAAATTGGATAATCCACCAGATTATGTGCTGGTTGCTAGTAAAAGCATAAGTGAATGTGTAATTAAATGAATTATGTTTGAAACTGCATGCCTCACTGGTCTAAAGTTAACAAATTGTCTGTAAACCTAGACAAAGCAAAAGTTAAATTTATAACTCATTGAACAACACACAATCCAATTAAAACTGGGATTAATTTAAAAAAATACGCTTTTGTGGTTTAAGGACGCTGTCAATTGCGAGGATCACATCAGCGTCATCGGTATGCCGATATTTCGACCCGCAGGAGTTCTTTTACATGTCACTAAATCTACAGACATGGAGCTGTAATTTTAGGCACACTTAAAAACCCGTGGTCTGGGCCGGGTTTGAAACCGCGACCCTGGGATCAGTAGGGTAGTGTCTAACCAAATGAGCCACCCAGACTAACAAAATTGGGATTAATGACATGTTACTAGAACAAATAGACAACATCAAATTCCTGGGCCTTAAAGTGGACAAATGTTGGGATTGGAAAGCACACATTAAGTGTAACTTACGTAAACTCAGCTCTGCCTGTTATGCTATCCGAGCACTTGTAAATGTGAGTTCTTATATAGGCACACTTAAATTAGCATTCTATGAATATTTTGACTCTATGATGGAATATGGAAGTTTATATTGAAACAATTCCGTAGAGAGTAAACGAATATTCCTCGTACAAAAGAAGGTTATGAGAATTATTTCCAACACCCGTAGCAGGCGTTCATCTAAAGATCCTTTTAGAAGACTGAAGATATTAATCTTACACTGTATGTATATATCTATTCTCGATCCTAAAGTTCTTTATATGCAATCGAGCCACATTTATAACAAACAATGAAATTCATGAGATAAACACTAGATAAAAGAGGAACATCAATCATCTCAGTACAGAACTTTCTTTCTTCCAGAATGGTGTATGCTATGGAATCATACAAATATTTAATGCTCTTCCTAATGATCTCAAGGAGAAAGCTGACAATTTAATGCTTTTAAAATTGCTGCTAAAGAGTACCTATGCTCAAAATCATTTTATTCTGGACAAGATTAGGTGAGTGACAAATTATCCTGTTAATGCTTATGTAGCTTTGTAAGTAGTTTCTAGCTGCTGTAGTGACAAATCATTGTCAATTACATTTGATGACTGTTTGAAAGCTACTTAACTTATATATATTGAACAACTGACAAAATAAGTCTTTCACTGCTAATTATATAAGTAAATAATGGGACGTGGCAGGAAAAGCCTAATGAAGGTTTAAAACAAAGTTCAATTTGTATTTGTAAATATACATTATATTAGTCTTAGGGAAAATTTCATTTTCTTTCTTAATTGTTCCTGCTTTGCTTTTTGTGCCTGTATATGATGTTTTGTCCCATATTGTACATTTCCATTGACACGTTTAATGTTCACGGGCATCTATGGCTACTTGTGGACCGCTGAACGCAATCCAATCTAATCTAATCTTATGTCAATAAATGTAATGGTTAGTTAAAAAGAACCTGCACATGTCGAGTGTTATAGAAAACTAGCAGATGCTAGCTTGTTAAGTATATCTAACAGTATTATAATTATTGCTTTAAAATGAGTTCAAGACATCTCTTTATTCTTGAAATAACATGAAGTTTAGACGTCTTTTCTTTTTCTTTTTTCCGCGTGTTACTGAGTTTTGAGAGATTATTTTTTGTAGAAGAGAAGAAAATAATAGTGAAACTTTGTGTCGAAGGCTGTTCCATAGGATCATTTTCCTTATATCAATCAGCAAATTGTTGGAACCGGTATGTTAATTGTAAAGATGATAGATGGACTACACAATATTTCTCATTGATTATTCACCATGTGGGTTGTCCTATAATTTATGAAGAACGTATCAAAGAAAGAAACAAAGTATGAAAGAAAGAGAGTGAGCAAGAAAGAAAGAAGGAAGGAAGAAAAGAAGGAAAGATGTACAAATGAAATCAGTGCGGAAGTAGAAAATGTTTGAAGTATGCTTGCCATAGTTGATTGAACTCGCACTAATGATATCAAATACAAATTAGCTTAAAATTTCACCAGAAAGCACAGATACCTTTGTAAGAATGTAAAATACTTTAAACAAACACATTTTTCTACGAATCAATATTTTGAAACAGTTGCGATTTTAATCTCATTTAATGAGCAGGGGCTTGCGATCTTATGGTTCCCACACGAAATACATTCCTTGTAAATAAGCTTCAAAAAGGATAACAACGTGTTTGACCTTTAACTAAGTGATATTACGAAGGTCAAGAAGAAGAAGAAGATGAAGAAGAAGAAGAGGAAGAGAAGGAGGAGGAAGCAGAAGAAGAAGAAGAAGAAGAAGAAGAAAAACGAGCACGCTGTTCATGCGTCGCTCTGAAATTTATGATGAGCCTGTGGCAGTTACTGGTTTCGTATAAATGCTTATAATGGTGTATGTGGGTAGATAACTAGGCCGAGGCAAAGGGACGTAGATTATACTTCAAGATCGGTTGGTGGTTTCTGAACGGAGAAATAGGGAGACACAGAACTGGCAGCATCAGCAATCAACCTTCTTAATGGCAATAAATGCCCTTTACAACATTTTCAACCAATATGTAACAAAGGACAACTGCGTATTTCTCTTCGGGAAGTGAGTGGCATTAGGAAGGGTACGTGCTGCAGTAGGGTATTTGTGTGTCTGTGCGTATGCCTTGTTTTTTCGTTTTTCAGTTATTAAGAAAGATACCCAGTTACCAGTATCATTAAACATAGGTATTCATTACACTATATGATACACTTTGTTTTACATAGTTATGACTTTGTTAATTAAAATAGATATTGCATGCTTAGAAAAGAGCTTTTAGAATACAAACATACTATAATTTAACCACCTTACTGTGAAATTCCGTTTTAGTGATGCGTTCAATTATTTCAAACCTACGTACATCTTCAGTTTACAATTGAGGACTTCAGCGCAACAGTGGTCTAAGCTTCCCCGACACACAATTTGTAATATTGACGGCATCTGTCAGGTTTTCATGTGAACTATCTTCCCATTATATGGTTTGGACCAAAACCCATTCCTTATAATAAATTGAAGCTACTAATATTTTCCCTCGGACGAAAAGCCATGTTGTTTGAGTGCAACCGTGGTATAACCGCAAATAGCAATGAGAATTCAGCAAAAAAGAAAGGATAAGCACATCCTAGATCTTAGCAATGTTAAGCTTGAACCAAAATATGTCAAAGCCACACCAAGAAATCCAAACAAACTTAAGGATATTAATCATCTTTTAAAACATGTTGCACCAGTTATATATTTATACATTTTACAATAGTTTGATTTCTGAAATTTTACTCAAAACTGTGAAAATGAGATGAATGGTGAATTTTTTGACATGCCTGATTATGGAAAATGGACGTGCAAATAAAACTGTATACATCACACTTCCAAAAGCTTGTGTGAATGAAACATTTCATTACCTTTGACTATATCCTAACCATTTAATAACAGCATGAATTTGAAAATTATTTCTGCTTATGTGTGAGAAAATGAGATGGATGTTATAAAATAATTTTCTATACTTTGATATACCTGAATGTTCAACATTATGGCTCAAATACGTTTAATGCCTTTTAATATGTCCTACTATTTAACAATAGGTACTTTAAAGATTTTAAAAATTGTATGGATAAAACATGTTTCATTTTATTAAAAAAGGTACACATTTACCACAAGATTTTTTGCATGGTAAGACAGAAGGAAAATTATCAGTGCAACAGTGATCTAACCTAGAAAAAAAAAATTGCAGCACACCTCAAAATCTGTTATATGTCAAAAATATTTTAGTACTGATCAGTGCATTGTGGTTTAATAAGCTGAGAAAGTAAAATCAGTGTTTTTCAAATGAGTCTTTCCTTATCCTAAAAAAAAACTGAGTTTTTCTCCATTTTTAGAAAAGATGGGTTAGACCACTCTTGCACTGACCCCTTCAATTAGTACTAGTTTATTCCTTATTGATAGATATTATATGTAAATATGTTCCATCCAGCCGAGATGTTTATGTAAGTAGTGTTGTTGAAATTTCGAGGATATATTATTTCTTTAATGAGAACGAATCTTTGATATTCTGTATTTGCACATTCCAAATGGGATGGATGATTGACTGTCTGTTGTCCTCTGTTGCCTGTATAAACCGCATCATTTATGATATGGCATCGATATAAGTCGATTTATTTTTTTCCCTACAAATTCTAACGGGCCTAAATGGTCTCGTTGTCGACGGGCCCTAAAACTCACCCATTCATTCACTTACTCCAAATTCTGACGTTATTGAGAGTGTTGTTTTGCAGTGTGTCTAATTGATGGAAAGGAGGATTTAGTCACTGTTCGTTTTGTGGTGCTACTATATCTGGCCTGCCATTTCTCGATATTTGAGTATTTTATTTGTGATTTGATGATAGTTTTAGGGATTTTGTGTACATTATTTCTTCTGCTGCAGAAGCTTCATTAGTCAACACCTTTTCAGCAATAGCAGTGTGGGTTTTCACCCAGCTGAAATGAATTGTTCTGTGACGTAGCGCAGTAACTGAAGGGTGAATACCATGTGTTAATGGGTAGTGTTTTCCTTTTTATTAAATAAGAATAATGTAGGGTAAATTTACTGTCAGTGTGATTCGCTCATCTTGATCTTTCTATGGATCGTCCGTTCCTTGAAGTTCCTGTAAGGTTATCCAGAACATAGATATGTCCATATGCTATGTTAGGTTATTTGAGCATTTTGTGTGTGATCTGTGCTTTATTTGGGGTGAGAGATTTGTGTTCAACTGTTTACGCTATTGTAGCTACTTTACTTAGTGATATGCTTCCATCCGTATATCTGATTTCTATTGAGTACGTTGTGTTTCAGTGAAATTCTCTAATAATTCTCTTTTCTGCAGGATGATTCCAATTTCTTGGGTCTCTCTCCGTGTGTTGCTTTGTGTAGCTTAACTTTGCCATCAACCGTAGAGTCTATAGGTTGAATGAAGGAAGCGTGAAAGAAGAGTACCCTATACGTTTTAATCAGCTTAATAGTTAGCAGCTTTGAGGTTAAACATTTGTACATGTGCATGTGTGTATGTGCGAATATATGTGTGGATATGTTTGGTGTGTGTATACACATGTGTAGTATGTATGTATGTACATTCGTGGACAAAACAAATGAGTCATTTCCGGAACGCCAGGCTACCTTAACGCAGAGAACAGCTCCACGAGTATCAAATAACTTGTAGTTTTCAACAAGTAGGTATGTCTGACTGTCTGTCTATCTAGATGTATTTAGGCACGTATGTATGTAGGTAGGTAGTTAGGTAGGTAGCTAGGTAGGCAGGTAGGTAGGCAGGCAGGCAGGTAGGTAGGTAGGTAGGTAGGCAGGCGGGCAGGCGGGAAGGTGGTCAGGCGGGTAGGCGGGTAGTTGGTCAGGCGGGTAGATGGGTAGGTGGGTAGGTAGGTGAGTAGGTAGGTAGGCGTTCCAGATATGACTCATTTTATGTTCACGTGGGTACATGTGTAGGTATACCTGCTTGTATGTCTGTACCCCGTGTGATTTATGAACCTTTCGCCGTGTAACTATGCAACACAATGGTACACACCCCTTCCTTAGCTGATTTCGGGATTCCACAGGTCACTTCCAGTCGTTTCGCGACCTCTATCAGGAGAAGAATTGTCTGTGTCAACACCGTCTACCTCAAGGAAACGAAGTTTAAATGTATGGACGAAGGAGGAATTTTTCTGTTGTGCGGAAGGAGACAATGTTAAATCCCTCATTGGTAACAAGATATTACATGGTGTTCTTCAAGACAATATTGAACGGCATTATTGTAGTTTGAAACAAACGGTCGTTAACTATATCAATCCACCACTGTCAAGAGTTTAAGAAGCGAAGAACTAACACTCCTTCCTCCAACTAGCAAGAATGTTACGCGAGTTGCGTGCAGGGTTCGGAGCAGACACTATTCTGCCCACCCCTGACCTAAGTAACGTTGCATGCTTTAGATACACTGAAGTATCATGGGAATTTACATAACTTTCAGTATTTAGGTGACTGTATGCAAGTCTTGCGTACTATGATGGTCCCATACCTTCTAATATAATTTTTTTCAAACTTTCAAATCTAAGCTACTTAGAAAATTAAAAAAAAATCAATGAGAGTGATTTCAGTTAGCTAATGACCACAACAGCTTAGGAATGTATTTCATGGAGCACTAGATCACTGAAAGTGGTTAAATATAGTCTGATTATAAAATGTAATATTACAGAAATAAGTACTGCAGCGATTTCTGAAAATTGGTTCAAACCATTCCAGCCTTTTTCTTTTGAGAACTTTGTTATATCATTGTGAATATAATATAGTTCGTCTTGACCTTTCAATATTCCAATGGAAGCATTTGTCATTCAAACAAGTATTGATTCAATCTTCACAATACTAGTTATGTTATATAAGCCATCTAAGACTGCAATTAATAAAGAATACACTGGAATTAATAAAACAGTTTTCTCGCGCTCTTATTATGACAGGCAGTTTCAATGGACATGCTCAACTGTGGGGATATGACATAATCGACACTATGGGCAAACTTATGGAACTAATCAGTGAAGAAAACTGGGTCCTTATCTATGATGGAAGCTCAACCAGCATTTCTCAACTGCAATTAAAAGTATTTGCTCCCGATTTTACTTTTAGACCTCCTTTTCTCTCTCTCTCTCTCTCTCTCTCTCTCTCTCTCTCTCTCTCTCTCTCTCTCTCTCTCTCTCTCCCTCTCTCTCAGTGGCTCAACTGGTAACAATTAATGAGCCATCGATTTGGAATATTTTCCGATAGTTGGTAACTGTAGTTCAAACAATACGGACTTCAAATCATATTTTTCGCTTACAAAAGAAATATTCTAAACGCAGACTGGTTATCTTATAATTATTTAATATAAAAATATTAACACATTTGTTCTGTTGAAGAAAAATCACAAATATTCTTGGATAAATTGACGTCCATTGTTTAGCATGCTATGCAATGCACAATTCCGGAAAATAAATCCATTAAAGTAAATGTTAAAATGTTCCCACCATGGTAGAACATCAATTGCAAAAGAGTAAGGAAGCCCTTAAAATATCCAGGAATAATTCTACACATGTTAATTCCATTAATATCAAGAAATCTCACGCTCAAACAAAGAAGACTCTCAAAGAGAGAAATATAATCGAGTAAAAATTATTTTGTAATAAATTAAACAGTGTTCCTGCTATGTGTGGAGAACTACAAAGAAATTTCGAAAATCTGCATTATCTACACATTCGCCTTCAATATTATCGTTAAAAATCATACAAAATGTACTAATAAATCTAACTCCGCAAATATGCAATAATTTCTTAAGTAAAAACACGCAGGTTTTTTTATGGATATAAACAGTGTTTACGGTTTAATATTTTAACTTAAAGGCTCTTACACATTGATATTTCTCCCACCTTTGTTAAATATATTGTTAAATATATATAATCCACATAATATTGAAATTTATTCATAAAACAAAATACCTGGCTACAGAATGTCACCAGATAAGCCTAGCTCTATTTCGAGGATTCATACTGTCGCCTCTACTATTCAATATTCTCTGCTGAGTTTAGTGAAACTTATCTTCTTTAGTACGATGATTATCTCATTTTTCTTGTTCTAAAAGGTATTTAGAAGAATCGAAATCTAACCTGCGAAACTTCATATTCAAATTCCACAATTGGCTTCGAAATAATGATCTTGAAATGTCTCCGTTAAAAGCCTCCAGTTGCATCTACACAGGATGCAGAAATCCACACATATGAACCAATGGGTATAACTCACAAAACCATGGTGCAATGCTTAGATCTGTATATCGATAGCAAACTAATGCTCAATGCTCGTGTTAAATTTGAAGTTAACAAATATGAAGAAGTGAAGATAATAATGGACTGCAGTTGGGAAGTTAATTCCAAAACTACTGTGTATCGTTTTATGGATCATACTTCAAATATGGATGCATGTGTCATGGATCTGCTGCTAAAACGTTACTTACAGAATTCGACAAGGATCAGTGAAAATCCCTGCGCTTTTGCACTGACGCATTCCAATCTACTCCAGTAAACGCCTATTAGTGAAAATAAGAAAGTGTCCCCTAAATATTCGAATCAAGGCTTTATGTATTAAATTTATTATAAAACAATAAGAAAATCCAAGGGGCTCGTAGTGGAATATGCTGTTTATCCGTGCTTTGCCTGAAAAACCAATACCGGATTCGTTAAGCTATCCCTTCACTGACTATTCCTTTACTGACTTCCGTAAGTGCAACAAATCACTTTTGCACGTTACAAAACCACTTTGTTTATCAGTATCTTTGTCTTCACCCTTCACTGCAATTGACTACTGCTTTTAGAGTAATTTAAATTAATCCAATTCTAAACAAGCTAAAGCTGCTGGCATATTCACTGATGGTTCCAAAAAAAAGGAAATGCTCGATGTACTTGTAAAACAACAACAACAAAGCGTTATTTAAACTGAGTCCCTTATCATCCATCCTTACAACGGCCTTTTCCAATACTTAAAGCCTTAGGATAAAGCCAGTTTATCGAAGAAGACAGCATTGGGTTAAAAGCTATTCAGGAATCAATGGAAATATAATTGTGGGCAATTTAGCAGAGTATCTGGTCAATTGTAATCACATACATTTTTAATAGATCTGACTCACTTGGTTAAAAATAAAGCTAAGGACTCCTGGGAAAAATGGTAGAAAAATTCAGCACACATTAAAGGCAAACATTATTTTTCAATGCATCCTGATATACACGAGAAACAATATACACGAGAAACAATCGTATGACAATACAAAAGTTTCAGGGAAAATCACAACTATAGCCCGCTTAAAATTCAATCTTGGGTGCTTCGCTAAACATGTTTATAAAATTAATACGAGATTTAAGTTTCTCCTATGATTATTGTGATGGGCATGTGAAATATTGCGATCAACTGATCACATATTCTTTGCTTGAAGAAAAAAACCAATTGGACAGCAATACAAGATTTCCAGGCTCAGACAGTGAGTTTAGGCATCCATTTTTCCACACAATGTCCCTGACTTAATTATGACTGAAATATCCTCATGTATGCACCGCGAAGCTAAAATTTTTAAACTAGATAAATATCAACGCTTAAGTATCAAATTTTCCGCAGTAATGCACTGAAATGTTTGAAACCTAAATTTAAGTGCTCTTCGTCTACTGTATATATGCGATTGTTCTTTGTTATTGTTGTCGGCATTGCTCTACGTATAATATTTAATCACCAATAAATTAAAAAGAGACATTATTAACTAATTCTATGGCGCTACTACCTTAAAATAATAGTAATGCTTTTACTAATATGTCAGAATCTATACTATTTACAAAGGTTCTATACTCATTTAGCGTGTAGGTATTTTGTCATGAGATCTTATTTTTGTGTCTGTGATCCTCCTCCATTATGTATTGTGGTACTTGGAGAGCATTCCTCTGTTTTTAAGTGAAATACAATTCACTTATAGGTGGTGAACAGTATGTTCTCTTTCTACGCATGGATAACTTGGATCTTGGTAATGTGGCACTTGCGGTAGTAAATCCTCAGTTACCTAAGGAACGAAGAATTTAAAAATACAGTACATCTTAAAGACACATGTAAAATGAGTAATTTTATACGCAGAATGTCCTTTTGCTAATAGAGGGCTGGCAACACTAGCAGGACCAAGCAGTTCCAAATTTCAAGACGTCATTAAACATCAAGGTAATGTTGCTCCAGTGAGGGCACTACTTGGACATAGTCAAGTTGGAACCCGCTGTAGACACTGCAGCGAGAAGGAAACGCTAGCCCATGTTCTTGGCTACCATCCGTACGGTGAACAACCGCCATAATCCATCAGAAACTACGAGATCCATTGCATCGCTACTTATGGGAGTACCACAAGAGCTGATAGAATCGAACAAACAGGTTAGATTATTGACCTCACAGTACAATTTAAATGATTTGAAAGAACAAGCCTCCGTAGACCTCTTGAAGAAATATATATGTGATATATTCGCACCATATGATATTTTAAAGACAATTATGATAAATCATAGTTCAAAAAACTAAATAACCACGCTTTGATAACAAATCGAACCGAAAAGTGTAAAATAATTTTATTTATTAAGTTTGTTCCTAGTGGCACAAAATCCACATGTTCATTATAGCTTAAAAATTTAAATAAGAAGTTATATTAACAGAATAATAAATATTATTATAAAAACCTTGGGGTGCTCTTTATGATGTTTATCATATCTTTGCTATTATAAATAACTAGCAATGAACTATTTATAACATTTGATGTCAGGCGCCGGTCCCCGATCCTTCCCCTGGGCCTCGTATTCCTCTCAGGTCCTCTCTCCGGGCATCTCCATCTTTCAATATTTTCAAGCGATTTAATTCATTTGTCCAGTGTAACTTGTGTACATTTATAAACTGCCAGCTGTTGTGGGTGTTGACCCTGGTGAACTCAGTGCGCTATGCTTCCCCCGGGTCTCGTGTCCCTCTCAGGTCCTCTCTATGGGCATCTACGTCATACATATATAATTAAAGTAGTTTTCAAGGTGCATATAAACAATTAAAATTATTTTGCTGTTTAACGACGCTGTCAATTGCCAGAATCATATCAGCGTCGCTGGTGTGCCGGAATTTCGTCCCGCAGGAGTTCTTTTACATGTCGGTAAATCTACTGACATGGAGCTGCCGTTTTTAAGCACACTTGAAAACCACCGGTCTGATCCGGATTTGAACCCGCGACCTTGGGATCAGTAGGCCAGCATCTATCCAACTGAGCCACCCAGATCGACAAGGTCTATGTAGAAAAGTGCCTTAGTGAAATCCACGGTGCCATAATTGTACTATTTTCTATACATTTAGCTTAGTCATTTTTTTATCCTCTTAATCCCTATGCTAAGTTATGTCGAAAGATTCCGTTGCATTGATAAATTTAGCTTAGTAATGTTTTTATTCTGGTGATCCTGGTCAGGATATTAGGACAAATACATAATATTATTGTACTGTCATCAATCCTTGACACATGTGCAAATTTTGAAGTCAATCAGACAAAAGTTGGTGAAAATTACGTCGAAAGGTTCCGTCACATATATACCTACATATATGAGTCATTCCATGTCAAATCGCACAAAATTTGACCTTGGTGTCTCCGGTTTCATTAATATTAAATTTACGTGTTCTGTGAACGACAAAATGATACACCTATTCTTTAGTTAGTCTGTAAATTAATTATTTTGGTAAATATAAAATATTAAATTTTCGGATATTTTACGCAAAGCGCTCTACATAAGTATAAATATGACATTAAATTCCCCAACCGATTCGTACTTTCCCGGTAGACCACAAGGGAATATCACATCAGAGATGTCATACTGGCCAGTTGGCCATGTTAGCTTAATGGTTAGAGCATTCGCTCGATAAGCGGAAGATCCGTGTTCAAATCCCGGCTATGGCATTAAATGTTTCAGTCCTAATTCCTCCTCTTCAACATTGTCCACACATGGCTTGCTTGTTTAAAAACCCAAGCAGTAAGTTTGTGGACTGAATAAATAATCAGCGAAGCTCGCTTAGCAAAGCAGAAGACATGATCTGTTACAACATAGACATTGCACCAAAGAAAAGTGTCAAACACAGTGAAGTTTATTCTATAATTACCAATTCCGGCCGTGATAGCGTACGCTTACTCGTGACAGTGAGGTTGGTTTATCAGAGCAGAAGACAGGATCCGTTACAACATAGGCATTGCACTAAACAATATTGTCAAACACAGTGAAGTTGGTTGTCTCAAAGCAGAAGAGAATGATACAAATAGATTTGGAAGCTGCTCGTTGATGCACCAGTTTGAAGGGTGAAAATGATCCACATTCATGATTCCGTTTTAAGCGTGAAATGCTCCACGTTGCTGCAACTGTTGGATGTAGCTTATCTAAGCCACACGTTGATGAATTGTTTTGGGTGCCAGTGAACATTGTACCATCACGATGTCTTGAAGTCCTCAGCTGGTCCCTTTTTCTGGCCGTAGCTCCAGCACTGAGATTCCTGTCCCAGGGTATGCGTGAAGGTGATTTTCAGAAAGGACGACACGGATTCTTGCTATAACGTCTTTTAATGGATGTTTGAAGTAATTAAAAGCGAGACGATGCCGAAAAATGAAAAGCTGTGTAATAGCTCACTAGTTAAATATAACTGGTATCGTATATGAAAACTTGGTTGAATATACTTCCCGATGGTAATGTAAATCAGCGCGGCAGGTTTCAATCTGTTCCAAGCGACAAACGCACCCAGACGTTCTGACAAATCTAGAAGAAGTGAGATCTATCTAAATCAAAACAAAGGCTACTGGCAATAATCTTTCCCTTTCTCCTTAACTCCTTTCAACTCTACCCTCATAATCGCCGCTGGCATGTTGCAACATAATTTCTAGACTGTCTTCGGATGTTCTCAGAATCCACGAGACTCTCCAGTCTAAGCATGGTAATGTATATGACATTCTAGGTTTACTTTGTTAATTACTCACACCTAAACACTCGGCAAATTCTACGAATTGGCCTGCAGAATATAGCTCTTCCCTAACGACCTACTTCACTATCTGGTAACTGGAAACTACTCTCCTGACTGACGAACTTCATAAATTCTAATGTTATATAGCATATTCCTGTGATATTAGTATTTAAAGTGATTCTATTCGCCTGGTGTCCCTATCAACCCTTTATCGATAATTGTTAATATACGCAAGTACTTCATTTATTAATACCATTTTAAATGATTAATTTTCTGAACCCAAAATTTCGGCATCAAGAGGACCTGTTACAAAGTATCCTTTGTACCAAAGAAAGAGATCAAACAGTGAAGTTGGTTGCATCAGAACGGAAGAGAGTATCCCTTACAATGTATTCATTGCGCCGAAGGATAGGAACAAACACCATGAAGCTGGTTGAATCGAAACAGAAGAGAGCATGTATTTCAGTATACATGTTCATTGCACCGAAGAACAGGAACAAACACCATGAAGCTGGTTGAATCGAAACAGAAGAGAGCATGTATTTCAGTATACATGTTCATTGCACCGAAGAACAGGAACAAACACCATGAAGCTGGTTGAATCGAAACAGAAGAGAGCATGTATGTCAGTATACATGTTCATTGCACCGAAGAACAGGAACAAACACCATAAAGCTGGTTGCATTAAAACGCAAGGGAGGATATTAACAAAAGTATTAATTATTTAAAAAAAAACACAGGAGCAAGAAAGTGAATCTGATTACATCAAGGGAAAGAGAATCTGTTCTCCAGTATCTGCGGAAAAGATTTACAAGAATAAGAAATGTTTTTCAAAAGGCCCTAATAAATATTCCAGTGTTGGGAACAGAATACGCAGAAAATGCTTATTAAATGTGGTAAAAAGTGAAAACATTTTGGATTGGAGGCAAGCCATTTATACATAGAGGAGAATATTTGTACATAGTGAAGCATCGCGACTTAGGTCTGTATTAGATGTTGCTGGTTGCTATATGGAATCTTTGACATCACACAGAAGGTTGTGGTGTACAATGTACTGAGGTAATGCGAATCCAGGCACCGGTACTTTAGACCAGATGCTTAAATGTAGAGGGCAAGATAGCTTTTTTCCTGTTTTTCCTTGTGGGGAGTGGTTGGGGGTGACTGAATCAGTGATGCAATAAATACAAGTACATTTGTCTTTCCAAAGTGATTTCCTGTCCATGAGTGATAACTGGCATTTAGTATAACGTAAACGGAACTTACATTAAACGGATCGTTAATGTCATTCACTTAATCTGCGACAAATTGACGATGAACGCGCTTATGTTACATATGGAACAGAAGGTTGCTCGTGAATCACCACGAGTGACTATTATACGGCAGGGGGCATCGCTTAGGAGTAGAAACTGGAATAGTAGTATTAATCTTTATTTTCTATTTTTTGTAAAATTCGTATTAAAATTAGATTTTATGTTGGTTCCTCTTTTAAGATAATCCATTAAACCCTTTTGTTAGGGGTAAATAACATGAAATATTAAGCCCACATAAATGGACATCCTTACCCAATTCCTATTACAATTTTCAGTTAAATAGTTATTTTATTTTTGTGCTTCTGATAGTTATAATACTATTATCAGAGAAAGCAAAATGAAAGGTTGGCAAACCAGTGACAAACCACAAAGATATGGCTCTTGGCAACGAATGCATACATTTTTATTAACTTATATCGTTGTACAAGTTTAAATGGTTTCTTCCTTCTTTGATGTACGTTTATCCGAAATTACAAATTGTTAGGATTGAGAAATCTCTCAACATCAATACTGCCAATGGCAAACCAAATTCTTTTCGGTGCAGTTGTTGCAGACCTGGGCCAGCCAGTTTTGTAGCCAGTAAAGCAGGGCTCGGATTTTTTATGGTATGTCAGAGTTTGTTTGTGTGTGTGGTGTTTTTATTTTTTATTTATTTTTTTTCCGTGGAAAACAAAAGAGAAGCAGGATTTTTATCAATGGTCATTGAAATTATGCAACCCTCATGGGTCATATAAAGCCACATTTTGACTTTTTAACGTTCTTGTCATTTTATTGCCATTTTTACTTTCTCTACTACGTATAGTAGAGGAAGTATTGTATTCCACCCAAAAATTCGATGTCGAGATTTCACCGGAAATATGTTTTGAGGCCCCCTGAATAAAAAAAAAAAAAAAACATTTTTAGAAAAAGGTCCGCGCGCGCGCGCGCGTATGTGTGTGTGTGTGTGTGTGTGTGTGTGTGTGTGTGTGTGTGTGTGTGTGTGTGTGTGTGTGTGTGTGTGTGTGTCAGGCTGTGGACAGCATAACTCAAAAACGAAAAGTCGGTTAAAAACCAAAGTTTATATTTAGGTTTAACATCCTTTAAAGATACGACACAAAGATTTTGAAGACAATTCCTCCATCCTATACTACCCTTTACATGGAAGTTTCCTCGAAAATTTTGATTTTCTTGAAAATGGCTCTAACAATTTTGAATAAAATTCCATTTACTTGGGATTTTATATGACAAATGAAATGAGTATCTTCAACTTTCTGGTTATAGCTCACGTAGTTTTGTTTACTCTGGATGACTTTTGCTAACTGACAAACCGTAAGAGATAGACCAAATTTTGCTGTACAAAAATATAGATCCTGCTAAAACACAATTCATGTCCGAATAATTTTTTGTGTAGAGTGAAGCATTTCAAAGATATTCCTTGTTATTTGTGTGAGTTTTGGAAAACTTGTATTTCCGTCAAATGGAACATCGTTATTCAGTTTTATATGTTAATCGTGCAAATAGAACGGAATTTTAAAGCTTTAAAAGGTTTGGCTATCGCTCAAAGCCTACTGTATTCCCTTACATGTACAAGGAAATACGCAATAAGGTGATTTCTGCAAATGTTTGTCTCAACTAACTTGAAGAAGATGTAGGAATAAGAATTTGTGAGAATGGTTAGTACATGAGTAGACGAAGTCATGTGAGTGTAACACATCTGATTTTTCATATTATAGTCATATTTTCTCTTAAATATTCGTATATTTGTCATGTTTTTATATTTCTATTCCAGTTTTGCATATGTGCTAGTAGCTGTCCCAAAGACGATTTTCCACATCTAATTCTTGTCTGTAATATTAGGTATTTTCCACGTTACAATGTTGCCTTCATATAGATTGTTTCTTTTTGAAAACTTTAAAATGTATGCAATTTGCTACTGTAATTCTTCTTTCTGATTGTCCTTCAAAATGTGACATTTATTTCACTCTGTGCAGAATTGAGAGTTAGCTCTGGATTGAGCAAATAAATAAATTCAAAATGCAATAATAAAATTAATATTTTTGATTTATTACTGAGTTTGCTAAGTTTTAAAGTAGATTTTCAATATAACATTAATTTAAACAGCATTCAATTTTCAAAGGTTTCAAAAATGCCCAAAAAGTATCACTAACTTATTTTACATACCCAATATAATTAATCAAAATGCTGGAACCAGGTTTATCACAAATATATTGACCACTTTAAAGATATTTCAGTTCTGTTGGTTTTATTTCAAAGCTTAAGCTTTGTCTTATGGTAATAAACAAAACTAGGCTTTTATCTGCATAAATAATATTTTTCAAAGTAGCAAAGTAATTTTTCTATACTATTTAATCCTTTTTTTCAGAATAGCTATCAAGCAGAAGAGCATAATTCTAGTTGGTGCCTTCATTATGAACGAAAAGTTTCATTAAATCCCTTCGGTAGCTTCTGAATCGCCAAAGTTAAGGTTTAGAAGAATGTACTTTGTGGGAAATGAGCTCTAAAACATTGACATAAAGTTTTAGGTGCCCTTTTAACTATGAAAATTATTGCGCACCATCTTGCCCTTTAAATCATTGCTCTAAAACTAATGCAATCATTTGAAACACCCTGGGACTGAAACTTGAATTTTCTACATTTGTATAGGATACTTTGTACACTTAAGTGTATTTGTGTTATACACTACCACATTAAATTCCAGCACAACCTGTTTCATAGCTTTGAGGGAATTAATTATTCAGTTTATTCACAATGTGAAAATACCTTAATATTCAAAAACTAAAATATCGCAAGCTTTATTTTATTATTTTTAAGTAATTAATTTCTTTGCTTTGATGGAATTGACAATATTTCTTTTAAACTTTTTCTGCGTATTTAATTTTTTTAAAGATGTACAAATATTTAGATTTTGAAACCAAAGGCTGAAGATCATAGATGGAGCACATGTTGGAAAACTTCTAGGAGCATAGCACAAAATTTAATGTGTATGGAGCAGATAGTGTATTACAAAATGTAAAGTCGAGAAAACCCAAATTTTCTACACACATGCATCATAGTCACGAGTCATGTCACCTGTTTGCTCTGCTGCATATGTCACACCTTCGCTCTCTTGTCTAGCAGTCTTTCTCTTCAGTCATAGCTTAACCACTTCTTTCCGCTGACTTTGGTTGTTTTTGAGCCATTTTTGGCCCATACTTTGTTCAAATGCTGCCGAAAATTTAAGCACAAAAGGAGCGTTTAAATGTAGCGCACATGGCATTCAAGGCCTGCACTAAAATTTTAAAAATGGAGGAATCTAAAAAATTTCACTGGCAAGGGATGACTGAAGGTTTGGAAAAAATGTATATGCACAAACCTAAAAATGGTCAATTAAATAATTTTTCGAATATTTTTAGTTCCACGGTCCCTGCAGCATCTTAACTTTTAAATCATTGCTCTGAAACTAATGCAAATATTTAAGTGATTCTTTCCCCAAAATACACTTAAATGTTTGCTGCACCCAATGACATATTAAAAAATAAGTTGTACCTGTCCCCTTAAAGCCTCTTAACTACTTGACTTTCTAGCACCATCGAATGTTGTCTATACATTACCTTTCTTTTCTTTTTTCCACAGATTTTATTAACCGCTCTTGCCTTACTTCTATAGACTTCATGCTTTTGGCTTGGAGGTCTGGCCAGATATTCTTTGTATGTGTTTTTCCTGTCGAATAGGAAGCTTCTGCCCTGAACTGCCTTTGGTATGAGGTATTTGAAATAATTATTGTTCAGTTAAGTGAAAAACATTTTCTTCAATTAGCATTCCATTTTTAATAATCATTGCTGAAGCTGTAACCTTCATGACAGATACCCATAATTATAGAAGGTTAAGTAATTTAAGTGAGTTTAGTTTACATATCATATAACCAAGGATTCTTGTAATTTTATTTAATTCACATTTGAGTTTAATTGCAATTGATGCGAAAGGACCTGGGGTTCGAAATGATTATTGGCTTTATCATATGAAATAATGCTGAGCTAGAGTGTAACATTGGCAGCGTTGGGCATGAAATGATGATGAAATACTGCAACATTCCTGAAAATCTTACGCCGTCATTTGTCAATGTCATAGGATGGGACGTCTCTGAATTAACTGTCGCTATTGTGAGTATGAGAGAGAGAGAGAGAGAGAGAGAGAGAGAGAGAGAGAGAGAGAGAGAGAGAGAGAGAGAGAGAGAGAGAGAGAGAGAGAGAGAGAGGAATGTGCGACTCTACCTCCACGCCACAACCTTCCTAACCGTGTTTAGGAATCAACTGCTTATTGAGATACCCCAAGAAACAACCTTCACATTTTTCCCCCATTATGGTGCAGCCTGGTTATATTTGGTGATATTCCATCCGTTAGGTTGTATTAGTGCCGCCAACTGTTCGTAACATCTAACCATGGCAACGCTGCGGCCATAGTTGGTGTTATTGCATCTGTTGTATTGCCAAAGAAGCCCCTGTTGATGAATGCGTTCCAGAAAGGCCAACGGAAAGATTTTAAAACAAGATTCTGTTTAGACGCCATATTAAATAATTAATTAACCTGTGAACGTACTGATCGTGTTTGCGTGGTTTTGTCATTAATTCTTTTAGAACAGTACATGCAGTTATAGTTAATGCTGTTATTTTTGTGTTCGAAACACAGTAGTGCATTAAATATATATTACAATGTTTAACGTTCGGAAATGATTTTATCCAAAAGTGTTATTGTATAACAAGATTTGCCGAATGTGGGTAGGTTCTTGTATTGTGTGGTAACGATTTTCAAGCATTATTATCGTTTGAAAGCAAGTTATTTTAACCCTGTGACATTAAAGGTTAGAAATGCCTTTATTATGTACGTTGGCAGGACTGCTTTTTGGGGTATTTTCTTCTGCTGTTTAGTGTAATGTCGGCCAAGTTGAACTCTTGGAAAGCGCCGATAAGATGTGTCCCTTATAGAGTTTGAAGTGGACTATGCCGGCAAGTTCGATCAGTAACAGCCGTTTTTCTAGAAACTAATACTCACAATGCTTGTAAAATATGGGTCCATGACCAACATATTACATGCTATTATGGTTGAATTTAGGATATACTATTATAACAAACCAAGCGAAGAAAAAAAAAAGTAGTTTCAGTTATCAAAATCATTTGCCATAAGATTGACAGTGTGTACAGAGCAGTTATTTACCCAACTTATGGTAGAAGTAAGATTTTCTAACGAATAGAAAGATTTTCATCACGAGTCGTGATGAACATTCCGCATTCCACAACTTGCGTACTGTGGTCCTCTCACGAGAATGTGGCTGTAAGGCAGGGCCGCCCAAACTATAGCCTACGGGCCATATGCGACCCACCAAAGCTTTTTCTGTGGTCCGCCTGACACGTCCGAGCTGGTTCAACAAAGAAATACAAAAGGAACAAGGCTACGCAAACGTTTTTCCTGCAAATTTAAAGTCAAGTAATGCTCGAGGAATATCTGGCAGTTCTGGACATGATTCTCCAGCAGAGGGCAGTGAAAACAGGCGATGCGACAAGTTTTCAAGTCCAGCCTCCCTCGGAGAGCAGCCAAGTATATCTCTAGCAGGTCTTGCTCCCTCACTTGATTTACTTGCATATACCAGGTGCTCCACTTTACCCAGTATCGCTGTAAGATATTCCTTCGTGCGTTAAAACCCTTGCAGAACGCCACGGGGCAATTCTAGCCATAGAGAGTCCAGTGGCGTGTTCTGCCTCTCATCGAAGACACGATATAAGAGCCATTTGAACTAACGTATTAAGTACGTGATAGTAGAGAATAACACTGTAAGCAACCGAAGAAGTCTGACTATACTTACAGGCTCTTATTTTCCAGGGAATAAACTCATCCTGTATATGCATCTACTGGCTAACATTACGATTTACATATTGTAAAGTCAAGCATGAGGGCAGCCAATGTTTCATTGGCTTTTGTTCATTTCTTATTAATGTTAGGTTGTATTTATTATTATTATTATTATTATTATTATTATTATTATTATTATTATTATTATTATTATTATTATTATTATTATTATTATTATTATTATTATTATTATTATTATTATTATTATTATTATTATTATTATTATTATTATTATTATTATTATTATTATTATTATTATTATTATTATTATTATTATTATTATTATTATTATTATTATTATTATTATTATTATTATTATTATTATTATTATTATTATTATTATTATTATTATTATTATTATTATTATTATTATTATTATTATTATTATTATTATTATTATTATTAGTATTATTATTATTAGTATTATTATTATTATTATTATTATTATTATTATTATTATTATTATTATTATTATTATTATTATTATTATTATTATTATTATTATTATTATTATTATTATTATTATTATTATTATTATTATTATTATTATTATTATTATTATTATTATTATTATTATTATTATTATTATTATTAATTGTTATTATTACTATTGTTATATTATTCATATTACTATATTTTTTACATTATATTATTAATTTTATTATTATACTATATTATGTTTTATTAGTATTTATTATCGTCATTATGTTTACGATCAAGATTATTATTAATGTTTATTTTATTATTATTATTGTTATTGTTGTTATTATTATTGTTATTGTTATTGTTATTGTTATTGTTATTATTATTATTATTATTATTATTATTATTATTATTATTATTATTATTATTATTATTATTATTATTATTATTATTTTTTTTTTTTTTTTTTTTTTTTTTTTTTTTTTTTAATAAAAGGAATAGGCATGGTATCCGTAAGTTCACCTCAACCAAGAACTCTATGGTAATGAGCACACGAGGGTGTCAAGAAATACTTGTCAACACCCCTGACTTTCTTGAAAGTGTTCTTTGAAGCGATGAATGCTATTTCAGCAGCGATGCCACCATAAGGAGACACAACACACACTACTGGGCCCCTCACAATCCTCACTGAGTACGAACATGTTTGGTGTGGTATCCTTGTGGTCAATGTTATCGGATTTGTCTCACTCCCAGCCAGACTTAGAGAACCAAGGTATCGGTTGATATGGCGTAATAACACCGTTAGGGGCAAAGCTATAGTATCCCTCCTTCAACCCTCTCCTCTTCAATCCACACGTGTTCAGACGTAAACAAGCAGTGGTGTACTCATAGATACGACACAGCTCTTTCAAAACAACGAAAACGCAAAGGAATCTTTCCATTCCAAGAGGAATATTCACTGGTCCAATAGCTCAGTCGGTAGAGCACCTGCCTGCTGTGCGAGAGATTTTTGGTTTGATTCTCGGTTGAAAATGTTTCTTTAGCCGAGGTTATTCCCTGTTTTTCCGAAAGTCTGGACGTATGAATGAGAGTGTGAATGTGTATGTGCTATAATGTATAAAAAAATCCCGACTCACAACCTACTGCACACGATTTAACACTTTTGCAATATGTTCCAAAGCAATGACCGACAATATGACCATTAGACTTAAACGGGGAATATAAATGAAACAATGCCAAAAATGTGAAATTTCTGTTGAGTCCGAACATTTGAATTGGTGTTTACACGTCTAACGTTAAAGGACGTTACGAATGTTGTCACAAAGATCACAAGCAAGTCACAGATAGGGAATCCTAAGATATTTTAAAAGAATATTATGAAACAAATATTTGTCCGTAATTGTTACAACAGCGTTTAAATATTCAGTGAAGCTTCCTTTACAAAATACATTTATTTCTTTTATGAAATCTAAACTCTTAAAGGTCATTGTGTAAAATCAACTACAAATTGAGGTTGCGAATTTAAAGACAAGCGTAATTCTAAAATTACAATTACAAAATAACAGTGGTATAGATTTATTTAGATAACTTGATATTGTAACACTTCCCTCTCTCCCTTCATTTGCTGTGCACATTACTGCTATGTTTGGCTCAACATACATAAATGTCCGTGAGGATCCTTTTCTTTTCTTTTTTTTAACTGTAGATTGTAAAGTTCAAGAGCAGATTGCGATTGATAAGAAAAACCTACATAGGTGCTCTGTTGTAAAGTATTGACGTTAGATGTATCAGAAGCTGCAACGCCCTAGATGAAATAAAGAATAAATTGATAAAAATTACACGTAGAAACCCTTTCAGCCTGTATATATCTATTAAGTCCAAACGTGTGTTAGAGCAGTTAACCCCACTTCACCGAACCGTGCATCATGCGCATGCCGGGTTGCGTTCCCTGACGTCACCATTCGTGCAATCGCGATGTCCAATTTGCCGGCTCCTGGTATAAGGTATTGATATAACATTGATTACATCTTTTTTAGACTGGAAATGGTGGAATTCGTTGGGAGAATCCATTTCCGAATCATTTAAGTAATCCGCCATTATATTAATCGATATAAGGCTTGTGCTTTACATAGACACACATAATTTCCATCACAAAAAACAATGGAGGATTGTAAACTGAATCGTGGTGTTCACCATTTTATCTCGCTTAAGAAAACAAGTGAATCATAATAACGGTGGAAACTTCGTTGGAACACGTTTCCCTATTAGAAGCAAAGATTCGTTAACAGAAAGCAGTACAATACAGTCCATTTTATAATTAGGCTGACGTAACCAGGGTGTTCACAGCAGTAAAGTGGAACCAGCTCCTATCACTTGGAGGAAATCACGGAAATGGCTACGCATTATTATAATAGAATATGGAAGCTAATTGCTTCTCATAAGAAGCACACACTAAATATCTGCATACCGTAACCTCATCAAACGAAAATGTCTGGACTATTGTGTTTGCTTCTTCGTAGCTTAACGCCAACATTTATGCCGGTCCTCGTGGCCATTATCACTAGACCGTTTTGGCTTACTTGCTGCAACACGTGGTGGACCGCGGAATTGAGTCCCGCCTCCGGCACGTTTGCTAAGCACTCTTCCCATCCATGCTCTAACTACGGTATTATATAGACAATGCACATCTTGTTTGCTTTAAGTGCATATTATAGTTATTGCTATAGTGTCATTTATATGAAAAAATGCCATCGTCCTTCAGTAATACACCCAGCCGTTTCGTCGAAAAAAATAGTTTGTGTCAAATATTTGGAGCCATCTAGCTTCTTGATGAATGGATATAAATGATCTATTATTTTACTAACTGTCACGCAAGCATTGTGTAAACAATGCTGTAATGCATTTCTATCTTAATGAGCTTAGTCACAATTTAATGTTAAAATGTCATGCAAAGTTTAATTTCTAGAAGAAATTTGGCAACGTCACGTTGTGACTAAATTCACTCAAATTGAAACAAAAAGACACTAGAGCATTGTTCCCACAATATTTGCACGAAAGTTAGTGAAATAATAAGCACGTTATGTACAATCTTCAAGCAGCTAGATGGCTCCAAGTATTCCAAATATTTGACATATACCGTAAGATGGTTCTTTATTGACAATAATTGCATAGGACATATTTGTTACACTCACCATGTAGAATCCCTGGTTAACGTATGGCCGAAACAGTACCTTCCACCCGGTATATAAAAACACACTTAGGATTGGCAAAGGAAATTCTTATCCCTGAATTGTATCGTAAAATGCCCAAAATGTCCTGCAAATTTCTTTCATGTAACCATTTATTTCATGACTCACGTTTACTTAGATGATGCATGCATTTCCATGGGGGGGAGAAATGGAAGACCAGGTAAAGCATTTCCCTGATAATTACAAATTCGGTTTCAAACACTCAACCTTCAGGGTGTAGAGCTCGCTCGGTGTCGTAAGAGACATATAAGAAACAAAAGAGAAATATTGCCGTTGTAGTCCGCGGTACATTCTCGGGGAAGACCCTTTACATACGAAATTACCATCTCACGATTTGATTGATAGATGGAGAGAGGCTGCTTATAGACAGTTCAGAGTGAATGGGCGGATACGGTCTGTAAATGTGTTCTTGGACCTCTAGGGCAAATCTTCCCTTACCACAATTGATTTACATTTTATTTCCGTGCATGTGCTTATAACCAAAAAGTTGTTCTTAGTGAAATGTTGATGTAATTAACAGTACTAGTGCCTGTGATACCAGTGTGAACCTTTTTTTTAAGTCGCTGTCGAAATACACTTATTATAGGGAGACTTGTGCTATTGATGAAATTATTGTCAAAAAGGTATCCTTCCAAAATATTTGAATGCATAATTGCTTTCTTCGGTGTCTGACCGTTTGTAGAATTCCTGCTCTTTTGAACTTCAAGCACCAAAGCATTTTGGGGCGTTGGTTTACCTAACTCACAGGATTAGTAAAATCTTTTTTTTTTTCAAATATATTTTATTTTTACATTGTGGAAATATTGTCAAATGGCAAAAATCCAGTCCAGTTACTTTTCTATCACTTTACTACTTTCTAGAGCTTTACCACAAATGCACAGTTTTCTTCTCATCATTAACAGAGTCTACAGTCTTTTGGACTATCACAACTCACAATTTTTACTTCTCATAACCCTACCCAATCCTATTAATGCCTTTCTTCACTTCCTCTGTCTCTCATACCCCAATTACGACGTTACAATTACTCGCAACGCCCGTTGAATCTTCTACCAACGAGCGACGTACCTATCACGACGACACACACAGCTGTCCCACAGTCACTGACACACTGACGGTCTTATACCGCAACTCAACTCACTCTGTTATTCTCCGTCCTCCCTTTATATTGGGGATTACGTCACACGGACCTTTGTCAGATCTTAACACATGTACCGGAAATGACGCAGCTAAAAGTCTCACGAACGTTCTTGACATCCCTTTTGTTTTTGCCGCCTCAATTGTTGACAATTACGTACATACAAGTCACGCGTGGCAGCTTGGCCATAAACGTGTTTGACCACTCATCAATAGGGCATGTGGTGTGAAGGGGCTTGGCCCTGTTCTTCCTCGTTGTGCGCCGAGCCCGACGTCACAACATAAATGTGATAAAAGAACAAAACACGGTTTTCATCTACACATTTTGACAGCAAATGTATTATTCTAGTTCTGTCATTCATTAAAACTGTTCAGGACAACTTTAAATTGCATTATGGATATGCTTCTATGGTTTTATTGCTATTACTTGTTAGTTCCTAATTAACTGCTAAGGGAGGACTGTAATGCCTTTGGGTACGAGAAAAAATGTTTTGAATTTTGGTGTAAAATGGCTACCACGCTTTGAAGCACATTTCGCAGAAATTTTATTCCCTTACCACAAATGAAACTTATATTTTGGATGCCTTTTTTCAAACATTGCGTCAGTTACATAACTGTGCATGGGGAACGGCTTAGCCATTTTTCACTCGTTCAGTCTTCCCGCTCTTTTCCCAAATCCAGATTTTATCTCCTTCCACGGAAATAGTTAAATAGGTACGAAAATGCTCCACCTTTAAGGCACCCTGGGGTTGAAAAATCATCAAAAAATATCAAATTAGCGACTTGTAGGTTTATACATATTCTTCCCCAAACCTTCACTCACCAGTTGGCAGTGAACTTCTTTATATTCCGCCATTTTTAAAGGCCTAGCGCAGGCTTTAAATGCCATGTGCACTACATTTAAACACCCATTTTTTGCTTAAAGTTTCGGCAGTATTTGAACAAAGTATGAAACAAAAAGGGCTCAAAGGCAACCAAATTCAGCGGAAAGAAGTGCTTAAGCTATGAATCTGAGGAGAGAGACTATTAGACAAAAGATATAAGGTGTGATATATGCAACTGGGCAGTTTTAGCCCAAACAGGTAATCTGACTCATGATCATGATGCACGTAGACTGTAGAAAATTTGACTTTTCTAAACTTTACATTTTTTAATATACCATCTGCTCCATACGCATTAAATTGTGTCCTATACTCCTAGAATTTTTCCAGCAAGTGCTCCATTTATGTGACTTCAACTTCAGCCTTTGATTTCAAAATCTGAACTTTTTTTACCTTTAAAAAAATTAAAACCTCAAGAAGTTAAAAAAATATTTTCAATATCCACAAAGAAAATAAATCGCTTTAAAATTAATTTGAGTTTATGAAATAATAAAGGTGCTCTGATACTTTAGTTTTTTATTGCTCATCGAGTATTTCGAATATTAAGGTGTTTTCACATTGTGAATAAATTGAATAATTAATTCCCTCAAAATTCTAAAACAAACGGTGCTGGAACTTTGTGTGGTAGTTTGTAACATGCAAATAAATGTGCAACGTATAGTTTTCATACCTATAAAAATATATAAAATTTAAATTTCAGTCTCAGGGTCCCTTAAGTATGTGTAACAAGGTATAAGTTCGGAAATTTAATGCAGGTTTACTAAACATAATATACATAATCATGAGACATTTTCTCTTTTTTCCAGTTTTCAAGGTAATTTTAATGCCCACTCTGTGACAATTTCCATCTGACAATATGTTACAGAAGTATTCAGAAACCTAATTTTAAGAAATGAACTTGGATTGCAATATCTGAGGAAAGGGATGCATTTTGGTGTTAACAACACCCATGCAAATTGAGATCTTAAAAACTGCAATTAACATTGAAGCAAAAAAGTGAAAAGATTATTCAAATTGATTTAATGGTTTAGAAAATATCTTCCTGCAACAGCCAACCGTAAGCCTGATGCTTAGCGGAAATTTTCAGAAATAAGACTTACTGCCAGAACTTAGTATTTGCTGCCGGATACAGAGTGAAAACATGTGAAATTTGGAAATTTCAGAGAGGTGTAACAAATTAGTGTTTGTTGAAAGCATATATTACTATAGGTACTATTAGCTCTTGTTGCCTCCGTAAAATACTCATTGTGCCTATACTAAATAACCCAGAATGTAAAACAAGGGTAAAGGATATACACGGAGGGTGGCACCTCGCACACTGCAATCTCCACGCAGATATATTGCGGTTAACACTCCAGAAAGAACGGATGAGGTGGGGGAAGCGCAGGATGCTACAGTGTCGCAGGCCGACGGGCTGTAGAGACGCGCGGAAGTCCCTAAAAAGTGCGGTGATTTCCTCATCCCAGCGCCAGTCCCTGCTGACCAGGCACCATCCTGCGACTCCGGTGTCATACAAGCGTCCCCACACGAGGAGACAGAGATCGATCAACGCCACCTAATGTCGAGAACAGCAGTTACAATGCGTAAGCATCCGCACCATCTGTCCGGCACCGCCATACACCTGAAAGATGATAAGAAAATGGAACGAAAGAAAACAATGGAAAGGTAATCGTGGTACGCAAGTAAGTACACCAGCTTTTCAGGAAAAACCCCAAGTCAGAGTGCACGACGCTGGGATCGAACCCGTGACCTCCCGATTGCGAATCTGCACGTTGCCGCGGCACTACCTCGCTTGGTAACTTGGAATGTATGAAGTTTGCGGCTTCCTAAGGACGAATTTTGAAATGAGGTTGCTGAAACCAGGTTTCATTCAGCCATTCTGTGAGCAGTGAGGGAAGGCGTAACCTGTTTAGCAAGGCTTGCTTCTGTTGGTAGGTTGAATTAGACATCAATTTCGGGTCTCGAACCTAGAGATCTTTAGCCATCTATACCGACACCCTTGCGAGATATATAATGCACATAACCCAGTAAACCTCCAGGGTAAGCACCATTGCTGCAAGATATCGTACTTCAACCGAAGATTTGTGGTTCGAGCCCAGTCTTGGCACTGAGTTTGCCAAATTTCATTCACTTTCCAGACTTAGCCCACACTCGGCAGAGTGGAAACCTGCTGTTGTTACTCCATTTATCTACCGAACAAGATGGCGTCGCGATAACGCGTGCGACTCGCATTCGGAAGGTGCCGGGTTCAATTCCCGGAGATTATCATCCAGATTATCCACCCTGACATATGAGGTTTCAGTGTTAGGCGAATGTTCCGAGTGGTTCTTCTTCTACTACGACTATGCTAACCCTCATTTGCCAGAAATTACCTAAAATTACGTGGCTAGAAAGGATATATAGTGCAGTGGTAGAAGGAAGGATGCTGTATGCAGCAAAAATATGGGACCTGGAAGAAGGTTGGGAAAATGTACACATAATACACAGAAAGTTTTGCAAAATAATATTGGGGTTGTCAAGAAGCTTACCAAAGGAAGCAGCAGAGACACAACTAAGCAGAGGAGCAAAAGGTAAAATGGTGGAACGAGCAGTTAAATATTGTTGAGAATAAATTTCTTCGAGGAAAATGATATATTAGAACATTACATGGTTTTACAAGAGAAAATGGGGAAAAAGAAACTAGATACACAAAATACAGATACCTATTGGAAGGAAGGGGAATAGTGGAAACATAGGCAGAAAGAAACAATAAAAGTAAGGGCTTCTGGAGGGAAATTAGAACAAGGCTAGAGGATATTGAAAAGTAAACTTTAATGGAAAAAAGAAATCATTAATACATTTTTAAAAATGGAATGGGAAAGAGAGAAATACATCAAAGTATGCAATAAGGAGGCCAGAATGGGGTATGCATGGGCTAGGACGGGATGGAAAAGAGTAATGAGGAGTAAAAATAAATGGTGGTCATAATGAACCTCCCCATTATATATAAAGCAACATGTTAAACAAGCAAAGAAGCAAAGAAGCTTTTCACCATTTCCATAAAAAGTGTAGTTCTTATACTGTGGCTGCTATGGACTATAAAAACTCAGCTGGGAGATAACATGCTAGTTCAAAATGACACAAAGAAAAGCGGCTTATTGTTTTACACCATGACTAATCTAAAATATTTCTGTAAAACAATATAGTTATCATTGATGGAATATGAAAATATTCCAGCAAATACTTCTGTCAACTATTCGTGGCTCATGGAGTAGAGAGTGCAAGCTATGTACCTCTTCTGTTAGCTCAGCTCAAGGATAAAATAAACAAAATTAAAAACAAAAAGCAATATTACGAACCTCTTTTATTTGTTTCTGCAAAGCACCTTGATATTGGGGAATCATTTATACCGAAGAAAATAGAGGCAGCCTTCGAAGTCCTCATTCACTACGCAGTCAGAATATGAGGTACCTTCCCAAACTAACAGGTATGGCTAGAACCAATTCATTGTATTTGTTGCTTTTATATTTTAAAGCTACCTGTCCATTGTATAGAATTATTGTTAGTCAAATACTAGTGGTTTTATATAGATACTCTTAGGGTTACAAGTGCAGATATTTGTACTAGTAATTGAGGATAGGGTAATAAACAATATTACATCAATATTTGCTTCATTTATGGACTTGTAATTTTACTTATTAAGAGTCGTATATTTTCAGGTTGGATAGTACCCTCAAGTAGGCGTGCCACAGAAAACATGACTTAGATGGGGGAAATGAATGCTGTATAGAAACGGAGTTGGAATGCTTTATATAAGGTCAATGACCTTGGTCCGTGGATCGCGCATTGAGGGTTAAGCAAAACAGATAGTCTATCCCACAGACGTTGTTCATTTCGCGGCGTAGTTACGACCATGCAAAAAACACCAGGTAGTAAACTATGTGATTGTTTTTGGGAACACTGTTAGACCAAGAGGAAAAGCAACAAACACACCGAAGCGGATATTAAAAAGAGTACATATGATTTATCAAAATATCTCCACTTATATCCATAACACTATGTATACAACCATTATCTGGTGAACAATTAGACGAAGAGTGTCCTCTTCATCTGAAATTTGGACATATATTTGCTTTTGGACAATACATACATGTGAGCCTTCATTTCTTAAATTTGGCACATATTTTAACTATATGCACTCAAACATATTTACTTTTGCAGAAGTCTAACACATTCAAAGAGACGTCTACATATATCCATTTTAACAACAGAAATAGTATTTCCAGAAAACTATGCTTGTCGAAACTAAATAAAATAGGATGCTGATGACCTCGAAGTTGAGCGCCCTTAAACCAAACCAAACCAAACCAAACTAAATACAATGCTGCTAAGTTTGAAGCAGCATTTGAGGGGGGGGGGGGGGGAGCATGAAGTCAACCCCTTGAGTACGTGATAGGGATGTCATATAAGCATAAAAATAGAACAGTACTGTTTGTCCAGATTCTTAACATCGCTTCCCCATCCCACGGACTTCGACACTTCACTAATGAGGGTAGCAATACACAATTGACGTATAACAGTATTTTGCAGACTGCAATGCTGCCTCGGAAAGCTGGTCTGTACCCTCATGAGTGGTTCTATTGTACTCTCTAATGACCTTACATGGGGGATGTGGGGTGGGATGGGGAGGCAAACGCTTACTCTTGAAATAAGTTTGTTATGTATTTGTATTTGTATTGTTTTATTGTCACATAATGTTTACATGGTGAGCCTAAGCTGGTAAACTGGTGATTCGTCAAGATATAAAAACAGATTTAGGATAAAAGAGAAAACTAATTCTAATGTATGGTATACAAGGTATTCTTTATACAATATAAATTGTCAATTACAACTAATTAAAGTAATACTTATAAGAATCTGGACAGACTATAATCTATTGTTACTGATTTTACGCATTCTGCACATAAACTAAGTGACTTCGAAATGGCTATTAATGTAAATATTGAACGAAAACCATTTTCTATAACATTTATAACATTTACAAAACTTATGCACAAACTTACCAAGTCTCAAGTCTCGATAAACAGTGAGGGAAAGTTATCCCATTTCCTAAAACTAAAATTATAACATTTTAAAGGGATACAAAATAATGCCTTATTCCGCCAATATTAATCTTGCCAAGAGTGATTCAGGGCTCGTACTGCGGCTGCTGCTGAAGCAGTTTTCTCCAATTATAGCTGAATAGCAGCAACTTCAATGACAAAAAGCATAACCGCTATTCCACTTCTGTCTGTAACGCTGTAGAATAATTTTCGCATAGGCTAAGACATAAACCACATTTGTGTCTCCGTATATTTTTGATTGCATTTAGTAAAGTTACAAGGGAGGAGTTTTAAATCTCAAAAGACGTTTTTATCAAATTCGTTTAGTGCCCATTGAACTCTTTAGTTCATTGGTATCTGTTCGTTTGCTATTCATGGGCCGCACTTTAAATACAGGAAGGTTTGAGGTCGGCGAGAGAGTTTAGGAGAAATATTGTAGAATTGCAAGGAGCGAGTCTTTAACGGATCGTATTACTAAAACGCATATGCATATAAAACGACTGGGTCTTTTATATTGGTATATGTAGATGAATCGGGACACAAACAAAACATTTAATTAACAGAGAGATCATCTTTGTTGCCAGGTTATTAAATCTATGATCAGCAAAGTGGACATTCCGATGTAAGGCAAGTAAGAAAAATATCTGAAATGGTTAAACAAAGAATGAGGTGACAAAAATAACATTTCAAGATAACCTTAAATGAAGGCTTATAATTTTGGGTCTTCAGAACAAAATGTTAATGGCCACCCAATTCAATTAAAAACAACAGAGAAGTAAATGAGTGGAGAGAAAGTGAAAGTAATGCTGAGTTGCCCCATGAATAATGAAGAAAACTAAAGGCAAAAGAAAATGGAAGAGGACGAAAAAAGCTGCAGGTATTAAGGACCGAGAAAGCAAAGAGGAATGCATTAATCAGAAGTGTAAGGAACAGAGGCTCTAGGAGAAGGAGTGAGAGGGGGGGGGGGGGATAGATTCGATTTAAGGTACCATGAAATAAAATGTTTTGTCTTACCAGAGAAACGGAATTCAAATTGGTTAATACAACAAGGAAACAGCAATCGAATATGGACTTGCAAGAGACTCTGAAAATGGTGAGGGGCTAGGGAGGGGGTCACCCAGAAGTGGACGAGAAATTATTCATAATTTTTATTAAAGAAACAGGGATAGCGCATTCGAAAATAAAGAACGGAAAAGCAGTAGGGGTTAAAAGATACCTGTTTAGCCTATCTAAATATATGGATAAGAGAAAAAAGACAATTTCCTTCTTCTAGCAATGACACGACTAAGAAAATTATCAATGGCCCGAGGATTTTGTGGGATACGTGACAGCTATGTTGCCAGAACTGCGAAAAACAATGTCTTAGAATGCAAAGATTTCAGTACCATTAGCCTAATATCACATTGGACAAATGTTCTCACAATACTGAATTGAGCTGCCATCTAAGATAGAAGGTGAGTTAGATGTGATGGAAACTGACTTTTGGAAGGAAACAAAAGACGTTGGAATGTCTTAAAAATATGTAAGCGTTACTTAGAGAATATGCCACATTGGTGGATCTACAAAAAGTGTAAGCTGGAAGACGTTTAAGTAGATTTTTTAATATATCAGCTGTGTTGGAGCGGAGGGATTTTTAAGTAATCTCCATTGAAATAACTACATGCACACAAGGAAGAAAATATGTCAGACGAAAGTGAACTGGATAAAGGCATAGGATAAATATGTGAAGTGTCCCCTGCTTTATTCAAAGGAATCACAAAGGAAGTGCTAATATGAGGAAGAAGAATAGAATGCCTAATATTTGCTGATGCTAAGGAGCAGTTAGCAAAGAGGAAAATGCCTTAAGGAGCACGTTAACGTATGTATAATAGCTACAAAACAAGAAGTAACATGGGCCTATCCAATACAATTATGTTTCTCTCTCAGCGTTGTCAGTTTTACGCCAAAGGCGGTTTCGGTGTGACGAAGACAGTCAAATCTTCCATTCCTCCATCTTCCATCGCTGGACAACTGGCAACGCTGAGAGAGCAATGTCACTAGCTAGGCCCATGTTCATTCTTGTCTTGTAGCTACTCTAAAATGGCCAGCTAAGCTACGGTGCGTCAATGCTTTTTCTGTGACCCGCGTGACATCCTGAGCTGTTTCAATAGGGAGATACAATGTAAATGTTTCCCCTCAAACATAAGGCCAAATAATGTTCGAAGAATACTAGACAGTTTTGGACATCCTTGTAGCGCAAAGGGTAGTGAAAACAGAGGATGTACTGTTAAGTTTGCAAGTCCACCCTCCCCCTGAATGTGGCCAAGGGTATCTCTGGTAGGTCATTCATCCCTCATTCGCCGTTACCCATTCAAACCTTCTTTCAAAGGGTTAGAGAGCGATGATTTTCCACACTAATTGTTTCGTTCTATGTGGATGGTCCAGTACAGTTACCGGAAGGAAAAACATTTCCAAAAAGCACAAAATGTGTCCGAGTGCAGAAAATATAATAAATTATGGCTGGGAAATTATTTTGTAAAACAGCACGTGTACAAAGTAGTATGCGTGGTTTGTAACAATATTTGAGAGGTAGAACTGGAACTTAAAAATTCAATGCCACAACTTTGCTCACACACGGCTTGTGTGTTTAAAAACACCAACAGTAAGTTTGTTGGCATAAATAAATAATAATTGTAACAATATGATTGCAGTAATGAAGGAATTTAAAATATAAATACATTACTGGACAAAGCATTCTCATGACCTGAGTTTCACAAATTTACTGGTCAGAACGTGTTTTGAAGGCAAAAGAACTTTTAAACAAAATCACTAGCAATTTCTAATTCACGGCGGAAATTTAAAACATAAAAGTATTTCTAAAACAGGTTACGAGTTTTAAAAACTTATTGCTGGGCATGTAAAACCGCTCGGCTATGGAGAATTTTTAAAAACGTGTGTCCCAACTGTAGCTGAAACTTTGTATTCCGGAAAATTAGATTTGTTCAAATTTGTTTCTCTGTCAAGAAACACTATAAGTAGGCGTATAGAAGATACCAGCGAATAGTGTTAGGCTTCAACTGCTTGATAAGGGGAACTCGTCTCAGTGTTTTTCTGTTTCCTGTTTTGTGGGTACTGACGCGATGGATACTGCACAATTACTGGTGTATTATTAGAGGTTCTCTAGATCAAATGGATATTGAATACGGTGGCATAGTTTACCATGCAGAAATGAGATCCTTTATTCGTGTATTCTAGAAGAGAAAGGACATCGGTGCAAAATTGCGGCGAGTTAAGCCGCTACTTCGAATGAGGTTAATTGATTTTAGACATTCTGCATCAGAATACGGATATTAGCTGCCTTTGCGCATAGCACCTTCTAATGTATTATTCAAGGTAACTTCAACTGCCCCCTCCCCTAAACTTCAGCATTTCTATTGATCAGCTCGCCATTACGAGATTTACTCCTACCATACTGTGTACATCGTCTGCGGTTGCATTACACAGTATTTCCCATTTAAGTTCTATGGTATTCACTGTTTTTACAACCTCGTGAAATGAGCCACTGCCTTTTGTGGTTCTATACATACTTCGCACCTCTATACGTTCTTCTCTAATTGTAAACTCCATATCTAAACCTCTGACAATACACCAGTAAGTGTGCAGTATCCATCGCGTCAGTATCCTCACCACACGCAATAGAAAAACACTGAAATATGTTCCCCTTCTCAATCAGTTGATGCCTAGTTCTTCTATACGCCTACTTGTAGTGTTTCTTGACAGAGAAACAGATTTGAACAAATCTAATTTTTTCGGGAGAAAAGTTCAGCAACAGTCACAAGACACCTTTTACAAATTCTCCTAAGGCGAACAATTCCGCATGCCCAACGATAAGTTTTCACCTCGCAACTTTAGTAACATTTTTCTGCTTCGAATTTCCGCCGTGAATTAGAACTTGCTGTTAGCTAACGATTTTGTAGAAAAAGTTCTTTTGTCGTGAGATTGCTTTGTCTAGTAATGTATTTATATTGTAAAGCTTCATTTCTGCAAACACATCGTTACGAATTACGCACATCACTTTGTTCATGTGCTGTTTTACAAAATAACCTCCGAACCATTGTTCAGTATATGCATTCGGCAACAATGTTGTGCTTTTTTGAAAGCATTTTTGCTTCTGGTAACTGTACTGGACAATGCGCTTAGAAGGAAACAATTAGTGATGTTAAATACGATTGCAATACAACCCTGTGAAAGGCTTGAATGGATAACGGTACATAAGGGAGGAATGACCTCCGGCTGCTTCACGAGGGAGGGTGGACTTGCAAACTGAACAATGCATCGTCTGTTTTCACTACCCTCTGCTGAACAAGGCTGTCCAAAACTACCTGGTATGCCTCAAACATTATTTGGTGTTACGTTTTGAGGGAAAACGTTTGCATAGCTGTGTTCTTTCCGTATTTCTCTACTGAAGCAGCTCAGGGTGTGCGGGCCGGGCCACAGGAAAGCATTGGTGCGCCGTAAATTTAAATTAAAATATTTTGTTGTTCAACGACACTGTCAACTGCTATCATCACATCAGCGTCGCCGGTGTGCCGGAACTTCGTCCCGCAGGAGTTCTTTTACATGCCAGTAAATCTACTGACATAGAGCTGTCGCTTTTAAGCACACTTAAAAACCATCGGTCTGGGCCGGATTTGAACCCGCAACCTTGGGATCAATAGGCCAGCATCTAACCAACTGAGCCACCCAGACGTTTGGGTGGCCCTGTTACACACGATGTTTAAAAAAGTGTCCGATACTGCTTGTCGAGTTATGAGCCATTTTAGAAATATATGAATTTATGCACATGTATGGTCCCGGGAGTCTGTCATCCACAATTCTCGCTCATACATTGGGACCAAAGCGATACTGATATTTAAACCAAACATTAATGGACGATGGATTGGTCGAGGAGATCCAGTAGCATCCAGTAGTTTGTCAGACCTCAATCCATTGGATTTCTGTCTATGGGGACATTTAAAGGTATTTGTGTATTCCAAACCTATCAAAAATGTGGATACGTAGCACATTTTTGTAAAATGTCTCATATCGCAACATGTATTTGTTTCCGGACATATGTTTATAGGAATATTTATTCTACTTTTGACCAATTTTGACCAATCCAAATTTCTGTTGCAATATCGGACATTCTCTATATGTTAATGTCTTAGGGCGATGATGACCAAGTTACTGTGGACAACTAACGTCCTGCTTAGGGTGTTTCCCTCTTTTGCTAGCAGTTCCTTAGCTTCAGCAAATATTAGACATTCTATTCTTCTTCCTCATATTAGAACTTCGCTTGTGACTCCCTTGAATAAAGCAGAGGGCACGTCAAGTGTTTATCCTATGCCTTTCTCCAGTTTACTTTCATCTGATATATCTTCTTGCCTGACTGTACGTAGTTATTTCATATGGAGATTACTTAGAAGGCCTTCCGCTCCAATGCAGCCGATATACTTCAAAATCTACATAAATGTCTTCCGGCCTACTCTGTGGAACACTTTTTGTAGATCCACAAATGTGGCCTCTTATTACTTATCTTTCTATAAGTAAAGCTCAACTATTATTGTTTTACTTTATTTAGTTTTTAAGCAGTCCGGTGTCCTTTGTTCCCTTCCAGAATTCGATTTCTACTACTTCTAACTCGCCCTCTTTCTTTGAAGGCAGCATCGATTATGTTTCTTAATAGAGCATTTGAACACTTATCCAATGACATTAAGCTAATAGTACTGAAAATATTGCATCCCTTGCCATTGTTTTCCTGCAGTTTTGGCAGCATAGCTGTCGCGTATCCCACGAAGTCCTTGGATCATTGATTATTATCATAGTCGTACCATTGCTTGAAGAAAGAAATTCCCTTCCTCTAAGGTGTCTCACATACAATTGCCCTGAGTGCGCATAGTGTGGGACCCTCTCCGCTGTATTCCAGTCCAGTCCAGTCCAAACCTCATGAAGTTAAAAGGTAAATGGTACAGACACGGAGGGGGACACCTCACTCACTTCGACCTACACAGATCTATTGTGGCTACCAACCGCAGGAGGCAAGGATGAAATGAGGGAACCGAAGGTGCCATCAGGGTCGTAGCTAGACAGGCCATAGAGACGCGCGGAAGTCCCTAACAAGTGCCGAGATGTCTACATCCCGGCGCCAGGCCCCGCCAAGCAGCCATCACACCGCGGGTCCGGTATCGTACTGAGCGTCCCCCCCCCCCGACGGAGGACAAGGGTCTTCCGAACGCCATCTAGCGCCGAGAACAGCAGTTACCATGCGCAGTCATCCACGCCATCTGCCCGGCACTGTCCACACTACACACCTGGAACTACACCTGAAAGATGATAAGGAAATGGAATGAAGGGAAATGATGGAAAGGATACCGTGGTATGAAATAATGCACCCCAGCATTCTCCTAAGTGATATGGGGAAACCACGGAAAAACCCATGTCAGAGAGCGCGGTCATTGGGATTGAACCCGCGACCTCCCGAATGCGGGGCCACAGACGTTACCGCCTGAGCCATCCCGGTCGGTGACCTCATGAAGCTCCCCATACAATTCTAAAAGGCATGTGATAGCTGCAGCCCTGTTTGAATCCCTTTTCGCACACCTTTAGCATTGAAATGCAAGAAGCGACCACTGCTGAACGATTTTCAAATTAACTAATTTATCACTTTTTCTAGTGCTGTGAGCATCACTTTTATTTCTTTCTGATATTTTGATATGCCACTTAACTATTGGCTGAATAAACTAACCGTTAGCTACTGCATTATTGGGCATAGTTCCTACAGAAACGCAAAACAACAAAAAAGAAGATGCATTGCAGTGCAATTGGTACCCTCACTTATTCAAAGGGAATAGGGTTGATTATATTCATTTTCAGATTTAGAACTAATACTGGGCCATTTTTCTTCATGTTCAACCAGAGCTCTCACATATTTTTTTAATAAAGGGAGAAGAGTTTGCAACAAATTAAATATTTTCACTTGGCTTAGATGGATGTAAGACTTCACACTTGATTCATTATGGACTGGAGTCCAATAAAACCACACATTGGACTCCATATCACTTGTAACACAATTTGCAATTAGCCTATATGAATACAAACAATAATGTTTGTGACAAAGTTCCACAATTTTGCTGAATTATAGCAATTTTCTGTCAAAATATAGTTCACTACTTGTTTCCAGTGTAATGCCAGGCAGGACACAGTGAAAACAAGGCAATGAATGGCAATTACAGATTCATTATTCACAGAATTCACTGCTTACAAAACCAATATATTGCTGTAAACTTTTATTATACCCAACGTGTGCCCTCAATTGTGTTTAATCTGATTTCAAAATCAGGGTTTACTTTCATCACTAGCGCCCTGCAGTTTAAGAACTATCAAGTTCTTATCACAATGACTTCCAAGTGCAAACTTACAGGACTCAATTGTTCTGCTCAATGTCTATGAAAGTAGTAAAAGATAAGAAGCGTTTCAGAAGAGTTAATTAACTTTATTGCCCATAGCAAATTTCACCAGTAGTGTATATCTCACTGTTTGGCTCGATCACTTGTAGAAATTTGTTTTGGAAACTCCTTGAAGTTACTGAGTCTGGTCTGGTTTTAAAACTATCGATATTCTTTTCCACTTCGTTCTGCTTTTTGCGTTTTTTATCTAAATAAAAAAAAATAATATCCAAATAGTTTTAGACAAACATCATGCAAAATAAAACAATTCTATCACATAAAAGCATTAGGATAGAAGTATTGCACCAAATTAGTTTCAATTAGAAACTGTAAAGTTGGTTTTAAATAGTATACGCTTTATATCTGGCTGAATTCTAAGTTTTCTGTCCTCTAATTCTAAATTTGGAATTTTATCCATGGAATTATTTTGAGACTTATCATTACTGGCAAGTTCTTCATTTAACCCTAGCATTACCAAGCCTTATTTCATTACTTAGATTACCAAGGGGGGAGGGGGTACTTTGTGACCACCGCTAGTAACAAAATGTCTGAGCAATCTAAAGTAAAAACAAATTAGAAACTAAAAGTTTCACTTATCTTAGTAATATTCCAAGTTGTTAGCACCAAACAACTTGAAATATTACTAAGATAAGTGAAGCTTTTAGTTTCTAATTTGTTTTCACTTTAGATTCTTGTTGCTTCACTGTTAGTAGCTTCATTATTTCCTTATTTGTCTGAGCAATTTTTAAAACAAATTTGTTTTAAAAATGAGTATTATTTATATCTTTTCATGCTTATAAAGATAATATTTCAACTGTTTATTTATTTTTTTTTTTTTTTGTATATGAATCACATTGGATATCGTGCCAGTCCTTATTATAGAGTTTATACTACCAACGGAGGTGACCAACAGTGGTAACAAGATGTCTCGACAAGTTTTAAAACAAATGTACTCTAAAATTGGGTATTGTATCCTGTCATGTTTATAAAGGTATTTAGCATTGTTTAACCATTCCTTTCTACTTTTTACATGAAAGGAGCACTACTTTATGACCACCTTGATATTTCAATGTTTCTCAAAAAGACCAACAATGAAAACTTTGAAACAAATAGGCAATTCAGTAGTAGAAACAGTGATTGGCAATATCCATTAACTGCATGCCTTTAATAAAAAAAATTAAAGGAGAAAATTTGAAAAATTATGAAAGGTGTGCATAAAGTGTTCCCCCCTCCCCGTTGCTAACACAAGGGTTAATTTTGATTCTGAGAATTCACCTGAAAGGTGAATGAAATTGCAAATAGAGTAAAAAAAATATATTATTAGAATGCAACCCGGTATGAGATAATGTTCAACAGACCAGTGAAAATTAAGTTATCACTGCAAGAAAATTACTATAAACTTGTGCAAGCTCACGTAAAGCTGTAATTAATGTGCCAGAAATTTAAGATTAGTGGTCTACTGTCTATATTGAGGTATTATACGGTATTACATCCCATCTGAAAAATATATTTTCTCATAGCACACAGTGATACTACAGATGCCTTGCACACGATAATCGTACAAGTCTTATGGCGAACAATGTAAAGAGCTAATGGGAAAAAACTGGATACATTCCTCCAGTGATTCGAAGTATGGAGTTTTATGTGAATTAGAATAGAAAATTTTAGTTACTTACCATTCTTGGTCATTTCACAAGGAAATTTTCTTTCTTTTGGGTTTTCTGGCAGATTGCAGAGACTGGTGGATTTGGCACATTGAAAATTCCTGTAATGGAATTCTGTTACAGTAGTTTCTTTCATCGGCTCCTTTCTGTTCATATTATTATTGATATTACTTAAATTATTTTAAAAGAAAACAAAAGAGAAATGAAATGCTCATATACTACATATACATAATTTGTGGCAATAATTATTCTATTGAGGAAATCCTGTTCAAGAATTACGTGAACATTGTAACTTACTAATCTCACAGAGTACAGCATTATGTTTAGGCTGCCACTCGAACACAATGGGTTTAAGATTGTAGACGGATATCTCTAAGAAACCGAAATACTATAGTCCCGTCACATGATTTATTCTTGCAATTTGGTGAAGTACAATATCCCATTTTAAGGCTTGGTTTCTCTAACCTCTCAATAATGTTAAGGCTCAATATGGGTGCCATTACAAAGCATTGTGATAGCGTGTTCTAACCGCTTTTTACGAGCCTTACTGCCTCAGTCGACTGGAGTTCCCTGTAGTTCCATCAGAGGGAAGCCTTCTCTGAGCAGCCCACCGGTGTGACCGGGTCATAAAGCTTGAAATCGTTAGGCACCTCTGTGTGCCTCGTCGGCCGATCTGCCTGCGACCTTCAGTCTTCTGCGGTTCCTTCACCCAATCCACTCCTGGGAGTGGCAAGCACAAACGATCCACTTTAGGTGGATGTGTAATGATTCTCCTCTGTGCTCTGGGCATTTTCCTACACTAGGTTGTTTCCTGCTTAACTTGCCCTCCTCTTCGTGTGCCGGTTAATCGACTAACGTGAACTATGCGGTGTACATAACTATGTTGTGAAACCACGTGTTTCAACGTGTTAGTGATACTATAGTGCGAAAAAGTCCATACACTTGAACACACAAATCTGCATGTATGAATCTCTTGTGGCAGCAAACCCTCTGTAGAGGTATGAGACGGCAATTTATAGACATATTCGCTGCTATTCGTTAGCCTCAAAGAGAAACGGTTCATAATCTTGCGATTAATTTAAGGAAACGGGATCTATTCTTGACAAGGAACCGAAATTAAATCGCCGAGTTCTTATGAAGGAAAAGATGACGTTTAAGGAAAGTTAGAATGAAGTTCAAAGAAAGAAATTAATAATTTTGCAAACCTCGGCTTGGAATGCTAATAAACTTAAAATGAACACACTGTAAGACAACTGTAGTTCAGGAATTGCAACCACGCGATTGTGTGACCACAGTTAATTTCTCAAATTGGGTGTTGGATAATGTTAATAATCCCTTTACTGACCAGCGTTGAATCTTTTTGTGGGACGAGCTATGGTTTTATTTACATGACCATGAAGAATTAATGAGTGTTAATGCATATTTTCTTAAAAAGTATGAGAGATGCGTGACGGCACAAGGATATTATTTCCACATCTTTGATGACGAAGGTATGTGGTTATGTAGTTATAATTTGCATGAAAAATCTATGCGCTTGAATATAAAGGACCATGAATATCTGACTCCGCCGGCAAACAGCGTGCTTCCTAGTGCCCAGGAAGTTGCCGTTAGGCTGGCCACGCGTCCAAACGAAGGCTCTGTAATTGCGATGAACCATAACTGTACAAGTGAAAGACAGAAATGTAATGGAAAAGGAAGCTTAAGCAGGAAAATAAATTCCGTGCGTTCTTGGCCCGACCGGACCGCACCGCGGCGGCGGCGCCGCACCGGGCGAGGACCTGCGCGCTCTCCGCTAGTTACGCGCAAAGGACCGGCAAGTCACGGGTATGGAACAGTAACTGCTGTACTAACTTGCATTACACTTACCTGAATCAGATGTTGAAATTGATGACCTTCAACGTGTACACATTCCCTATATGGAAAGGATAGAGTGAGACTGAAAAATTCAATGCTATGATCGGAATTGAATTTTTTCAGTCTTACTCTATCCTTTCCAATCCTGTCCCACACTCGGCTATTGTATGGAAGAACATTAACTACATTCCCTATATCTCCGAAAACAATTCTGGTTTACTCACAAAGGTTCATGCTGACTGACTACCTGCATTTCTCTCGTGATATTGTTCAATTCTTGTAACATTAACGTATTTGATGGGAACACTTTATTCTTTGACGTTCCTCATACATAAACATCGCATGGAGATAGTTCAGGGGAACGAGGTGGTCATAATCCTCGACTACTTATTCTGTCACAATACCCACTTCGCAATTCATGTATAGAATTACCAGCAGTGCTGAATCCTGCTGAATTCAGTCACACAATATTTTCATTTCTTGTCAGTTGCGGAAAAAATATTTAGATAAATCCGTGAATCAATTGTTGTGTCGTAAATACGAGACTGGTCATTCTACGCGTGGTGGGGAACTTCATGAATAATATGGTACCTTTCGGTAGCCCAGTATCAATTATTGTGAGTAGAAATGCAACCTTGAAGATAAAACCACACTTCATCAGTGAAGAACGTTAAATGTGAGTCCACGCCGTCATTATGAACGGACTGCAAAAACCAATTGCAGTAATTGACTTTACTTACAGGATCTTATGGTTGTAAAGCATGAACTTTCAAGTTTCAGAACTTTCGCTGCCACGAAAGCTGGCGTTTTGGAAATGTTAACCTCTTGTGCTAAACGTCTCAGCGATTTTCAGTTATGGGGAACGTTAAAGAATAAAGTGTACGCATCAAATATATTCACGTTAAAAGAATCTAATGACGAAATCAGGAGAGAAATACAGGTAATCAGTCAACATGAACTTTTGCGAGTAAACCAGAATATAGGGAATGTGTTCACGTTAATGGTAATCAATTTCTACATCTGTTGTGATTCAGGTAAGTCTAATGCAAGTTAGTACAATATTTAGTGTTCCGTACCCGTGACTTGCCGGCCCTTTATTCGTAACTCTGGCGGGGAGCGGGCAGGTCCTCTCCCAGTGCGGTGACGCCGCGGGGCGGTCCAGTTGGTCCAAGAACGCACGCTATATTCTCTAAGGTCTTTAAACAAAAACAAAGAGAGTGGAGCGTGGTATTTGAGCAAGCGAGCAAACGACTGGAGGTATCTTAAATATGTGAATATGGAGAAGAAATGTGTGTGTGTGTCTGTGTGTGTATGTGTATGTGTGTGTGTGTGTGTGTGTGTGTGTGTGTGTGTGTGTGTGTGAACAGAGAAAATCAATAATAAATATGTTATAGAGAAAGCGTACTAATGAATATCAATGTTGAAACTGATTGGGGAGGGGAAATAATTCGGCTGGGGCTTTACACGAGATGAAACTGATTATTATCAGATACCTTTGAAGCAACGTTGAGTTAGGAAAAGAAGTTAGTCGTGAGTTCGAATCTCGCTTAGGGTGAGTTATCTGGATAAGGTTTTTTTTTTTTTTTTTTCGAGGTTTCCCCTCATCCGAAGAACACGAAAGTCGCGTAACTTAAAGCTCTAGGGACCTCGGGCTCATTTGAGCATCATTTCAACCTTTTCGTTCATTCGCCGTCCGATATGATACTACGTTGGAGGACTTAGTTAAAAAAAGTTCACTCTGTGGTCTTATTAGATTTCAAAAATTAAATTACATTTGTATACATTTCATATCTAGTGTCTTGGGTATTAGTTCTTTCTCCTAATCATTTTAGCCCCACCTCCTAAGTTCGTGGTTAATAGATGTTCCATGTGGGATTACCACCAAAACCACTACTCCACCACCACCACCACCACCACCACTATTACTACTACTACTACTACTACTACTACTACTACTACTACTACTACTACTACTACTACTACTACTACTACTACTACTACTACTACTACTACTACTACTACTACTACTACTACTACTAATAATAATAATAATAATAATAATAATAATAATAATAATAATAATAATAATAATAATAATAATAATAATAATAATAATAATAATAACAACAACAACAATGTTAAAGAGATACCCACATATTTGGCTGAAAGCCTTTTAGTAAGTAATATTAATACAACTTTTGAAACTGATTTCAGAACCAACTCATAAAACTTCAATTTTTAGGACCAGACTGATTTATAGTAGCTCTGTCTAGAGCTGCCCTTAAGTACCTTGACTCTTTGTTTCACAATAGTGTTTGTTGTTGTTCCTGTATATGTACTACAATTAGGATATCACCAACTACAGACATAGTTTCAGTTCTTCCATTGGTCTGTAGCAGAACGTGAAATAGAAGTGATTTCAACGAAATAATACATTCAGTTTTCACGGACAGGTTTTATGTAGTATGTTTCATTACAGAGGGCTTCCTAAGCTTTATTAGAGTAATACAAACAATTGTATAGAAACGACATACATATTTTGAAATTATTCAGCACCGCAACAGAAACCATTGATTTCTTTACAGCATTAAATCCAATATACTCTGTATTGTTTATCTGCATGATTCTAATAAAGATTGTTATCTGTTATTAAATTCCAAATAGCAAAAGCTCTTCTCTCTGATTCGTCACCATATAGTGACCTCAAAAGCTGTCCCTCGCTGGAGTAATTACGGTACTTTATTAAACGCCGTTGCAACGTTTCTATTAGACGTGAGGAAAAGTATCACTGTCCTCAAACAGAAAAACAATGCAAGTCACGGAATACGGTGCGCATGTTTGGGTCATATTTAGTAATGAAGCTCACTTTGAAAGCTGGCGAGCATGTTTGTGTTATGTAAATGCTGTTCGAAATCGAGCATCACTGGAATGTACCAATAAATTATCTCCTCATTATTTTCTTCAGCTGCATGTCAATACCGGAGTAAAAACAAAATGATATATATTCCAGAAATGCTTGGTATATTGCAGTATTGAACTTGTAGAAAATTAATGGTACTCTAGATTCATAAACCTTTGGCAGACTGCTTATTTTTCTTTTACAAAATAAAAAGGAAAAGAAAAGGTAAAAGTATGGGTTAGGGGAGGTGTGGCCAGATTTTAAGAATAAAAATATATGGTATGCTATTAGGATCTCGAGGGTTTTCCAGGGTACCAATTACATATACAGCTGCTTGTGAATTGTGACTGACATATGCCTGGTCAAAATTACAGTTCACTCCTTCCACTACACACGAAACTCAGGGGAGGGGATTCCGGCCTAGACGACGATGACGACCACTTGCAATTTGCATACGAGTAATTTCAAGCCGCTAGGTAACAGCATAAACCAAAGTAATTGCACCTTCAGAGCCGTTCCTTTGTATGACAACGACAACATTTTACACTCTTCCGAATCCAGTTTTGATTATAGTACAAATGATTTATTTGATATGTAAAAAGGCGAAATGATGAGAGGGACGGGTCAGTTTCCTAAATGTGACGAGGAGGGAGAGAAGAGAAAGAGAGAGATACAGAGACAGGTTTGAGGAAAACGACGTTAAACGGAGCAAAACAACTGACAGATGCCGCTGCGCAGCGATATCACAAATACCAAATACCTTATACGAAAGGAATTAAAATACTTTATTTACTAGTACTACAACATATTACAAAGCATTCCTTCGTTTATGAGAAAGTTGCCAACCTGCATATCTGCTATAAATATGAAGCTTAACATGCATGCACCTTATGATCCAGTAGATATCAAAGCCCTCAACATATAACATTTGCTATACTGCAAGAAATAGCCTACAATATTCAAGCCACTGCACTAAACAAATGAACTCTGTTCTCTACAATACCCAAGACACTGGCCACATTAGATTCTGTGTGAACTGCACAAGAAATATGAACTTCCTTCTCTACAATACCCAAGACACTAACCACAAGAGATTCTGTGTGAACTGCACTAGAAGCATGAACTTCCTTCTCCACAATACCCAAGACACTAACCACAAGAGATTCTGTGTGAACTGCACTAGAAGCATGAACTTCCTTCTCTACGATACCCAAGACACTGGCCACAAGAGATTCTGTGTGAACTGCACTAGAAGTATGAACTTCCTTCTCTACGATACCCAAGACTTTGGCCACATTAGATTCTGTGTGAACTGCACTAGAAGCATAAACTTCCTTCTCCACAATACCCAAGACACTGGCCACATTAGATTCTGTGTGAACTGCACTAGAAGTATGAACTTCCTTCTCTACAATACCCAAGACACTGGCCACATTAGATTCTGTGTGAACTGCACTAGAAGTATGAACTTCCTTCTCTACAATACCCAAGACACTGGCCACATTAGATTCTGTGTGAACTGCACTAGAAGTATGAACTTCCTTCTCTACGATACCCAAGACTTTGGCCACATTAGATTCTGTGTGAACTGCACTAGAAGTATGAACTTCCTTCTCTACGATACCCAAGACTTTGGCTACATTAGATTCTGTGTGAACTGCACTAGAAGCATAAACTTCCTTCTCCACAATACCCAAGACTTTGGCCACATTAGATTCTGTGTGAACTGCACTAGAAGCATAAACTTCCTTCTCTACGATACCCAAGACACTGGCCACATTAGATTCTGTGTGAACTGCACAAGAAATATGAACTTCCTTCTCTACAATACCCAAGACACTGACCACAAGAGATTCTGTGTGAACTGCACTAGAAGCATAAACTTGCTTCTCCACGATACCAAAGACACTGGCCACATTAGATTCTGTGTGAACTGCACTAGAAGCATAAACTTCCTTCTCTACGATACCCAAGACACTGGCTACATTAGATTCTGTGTGAACTGCACTAGAAGCATAAACTTCCTTCTCTACGATACCCAAGACACTGGCCACATTAGATTCTGTGTGAACTGCACTAGAAGCATAAACTTCCTTCTCTACGATACCCAAGACACTGGCCACATTAGATTCTGTGTGAACTACACTAGAAGTATAAACTTGCTTCTCCACGATACCCAAGACACTGGCCACATTAGATTCTGTGTGAACTGCACTAGAAGTATGAACTTCCTTCTCTACGATACCCAAGACACTGGCCACATTAGATTCTGTGTGAACTGCACTAGAAGTGTAAACTTGCTTCTCCACGATACCCAAGACACTGGCCACATTAGATTCTGTGTGAACTGCACTAGAAGTATGAACTTCCTTCTCTACGATACCCAAGACACTGGCCACATTAGATTCTGTGTGAACTGCACTAGAAGCATGAACTTCCTTCTCTACGATACCCAAGACACTGGCCATGTTGAGCACTAGCCTATAGATCCATAAAATTTCTGGTACTCTACATGATACATGTTGAGCACTGAGCTATAGATCCATAAAATGTCTGGTACTCTACATGATACATGTTGAGCACTGAGCTATAGATCCATAAAATGTCTGGTACTCTACATGATGCATGTTGAGCACTGAGCTATAGATCCATAAAATTTCTGGTACTCTACATGATACATGTTGAGCACTGAGCTATAGATCCATAAAATGTCTGGTACTCTACATGATGCATGTTGAGCACTGAGCTATAGATCCATAAAATTTCTGGTACTCTACATGATACATGTTGAGCACTGAGCTATAGATCCATAAAATGTCTGGTACTCTACATGATGCATGTTGAGCACTGAGCTATAGATCCATAAAATGTCTGGTACTCTACATGATACATGTTGAGCACTGGGCTATAGATCCATAAAATGTCTGGTACTCTACATGATGCATGTTGAGCGCTGGGCTATAGATCCATAAAATGTCTGGTACTCTACATGATACATGTTGAGCGCTGGGCTATAGATCCATAAAATGTCTGGTACTCTACATGATGCAGGTTTAGTAAGGGATTATAGCTCCATAAAGTAGTCGTTTACTCAACATAAGATATGATGCGCACCAGGCTATATGTCGTTTACCAGATTCCTTTAATGAAATAGTGGTCTAAAATGTAAAACATAACACAAATATGAGGTCATTATACATAATTGTTACATATAGGAACTTATAATCCCAAACTAAATTACTATTCAGTATTTTTCCATATAGTTGTACCTGTAATAAAGGGAATAACAGTATCTGCCATAAAGGTCTCTTACACTTGTGTGAAGAAAGTATTTTATATCAAAATCTGGCTTTGATGTATGATCATTGCATTCTACAGAATTTAAATGTTTAAAGAAATATTTTACCAGAACAACACCTCTGAGTCAATCAATAGCGTGTTTCTTACATTCCTCTATTGTGCTGTTATTAGTGAATAAACCCTCTCAACAATAGCAGTGTGTGCAGTAATAGTAAAGAAATTCAGCGTTTTCCATAGTCATTTTAAGCAAATCTTACTCGAGTTGCTAATCATTTGAAACTAAGGAATGTTTGCACTTCTGAAAATGTAGGACATTCCAACTCCACCCGGACGGCGGACAGAGGAAAAATGTAGCGCATGTTCGGGATTTTCCACACGTGTGGTAACCCCATCTACATGAGACATGTTGAGTACCGGCCTACGGCAGCACAAAGTCGCCCAGTAAGTTACTGGCCCACGGTACAACAAATTCGTCTATTACGTTACATGACGTATTTTCCCCTGACTTTTTGTTTCCAGTTCCGGTGCTGTATTTACAGAGAATTAAAGCTATTTATTATCTTGATTTTCATGTTGTAGCTCTGGTTTTCAGTGTACAATAAATTATTTCCTAGCAACACTTTTATAATACTATATATCCATATTACCATCCCTTCTTTACTATCAGAGCCACCTCAGATATACTGGCACCCTGGCCTTTGCTCTGCCGGTAGGTCTTATCAATCGTACCTCCTTTATTTATTTTCCTTTTCCTTTCTGATATCCCTAACATTCCTTTCCCATTTTCCTTGTACTTTCTGTAAAAACCGGCAATACCTTTGATCATTTCCCCTTATTCTGCTAACATTTTTATCGCTATTATATTCTTCTGTATTCTTCCCAGACTTCTTTTCTCTTTACACTGCCGTAAAATGTGCTATACTTTTCCCTTTCCCCACATTTCACTTATTCCTTTTTCCCCTGCCTCTTAATCCTTTTAGAAAATATAATGTACCTGTTCTCATCCTAGATAACTCTTCTGTTTCTTGTCTACTGCAATAATCTATAAATGGCTCTGATCACCAATTTCTTTTTACTTGTTTTTAAAACTGTAATGATTTCATATTTTGTAAACTTCTCCAAATTGCCTGTCTTTTTATATCCTCTATGCTTGTTCTTACCAATTTACCTGCCTTGCTTACTTTCCTTTCTATTAGCCTCTATATACCTATCTCCCATTTCTATTTGTTCCATAATTCCCCCTACAGCTGCCCACCTGTTGTTTGCTGCTTCATACATAATTTCAAACATTCCCTCTTCTTCTTTAATCAGACTGAAACTAAACTAAACACTCAGAGCAGCAGCCCATGAAGAGCCAAGGTTTGCCGCCCGGCAGCTGCGTCTCCCAACTCTGCCCACTACAGGTCATGAATGCGGTGCAGTACTGGAGGGTGGGACGTGGTCAGCGCCCCGAGTGCTCCCTACCAGTTATGCGGCCTTCATGACCTGGAGTCGCTAATTCATCATCAAGTAGGTCCTCCGGAGGCTGTGTGCACCCCGTGCCACACCTTCCAACGGGGGAAAAATTCCCACGCCTGTACCGGGGATCGAACCCATGTCCTCTGCACCAGAGGTAGGCGCGCTACCACTGTGCTACGGAGGCGGTCTCTTTAATCAAATACCTGTACCAAAACATTATAGGTACATAAATTAGCGCGCCGAGCCTTTATGCCTTTATGCCTTTATGCCTGGCTTGTCTGTGAAACAATAGGAATGATACAGACTGAAAGCTCATGTAAATGTATTACAAAGTATAACAAATGTAAATGAAGCATCACGAAATATTCTTCATACAATACAAATGTAACCCTTGGTAACTATACTAAACATGAAAACTATCGCTTTACACAGTAATCTGATAAATTAAGTATGTATTAATTTCATGCCTGACAGAATTTTTAAATGGATAAGGCAGTCTGAACATACAGAAATTACACTCCAGTAAGTTAAAGTTAAATTACCACTGCACCTAAAGTTTTCAATGGTTTTTCCTGAAATTTTTATGAACTATTTTATAAGTAATGAAAATTATTGGAATTGCTTATTTAATTGACAGCTTACGCGATTGACTCTATAAAAATTATTTGATCCAGCAGAAAAATAATAAAATTTGCTCTTAAAACTTGTGAATTCATGTACAGTTTTCTTAGAAAGTAAAGGAGGTGGAGAGCTGAAATGTTCACATATTTGCAACACATAGTTGAACTTCCTGTACTACAGTAATAACTTTATAATATATATACGAGTATTAGTGATATTAAGAAAGCAATAATATTGCAAATGTTCCACATTTTTAGGTTTTTGACATTGCGTTTTTTTAATTGATAGAAAACTGGCATACATGACTGAATAATTGAGTTTCAGATGATAGCTGATTATACTGAGAACAAGCATGCAAAAGTGCGGTTCTGTACTGTAGGTAGTTACAGGAAAATGGTACATGAGTTTACATGTTTGAAGAAGAAATATTATTATTTTTCTGCTGGATGAAATAGTTTTATAGACTCAATCATATAAGCTATCGATGCAAATAACTACGTGAAATAAGTGTAATGATTTATAAAATAATTCATAAGAATTTCAGGAAAAACCACTGATAACTTTAAGAGCAGTGATAATAGTGATAATTTAACTCATTAAGGTGCAATTTCTGTATGTTCAAACTATCTTGCCACTTATTTTTTTTTTTTTTTTTTAAATTAACGTCCTCCAACATTGTGTCATATCGGACGATTGCCACTTTAACCCTCGCACTATCAAGAGAGGGGGGTGCTTTATGCCCACCTTCGGTAGTTATTTTAAATTCTGTCTCTTAATTTTTTGATTAAGGGCATGCAGTTAATAATTATTGTCAATCATTGTTTCTACTACTGAATTGCATTTTTGTTTCAAAGTTTTTATTGCTGGTCTTTTTGAGAAACAATGGAGTGTCAAGGTGGTTATATATGGTTATATTTTTTAAATTAACGTCCTCCAACATTGTGTCATATCGGACGATTGCCACTTTAACCCTCGCACTATCAAGAGAGGGGGGTACTTTATGCCCACCTTCGGTAGTTATTTGAAATTCTGTCTCTTAATTTTTTGATTAAGGGCATGCAGTTAATAATTATTGTCAATCATTGTTTCTACTACTGAATTGCATTTTTGTTTCAAAGTTTTTATTGCTGGTCTTTTTGAGAAACAATGGAGTGTCAAGGTGGTTATATATCTCGTCGGTATAATGTGATTCATGTAAAAAAGTAAAAAAGCATTGTTAAACAATTTTAAATATTACCTTTAAAACATGACAAGATCTAATACCCAATTTTAAAATAAATTTGTTTTAAAAATTTCTGAGATATTTTGTTACCAGCGGTGGTCACCTACGTTGGCAATATAATTTCTGTAATGAGGATTGGCATAATATACAGTGTGATTCAAGTAAAAAAGTAATAGTCAAACAGTCTAAAATATTAACCTTATAAACATGAGATGGTATAACACCTAATTTTAAAACAAATTTGTTTTAAAAACTTTTCAGGCAGTTTGTTACTCGTACCCCCATCCCCTTAATAATCTAAGTTATGGAATAAGTCTTGCTAATGCTAGGGCTAAGTACAATATTTATAGGGCGTGTACTTTCAGATGTCTACACAGTTTGCACTACCGTAGTACATTCATTGTATGACTTTCCAAATTGACTGAAAGTATGTGTAATGGAATAACCTGACTATATATAACAAAATGCACTCTGTTTATATTCCAGAGCAAAATCACCTGGATTTAGTATTTCTCCAATAATGCATGTAATATGCAATGGAAGTTCATATGTTGAATCAGTGACAGCGATAAACGCAATAAGAAAGAGACGATGCAGTTCTGAAAGCCTGAATCATGCTATAGTGAAATCTTAGTCTTTTATTAGATAAATGGATACTAATATTCGGTGAAATAATAATAGTGAGATAATAGTACTAGATGCAAACCCTCCGCACTAGAATAACATCTGGAAATGATGAATCCACAACATCATATTATTTCTAGCATCAAGTGGATGGTCTTATGCCAAAATGTACAATTAAGGGAAGCGGGAAGTGTGGAGCTTAGTCAAGTACACCGTGGACAAAGAAATCCTCTGTTTCTCAACTATTACCAAGTGAATTCCTTTGACATAATTAGGCATATATATACCAGGTTGTAAGGAATATATATGGCAAATTTCATTACCCTAGCTCTTAAACTTTCTCTTTAAAAAAATTGTTTATTAAGTAAACATAAGAAAACATGTAAGATTTTAAGCTTTCACGGCGAACGTTATGGATCAAGGCTTCACGGGTGATCAGCCGTGAAGCCTTGATCCATAAGAAAACATTCTGTAAAAAATAGTGTATACTGCTGCCACAAAACTAGAATAACTATAAATAGCACAGCACTGAAATTTTTTCGTCTGTTTTTATGTCTGTTATGATATTGACCTTAAATTATACCAGGTGGCCCACTTCATCCAACATCGGCGTAAGTAGATATCCCTTCGTGCGTTATCACAGTTGCAGAACGCCACGGGGCAATTGTAGCCATAGAGAGAACAGTGGCGTGTTCCACCTCTCAGCGAAGACGCGGAATGAGAGGTAATTGCTTAGCATGCTTAGTCCGTGATAACAGAGAATAACAGTATAAATAACCGAAAAGATCTCACTTTACTTACAGGATCTGTATTTTCCAGGGAATAAACTCACTCCTTTTCGGTTGTTTATACTGTAATTCTTTATTATCACGGACTAAAAACGCTAGTCCAACTACCTCTCACTTCATGTCTTCGCTGAGAGGCAGAACACGCCACTGCCCTCTCTATGGCTAGAATTGTCCCATGGCGTTCTGCAACTCTTCTAACGCACGAAGGGACATCTACTTTTGCCAATGCCGGATGAAATGGGCCACCTAGTAGAAGTATCTGTAATGGGCTTGCTAGAATACATTTTTCAATATGAAGAAAAATGAGAATGTAAAATTTACATAATTTTTCAACAAAATATGACTGCCATATTCAAACGGTGAGTTGCATGATCATAACTCTGGGCCACAATGTGTAATTATATATAAAAAGAAGTGTGTATAATTTCAAACATCTAGTCCTAATAGTTGCTGAGAAAAATCGCCATTTATATTAATAAATTGTTTCCGAGAAAAACTTAATGAAACAAAAATTTTGTTATAATGGCTTACATCAAAACCGTATCTTTAAGCGTATTTAAATAAAGAAACAATGTACATAATGCCATAAAACTATACACATTCTTGTTCAGAAAGTACCAGAGTATTGAACTATAATGAAGATGAAAAATGACATTTCTGACCATTTCACACTTCCCGCGTCGCATCCCTTAAGCAGAATCACATATCGTCTTCAATCTCAGATGTAGCGTATGCTTTTGCTTGTTATTTCTGTGCAAACAAAAGTTGCGTTATAAATTTCGTATGGCATAGTTGGATACTGTGTTCTTACAGCCAAAATTATCCCAACGCCAAGCATGGTTTGTGGAGATGCCTCGAGGTTAAGGTTTGAAGTTTCAATAATACTTTCCTTGGAAATGAAATAATGCATTTTATCTCTGGTTCTCCAAATAATCATGAATCAGTAGAAATATCGATTATTTGTAAATATGTGTACGCATACTGGATATAACAAGCATAATAGAATGAAATGAACGAAGATATTCATTTTGTTTGCAGATTAAGTGCATTAAGAAAATGCACATTTTTAACGTGCGGGAGATATATTTTCTCTATGACAACTTGTTTTGTACAAAGAGGGCTAACTGCGGAAACTGTACCACGAACATCCCTCTCACGTGCCCTGTCTCCACCAACCGGGTCGGTCCAAAAACACTGGGAAATCATAAATGCCAGTTTACGTATTCATGCTCTAAATGAGAATTTCAATTTTTCATGGAGGCTATAATATCGATAAACTACAGGCAAAGATTTTGGAACTTGGTCGGTTTCGGTCTATGTCCATCCAATTATGCATGTTCATTTTTCAATAAATTAAAACTGTATGAAAACTAGCCTTGCGTGTTGACGCTTTTAAATACCTACATAATGAGTTCTGTTAACACCACGGGGTGAGAGTAAAACATCTTCCTTAAAACCGAAGGCTCCGAAGGCTCTTGGTTTGGATGAGTTGCCTGGCGAGGTTTCTTTCTGGGTATTTCCCTTGTCCTCTTGAACAAATGAATGGATAATCTTCAGTTGTGTTGTTCCCGAGCTGATTTAAGCTTACTTTTCTTATTTCATGGAAGTCTCTGCTGTGCCGAGCTACTGAAAGGTACTACGCTGTACACAAAATATCCCATTAAGTTCATTTGTTACACTATCTTACGACTACAAACTTCGCTCTAATTCTGTTTCTAGCAGTTGATCTTTATTATAATGTAGGTTTGCGTATCTCGTCAACTGCAGCACATTTCAAAGAAGTTCCCACTAAATAACTTGTAACATTTATGTTTTCAGGGGAAAAAATCCATTTTTCCTCATCCTGCCCGGAAGTTACAAATGAACAGTACATTGTAACTTGCGTCATAGGACCAAATGATGATAGTTGGAAAATATCCCACCTGGAGCAACGTTTGAAAATGGTGAATCCACAAGGATGTCGTATCATAATTTCTAGATTCAAGTGAATGGTTTTATACCAAATACACTAAAAGTAGAATCAGATACTTCAAGTTATCTCTTCAGTCTACGAGCTTACCTTTTCTCTTATTCTAAGAAAATTGGTGTTATTTCTGCCATAAGTTTCCTACCCAGAGCTATAAATGAACAATAGATAGTAACTTGCATCACAGGACCACACCTTTGCTTCTTATACAAAATCTGAAATATTCGTCCGTGGAAGTTCAAGGATGTTTCTTTGATTCAGTGACAAAAGGGCAAAGTACAAATCCATGGTTTTTTTTAGCTGTTTGCGCTATTTTGAAGTGGCAAAAGCGTCGTTTTCTCTGTCTGCATGAAATAGTTCACTTAGCACATAGCTGGACTTCTGTCGTTCAAGACTAACAAAACGTTACATAGAGAAACTTCTAAAGTGTTGTGATATTTAAGTAAACCCTTCCAAGTGCAGAATGAAATGTTATAATTTAAGGTCTGAAACATTACTGTTAACATGCCCAAAATTTGATAGCAATCATTAGAAAATTAAGGGTCTGAGATTATACCGTATGAAAGGTACTGCTTCGGCCATACGTTAATCAGGGATTCTACATAATGAGTGCAACAAATATGTCAAATACGATTATTGTCAATAAAGAACCATTTCGCCGTAAAATAATAGTTTGTGTCGAATATTTGGAGCCATCTACCTTCTTGACGAATGGATATAAATGGTTTATTATTTCAATAACTGTCGCGTAAACGTTGTGTAAACAATTCTGTAATGCATCTCTACCTTAACTCCAATAAATTTAGCCACACGTGACATTGCAAAATCTCTCTTAGAAATTAAACTTTGCATGGCATTTTAACATTAAAGTGCGATTAAATTCATTAGAATTTATATCCATTCAAGAAGCTAGATGGCTCCAAATATTTGACTCGATTCTTTATTGACAAAATTATATTGGACACATTTGCTACACCCATCATGTACACACTCTGGTTAACATATGGCCAAATTTGTAGGTTCCACCCGGTATATTAGGGACCCTAATGTTTACGAGTTTTTATAAATGGATTGACATTTGGATTTCAAATATTTGAAGAGCATTTATTCACTCAACAGGTTGAAATCGAAACAAAATGAAAACACGTGTGTAGAACCTACACAAATGTACGATTTTTAAAGAAACAGACCTTAAGTTTTATAAAGGTTCTGAACAACACTTACCACAATATTTTGAATTTTGCTGAATATCTTATAAAGTTAAGAACGCTGAATTTAACAAAAGTAAGGCAGTATTAGTAACTTCCTTAGGAGCAATAATTAATAATTATAATAATAATAATAATAATAATAATAATAATAATAATAATAATAATAATAATAATAATAATAATAATAATAATAATAATAATAATAATAATAATAATAATAATAATAATAATAATAGTAATAGTAGTAGTAATAATAATAGTAATAATAATAACAATAATAGTAATAGTAGTAGTAGTAGTAGTAGTAATAATAATAATAATAATAATAATAATAATAATAATAATAATAATAATAATAATAATAATAATAATAATAATAATAATAATAATAATAATAATAATAATAATAATAATAATAATAATAATAATAATAATAATAATAATAATAATAATAATAACAATAACAACATTCAACCGAAGCCGTTTATCTTGCCCGTCTTCAAACGAACGTGCTTCAGCTGTCACGTTATGTGTATATTTATGTTCACTGTATTTCTTTAATAACGTGGTTTTAAAAGTAAGGCCTCTAAATCCTGGCAAGCCTGAAAAGAAGTTTTTATTTGATTATGCGATAGTTAATAACAGATAGCAATGTACAATATTTGACGTCCGACTAAGCAGCATTTTAAACACTATTACAGAGTAAACGACCTCATAGAGGGAAGTACTATTTGCACAAAGTCACTTGAAAATGGTGTATCCATAATCTTATGAGTTAAACATGCAAGTTTGTAAACATGCTTAGGTTTACTTGGATACAGCAGACAAATCATGTGTCTCATAACGTGAAGCCTGCAACACAAATGTACTTGGTTACAACACAACATAATTTGCCCAACTGTTCCTTCGAGTTTCTTAGTTCCCCTTTTCAATAAATGTTTGTGCTTGTAAAAATGTAGTACATTTTAAATTTTTGAGTTACACAATACCATACATAATGAATAACACTTATATAGAAAAGCAAAGCAAATAACCTCGCAGTTACGGAATCAAGGTCTTCAGCTCGGAGCATGCGCGTTGTGGCATTCTTTGACTTCCAAAACAGTCGCGACGCTTTAACTATTATATGTGTCCCTGAAGGAGACATTTTTGTGAGAGGGTCATTTGCAAATTAAGAAACGTTATCGGAGTTAGAGCAACAAGTCATAGTGGTAAGTTTCAGTAACATAAATAGATGTAATATTCCCACTGTCGTTATCGAAGGAAGTGAGTTTTCATTTTCAGATCTATGGTTCAGGTCAGAGGAAGCTCTTTGCCTTGAACTGGATGCCATTTTAATATAAAGAAGCTTGTAACTCGTTTGAAATTATATTTGGGTGGCACAGTAAAAATGTTGACCTTACAGAGCCACCCTAATTGACCGTTTGCTACCGCCATCTATTATCTATTTATTGACAGACTTGATGCTTTTATGTAACCTTGAAAGAAGTAGATTCAGAACACAGTTGATAAAATGGTGAAATCTTCTAAGAACACCTCACTTACTTATTAGCTAATATCCGAGATCCAGCGATCTTTTGTTAAGTTAAAAAAAGTTACTCGCGATCTTTAAAATCACTTCCACTACAAATCCCTTGAAAGCTTATCTAAATGTAATAGTTTATCCTATAATCTGATTTTTCGGGTTACATGAAAAGTGTTATTCTCAATTTTAAAATGCATGAAAAAGTGAGAAATGTAATAGTGCACGTGGACGCAAATATTAGTAACTATCTGATTTATTCTTTAAGGTTTTACTTGAGAGCACAAATCAGAGAAACTGCGTTTACTAAGGAATTTGTTTAAACCAGTGACTTTTCGTACACTTATAAAACATTTTGACAACGAGGTAGCTCAAGATGTAAAATACTTTTAATTAACTTCCGCAACGAAATGTCATATCGGACGACTAATGAACGAAATGGATCAAATGAAGTCCAAATGAGCCTGAGGTCCACAGAGTTTAAAGTTACCCGACATTCATCTTCTCAGGATAACGGGAAACCTTGGGAAATACCTTATCCGGATAGCTCATCCAAACAGAGATTCAAACTCGGGATCTCTTGAACGTGAGACAGACACGCTACCACCTCACCATGTGATTGTTATTGGATGTTCTCAGGTCCCTCGTGAAATAACAGTGCAGTACCCTTTACATGGAAATTTTTTCGAAAATTTTGGTTTTGTTGAAAATGGCCCTAACGATTTTGATTAAACTGCCACATATTTGAGATATTTTTATGACAAATGAAATGTATATTTTGAATTTTCTGGCTATAGCCTATGTACTCCTGTCTACCCTGGATGACTTTTGAATAACTCGTAAACCGTAAGAGATAGACAAAATCTTACTGCACAAAAAATGTAGGTCTTGGTAAAACATACAATTTATGTCCGAATAAATTTCTTTGTGGAGTGAACCATTTAAGAGATATTCCTTGTTATTTGGGTGAGCTTCGGAAAACTTAAAACTTTCGTGAAATGGGACACCGTTGTTCATATTTTTATACGTTAAATGTGCAAAGAGTATGGAATCTCAAAGCTTTAAAAGATTTGACTATCGCTCAAAGCCTACTGTATTCTAATATTCCCCTTGCACCTACAAGGAAATAAGCAATAACTTCTGCAAATATGTATCTCAACTAACATGAAGAAAATCTAGGAATAAGAGTTTGTAAGAACGGTTAGTACAAGAGTAGAGAAAGTCATGTGAGTGCAAGGCATCATATTTTTTCGAATGTTGTCACAATTTGTATTCCTTGATAAATTTCTATGCTTTATTACTTTGTCTGGTGATGGGAAATATGCGTACACTGCACTCTTCGTATTTCTGCAATAAGTGCGTATGCTTGCAGCCAAGCTTCTTCACTCAAAAGTAGCAGTAACCTTAGCGTACTGGAATAATAATGCGAATTTGTTCTTACAGACTTACAGAGCAAAAAATTAGCCAAAGTTTAACCAAGACTTAACTATCTCAATTCTGCATGGTAAAATACGTCACCGTATTTATTATCCACTATCAGTTTACACAGCATTTCCCATTGAAGCTCCATGTTAACCACAGTTTTAACAACCTCATGAAATAAGGTTCCATACATATTTCGCACCTCTATACGTTCTTCTCTAATTGTAAACTCCATATCTAAACCTCTAACAATACACCAGTAATTGTGCAGTATCTATGGCGTCAGTATCCTCACCACACGCAATAGAAAAACACTGAAATATGTTCCCCTTCTCAATCAGTTGATGCCTAGTTCTTCTATACGCCTACTTGTAGTGTTTGTTAACAACAACAAAAAACAAAAAACAAAAAAAAACAAAAACAAAAAAAACCAGATTTGAACAAATCTAATTTTTCGGGACACAAAAGTTCAGCAAGTCACGAGACACGTTTTTGGAAATTCTCTTAAAGCGAACGCTTTTGCATGCCCAGCAGTATGTTTTCAAACCTTGTAACTTGCTTTAGTAATATTTTCCTAATTATAATTTCCACAGCGAATTAGAATTTGCTGTTGGCTAGTGATTTTGTTGAAAAGTTCTTTTGCCTTCAAAACATGCTCATGACCAGTAAATTCGTCAAACTCATGAGAATACTTTGTTTGGCAATATTTTTATATATTATATTTCTTCATTACTGCAATCACAGCGTTACAAATCGGCGCATCAGTTTGGTCATGTGCTGTCTTACAAAATAATTTCCGAACCATAATTCATTATATTTTCTGCACTCGGACCTTTTTGGAAATATTTTTCTTTCCGGCAAATGTACTGGACAATCCACTTAGAACGAAACAATTAGTGGTGGAAAAGCATCGCTTTCTAACCCTTTGGAAGAAGGTTTGAAGGGGTAACGGTAAATAAGGGAGGAATGACCTACTAGGAATACCCTTGAGTGCACTCAGGGGGAGGGTGGACTTGCAAATTTAACAGTACATCCTTGTTTTCACAACCCTTTGCGTTACAAGGATGTCCAAAACTGCCTGATATTCCTCGAACATTAATTGGCTTTATGTTTTGAGGGAAGACGTTTGCATAGCCTTGTTCCTTTTGTATTTCCCTGTTGAAGCAGTTCAGGGTGTCAAGTGGTGCACAGATAAAGCACTGGCTCGCCGATATGGCTTGCGGGTCATAGTTTTTGCGCCCTGTTCTAGGGCATCTCAAACTATCAAACTGCTTGAGAAGACTCAAATAGCATTGTTTCAATCAAATACAAGTAAAGGGCAACAATAATTGCTTAAAGGGCTCTATGTATCACTGAGAATCAAGAGGGGACCGATAGTGAATTTAAGAAATATCCATGTACTCGTGGGCCCAAATAACCTCGTCGACGGGTCCTTAAACACCACACACACACACTCATTCACTCACTCACTCACTCACTCACTCACTCACTCACTCACTCACTCACTCACTCACTCACTCACTCACTCACTCACTCACTCACTCACTCACTCACTCACTCACTCACTCACTCACTCACACACACACTCACTCACTCACTCACTCACTCACTCACTCACTCACTCACTCACTCCATGCAGTCGTCCTCCGCAGTCCAGGCATAATGTGCTATCCTCTGACTCCTGGGGCGGAGGGCGATGGCCTTTTGGGGCGTAAAGATCCTTAGCATGGCTTACTTTGGAAGGGAAGTAAAGCCAGTGGCCCCGTGAGTAGATTTGTGGCACGTAAAAGAACCTCAAACCTGATAAAGAGGCCTCTGAGCAAAATTAACGGTCTTTAATGTCCAATATAGCTGAAAACCATAGCAGTTAAAGAGCGTCCATAAATAAAACTCAACTTCATTTTCTGTATATGTATGTACATAGCATATTATTCAGAAGATCGTGGTTACTTTGTGTTGTAACTAGGACTATGCATATTTATACACAGGATATAATTCCTCAGATACTCAGGGTTACATTCAACCAGTGCTCTGAACCTCTGTATACACAACATACATATGTGTTCATATGTTCAAAACATCCCGTTAACTGTGTGTATAGTTGTAACACTCAGAAATGAAAAGTGCACTTCGGTTGTGACATTTTCATAAGTAAGGCTACGAGTGATTGTCAATTTATCTAGAGAATTTGACTATCACAAGTTGCATTTATTAAGACTATTACAAGAATTAACGGATGGTATAGCCTATGATGTTATTTTAATGCTCTATTGTAATTACTAACCTATTAAAGGAAACATGAAGCAGGCATACGTACATCAGCGTCCATTGGCACGACCTATAAGATTCTCATAATTTCCTGCTGTATTGTGTGTTCTGAGAATTCCTCTCTTCGAATTATTTCATGTATTTCAGCATTAATGCTTCATCGAAGTGACAGTCAACCATTTTCAACATTTGAATAGAGAATACGTTGTGTTAACTTAAGTAACCTCTTGCACATCTGTAGCACGTAGCACAGTGCAGCTAGATTCTTTAACCTGATCATGACATAAGAAAAGCAGAGGAGGTAGTAATTAAAATTCAGAGGAGGTGATAATGAAATGTGATTATTCTTTTCCCAAATGAAGGCTGCCATTGATTGAAATTTGAAATGGTTATACACGTGATTTGTTAATTTCAACCAAGTCACCTATGAGCGGAATAGTCAATATAAATCCACACTTCATCCAACATGAATTACCACCTCAAATAGGAAACGGGCGGAAAAATTTAGTTACCTCTTAATAATATCTAGTAATGCTGGAATTTGTTTATGATAACGGGTTAATTTTAAAACAAATCATTCAACCATTGGTTTCTATGCTTCCGTAAGGTACTTATTATTTCTGAGATAAAACATCCAAAACGGCTATGCATATAGTTACTAAACATTAAAATCACCACACAAGTTGTGTCTTCCTTGTAACTAGAAGAGACAGTTGCAAGAATTTCTGTTCTATCAGAATAATAATAATAATAATAATAATAATAATAATAATAATAATAATAATAATAATAATAATAATAATAATAATAATAATAATAATAATAATAATAATAATAATAATAATAATAATAATAATAATAATAATAATAATAATAATAATAATAATAATAATAATAATAATAATAATTAATAATAATAATAATAATAATAATAATAATAATAATAATAATAATAATAAGAAGAAGAAGAAGAAGAAGAAGAAGAAGAAGAAGAAGAAGAAGAAGAAGAAGAAGAAGAAGAAGAAGAAGAAGAAGAAGAAGAAGAAGAAGAAGAAGAAGAAGAAGAAGAAGAAGAAGAAGAAGAAGAAGAAGAAGAAGAAGAACAGCAACAGCAATAAGAATTATAATCTGATCACTTTCATTTTAAGATCTTAGAAATGTTACATCCTCACTTAACTTTGGTATGCACTTAAACAACATGTTTTTGTTCACATAGGTAGTAAAGTTGCAAAAATATGTGGTATTATCTATGTTGTAAAAGCTTAAAGTAACGTTCGTGCTTTGTGCATTAAAATACAAATGTTCGTAAGCATCGCCTCTCGCAGCACATTCCCATACTAAAGAATCCTTTTAACAGAAACAGGTCTCTTTTCAAATCTTTCCGCTCATTCCAATCGATATAGAATTAAGTCAAGAAATGCTTGCTCATTGTTACATATAGATCCAAGTCCTGTTAATGTTGAGTAAATCACGCTTCATTTTCAGTAAACACCTACTTCGTTCGCGTTTACAGTTGTTTAAAATCAATAAGGATAAAAAAAAACGTTCACATGTACAGCCATGGAAAAATGATTGAGCGCATTAGGAGAGCAGAATATTTCTAAGTCCCACGTAGTGTTGCAGCGCGATTTACACAAGTTGATATTTCCAACATTTAACTGAGTTTATTGATAGCCTCTGTTCCATACGTTATCGTCTATCGGACACACAAACAGGCTGTCTCTGGAATTATCACTCGCATTTGTCTTTGCGAGTATGTACACAAATGTATTATTGTTGTTGTTATTATTATTATTATTATTATTATTATTATTATTATTATTATTATTATTATTATTATTATTATTATTATTATTATTATTATTATTATTATTATTATTATTATTATTATTATTATTATTATTATTATTATTATTATTATTATTATTATTATTATTATTATTATTGTTATTGTTATTGTTATTGTTATTGTTATTGTTATTGTTATTGTTATTGTTATTGTTATTGTTATTGTTATTGTTATTGTTATTGTTATTGTTATTGTTATTGTTATTGTTATTGTTATTGTTATTGTTATTGTTATTGTTATTGTTATTGTTATTATTATTATTATTATTATTATTATTATTATTATTATTATTATTATTATTATTATTATTATTATTATTATTATTATTATTATTATTATTATTATTATTATTATCATTATCATTATCATTATCATTATCATTATCATTATCATTATCATTATCATTATCATTATCATTATCATTATCATTATCATTATCATTATCATTATCATTATCATTATCATTATCATTATCATTATCATTATCATTATCATTATCATTATCATTATCATTATCATTATCATTATCATTATCATTATCATTATCATTATCATTATCATTATCATTATCATTATCATTATGATTATCATTATCATTATCATTATCATTATCATTATCATTATCATTATCATTATCATTATTATTATTATTATTATTATTATTATTATTATTATTATTATTATTATTATTATTATTATTATTATTATTATAATATCGCAGAGGCCGTGAGGATGTTCGACGCAGCTTCAAACGAAACGTATGGAAGGAGATTTTCCACTAGACCACGGCCCACAAGCCCGGATAATCATTTTCTATCTTAATCCCAGGAACACTGTTCACTTTTTGAAAAGAATTGCAGTCATTTTCATACAAGTCTGCATTTCGAAAGAATTATTTGGACAAACGTAGTGAGGATGTACTGTCTTCTATTCGAATGATATGCAGAACTCGTGCTTGTGGATCGCAGTGGACGATACGAGCAACTTGGCTAGTCTTAGAATTAGGAAACTGAATCCATAAAATCCCCTAAACCTCACTTTACATATTTTGTACGGTGATCGTCCTTGCCAAAACATGCCAAATTTCAAATGGAACCGCTCTCCTTTGCCGCTGGGTCGTAACCATTAGTCAACAAAAGACGACCCTCATAAACAGGGCGAGAGGCAACGTAGCCGTCTTATGGTTTCTTTATATGTTTAAGCCGCAAACCTTGTAAAACCCATACCTCAAAGTAAAGCCGTATTTGGCAGCGAAGTGGGGCAGAGTTGTGTTTTAGAGAAAAACCATACACGATCTGTAAGACTTAAAGCTTTCACGGCGAGCGTTATTAATCGAGGCTTCACAGGTGATCAGCCGTGTCAGATTAACACGATCTGCCAAAGGCGGGTTGAAGTTTTTGTGGCATGAAGGCACACACGCCCTGTGATACTTGGCCTCGTATGTTAAAAACCACTTACCCTAGCACCGTTCATTTCACATCGTTAGCACATAGATATATTACAACTGGTAACTGAAGAAGAGGGTTATAATTTTACAAACGTAAATAATCTAATAGATCGCCTCCGTAGCGCAGTTGGTAATGGGCCTGCCTCTGGCGCGGAGGACCCGGGTTCGATCCCCGGTACCGGCATGGGATTTTTCCCCCGCTGGGAGGTCTGGTGCGAGGTGCGATCAGCCTCGTTAGGTCACTGAGGGGCCAATTTAGGAGCTATCCTGATAGAAAGATAGCGTCCCTTAACATTCAAATAGTCGCCTTACGGTCGGGGGAGTCGGCGTGCTGCCCCCACCATCCCCAACCTGCACTCCTCCGTGGCCTTGGTTGCGGCTGGAGGACGCAGCGGCTGGCCGAATGTGGGTAACCTCGGCATAGACGAGATGCCCTAGGTGGGGGAATAATCTGATAACGTCAACACTGTGTAAGCCACAATAAGGGTCTAATATTGTGTAGAACACCTAACGCATATAGCCTTGTCGTGATAGGGCACTTGACCTCAAGCTGCAGGTTTCTACAATGAAGATCTGAAGTTGTTAAGTTAATTTTGGATTCAGTTCCATCCATGTTATCCTCCGTGGTCAAGGTGTAACATTCTAGTCTCTGATTCCCGAGGTTGTGGGATGAATTGATTTATATTTGAGAGCGTAAAAAAAACCTTAGCACGGCTTCCATCGGAAGCGAACTAAACCCAGTTGCTCCGTGTCGTAGATGATTCCAGATAACTCACAAAACTAACGATGTTTCCACTTCAATAGTCCAGGAAATGTCTTGAAGCATTATAAATTGAAACTCAGTAGGGTCATGATAGAAGAAGTTGGCGTCAGAACTTAGAACAAAATTCAGGTTATTCAAGTAAATATCCGTTTTCAAGATCATTGGTGGGGAACAGGAAGAACTGTAATATATTTCGCTCAGCATGTTTTATCGTATAAAATATGAATGGTGACTTTTTGCGGCATTGGGTTCTCCTTCACAAAGTACAAGGGAATTTATTAATCCAAGCTTCACGGGTGATCAGCCATGGAAGATGGTCATGGAGTTTACAATGGCCGAAAACTCGACATGCATAAAGTTGACAACTTGACACGGCTGATCACCCGCGAAGCCCTGATTAATAACGCTCGCCGTGAAAGCTTCAAATCTTATATACAAGGGGATTTTCTGGGATTAGCGCCAATAGGGTAGGTGCACTGGACAACGTGGAGAGGCACTTAGTGATAATTATACTTTGCATTTTTATGAACATACCATTGTGAGTTTAAACTTAATAGTATTTGTTTTTATTTTAAGGGCATGAGGGCAACGGGTAACGGGCTACAATGACACTTTGTGTAGTATAACGTGAGCTACAGTACCTAAATATAAAAAAATAGTTGAAATATTTTGTATGTATTTAATATTTTAAGCTTAAGCAATTAAACTATAACTATAAATCAGAAAAGAAGTTAGAGACGCAAATATCTTTTCTAAATTTAACGCATTAAAATAATGACCTTTAGCTACATATTTTATTAATATAACTGGAAGGAATGCTAAAAATCACTGAACTAGAGGACCATGCTATTTTATAGACGATATTAAGACAAACAATTCGTACTCGGAGAACACCCAATGTGCGTTCTACACGCTATGTTCCAGAATGTTTCTCACTCCGATCATTGCTGAAGCGTTCTCACGTTCTGAGTCTGTCTTCATGAGAAATACGAGTATACGTCATTACAGGACTAAAGTCAACACGATGTCAGCCCTACAAGTAAAAAATTTTATGTTTTGCACTAACAAGACTTTCTCTACTTTTGTACTAACCGTTCTTACAAACTCTTATTCCTGTATCTTCTTCGTGTTACTTGAGATAAACATTTGCAGAAATTATTTTATTGCTTATCTTCTTGTAGGTGCAAGAGGAATATGAGAATACAGTAGGCTTTGAGTGATAGTCAAATCTTTTAAAGCTTTGAGATTCCGTTCTCTTTGCACGGTTAACATATAAAAAATGAACAACGATGTTGCATTTGACGAAAGTTTGTTTTATGAAACTGAGACAAATAACACTCTACAAAAAATTATTTGGACATTAACTGTGTGTTTTAGCGAGATCTACATTTTTGGTACAGCAAGATTTGGTGTATCTCTTACGGAGTCATTCAAAGTAAACAGGACTAAATAGGCTATAACCAGAAAATTTAAAATATACGTATCATTTGTCATAAAAAATATTTAAAATATGCCATTTTAATCGAAATCATTAGAGCCATTTTCAATAAAATACAAATTTTCGGAAAATTGTCCATGTAAAGGGTAGTTTAGGGTGGAGAAATTTTCTTCAAAATCTTCAGGTCGCATTCTTCAAAGACATTAAACTTAAATACCTACTTTGGTTTTGAACCGACTTTTCTATTTTGGGTTATGCTGTGCACAGACAGACAGACAGACACACACACACACACACACACACACACACACACACACACACACAAACACACACCCACAGGGACCTTTTTCTATAAATGCTTTTTTGGGTTCACGGTGCCTCAAAACATATATTTCCGGGGAAATCTCGGCGTTGAACTTTTGGGTGGAATACAATACTTTCTCTACTTCCTAGTAGAAAAAGTAGAAATAAAGAAGCAGAAGAAGAGGTGCATGATTTGTCTGTGAATGGGAGCAAGCGCAATAACAGCGTTAGCATGGGTTGACAGACCCTCCTTGGGTCATCACTGCATGCCTTCCAGTACAGGACAACCTGAACCACTCCTTTAGTCATAATAAACGTTCAAGTTCGTACTAATAATACGCCTCTGTATCAGGAGTGGGTTTATGTCACACTGTTATTTCCATTATTTTAACTATATTTACATAGCTTTACGTTGTTCATCATTATTGCTTTGTACGATTTTGGCCTCACGACTTACATTTTGCACGCCGAAAGAGCGTATGTACAGTAACAGCTTCGTATTTAATGTAAATTTTATATGTAATATACCTATCTCAGTTTTACACAGGTTTATTTAGTTTATTGTCTCTTTTGAACGTTAACATGACAGAGAGACGCATGTTGCTGGAATTAGTGATTGCAAGACGTTCTAAGATTATATGCCGAAAACGAAATGAAATCAAAGGAGTTTGTATTATTTGAACACCTGCGCTACTCTCCGGTAAGAGGTAATAAACCTACGCTAAATTATGCAGTTTTTCCAATGTTTCTTGTGTGAAAAGCTAAGATTTTCGAGATGAGCGATGCGAAAGGGGTCTCTGAACGAGTTGATAAGTAGAAAATAATTTTTTTCATCTGCATAGGCTTCTGACTTATTGTAATACCGAATACATTACCTAAGATTAGTAAAATCTCATTTCGTGTTCTCAACAGGACTCATTATCTTATTTACTGTCGATAGTGATTGCAATGAACCTATATTTTCATTATTTCAAAACATGGACTGCCGTGAAGCATTAACGAGGTTTATACATTTGCTTTCCTTTAACAATATTATTGTATTACTGCATTTATGCAATACAGTTTTAGCAGTTAAAGAGGGAGGGACTTAACTGCTAAAATTGCAATCCTGTCATTCACCGTTAGTATATGTTCATTAAAATTGCAGGTAGAAGTATTGACAATATTGTCATGAGTTTACAAGAATCATTTCCTAAACACAACCGCGCCGATGCACCTACTGAGATTTAAGCCGTCGATGTTCGTATCCTTGCTTACTGCAAATTTGCACTGAAACCCACGCTTTTAATCTCTACAACGTTCTCTTCCGCTGTCTCTGAGCAGCGATTACCAACAACTTATTATCAGACTAAGATAAAACCTCTGTGTTTTAACGTCCAGAGTGCAGGGAATGAGTACTGTAGGAATATTTAAAAGCTCCATAACTCAATACATAATACAGAAGCATATTGAAACTATAGGTATTGTTATGTAAAACACGAAGGAATTTGATTTTTATCAGCTATGACAGTAAACATTAAAAACAAGTGTAAAGGAAAAGAAGGGTCCTTAAAACCTGTGGAATTATAAAATCAAGACAAGATATACCGGGCGAGTCTTCTCATCCTACGGATTGGTAACTAGGCAACACTGAATTATACAGACAATACGAAAGGCAGGTGCTGACACCGCATTCACCATGCTGCTGATGAGGGCTACGGTTATGCACGTTTTCTAGTAGCGCATTTTTGACATACTGGAATGTCGTCGTGAAGGTTGGAAGTTCAAATCATGCCTGAGAATAAATGAGGCTTTTATTCCCTTCTGTTTGTTTTGAGAACGTTCTAGCAGATCATGTATTCCTTCCGAATGCACTAGAAAGTGGGTTATTGACTTTTTTGTATGAAACTGTAGCTTTAAATAGTAAAGTATTGTTAATGATACCCTACATTTATAAGTTACAATCACAATGTTATTATTCATACATTTATGATGTACATTAAAGCATATTCTAACAAGTAACAATTTCTGTTCTCATGAGATTCACATAATTAAACTAATTAAGTGAAACGACACGTAGGCCAAACTATCAGTTCTCGTTAAATTTACTAAACATAAAAAATAACTTCAAATAGCAGTATTTGAACCCGGGAACTTTAGCACTGAAGGTCAACGCGGACACTGTTGAAGCAACTTTGTTCACTGCCAGCTGCAAGGCAACCATTTTGGCTGAAATTGATAAGGCGCGAAGCAATGGGCAGATTTTATGGCATAGTTGTATAACGCCGAGACTGCATAACTTCTCAATCCGCAGGATGAGAAGAATCACACGATATATAAAAGGCTATAACAAGTTGCATCCAGAGCCATAACACACTCTTGTTGTGTGTAAGGATCTGAAAACGAAAGTGTCTGCTTTATGTCCATGTAGAAGGGATAATATACCTATATTTAGCAAAGGAAACTAAATCTTGAAGAGAGTTAATAAAACCATAGTTTCATAAGCAATAACGCAGGATAGGTCTATTATCAAAGAGCTGTAGCACAAGTAACATACTTAACATCCTTTAATACGTTCCTAGCTTTGAGGATGGAGGTGGAGGAAGATTTGCTCATGGAAACGAAGAAAAGTGACATTTTCGAAGGCACAGCAACTGAGATTCCTTACATTGGCTACCTGCAGCGCCCAGAAACTTACATTGTGCCAGTCATTTTTGCGTTGATCTTCACGGTAGGAGTATTGGGCAATGGTACTCTGGTGCTTATCTTCTTGCGGCATCGGACCATGCGCAACGTTCCCAATATGTACATCTTCAGTCTAGCACTTGGAGATCTCTTGATCATCATTACATGTGTACCTTTCACTTCAACTGTATACACGGTAAGTAAATAACTAGCAACATCTCTTGTAAACAACAATAGGTAAATCTTACAGACCATGGTTATTTCTGAAATCTATATACTTGCATCGAGAGCTCAAGGAAAACATTGTACAAGTATGGTAGGTAGTGGAATTTAGTTTACATCTAGCAACTACGTATTTAACGTACTTGATGTACTTTTTCTAAGCAAGGATTGTTTCTAAGACTGATTCTTTTATAGAGCATAGTATACGCACATATGTGCGTAATTGCAATATTTTAGCCATAAGGCTCTAAATTTGCTGAGAAAATGCACATTGAAGTAGTAAAAGTGAAACTTACTGAAAACTTAGTCTAAAGAAAACGTTACCTACTTTTCAAGCGCATTCCTGCCCATTAGTGGCGTATGGTGACAAACTGTGGTATGGAATTACTAATGAAAAGAAAAAGTGGTGTTTAGGAACACACCTGTTACTTGTAGTGCAGAGTTTCTTCCTTCTTTCTTTGCAAAATCATCAATGGCATTGTCATAAAATTTAGGTCTTTCACTCAACGCTTTAATTAATGTATTTTCTATACTTAAAACGACTAGTTTGGAATCTGTGTTAACTGATTTATTTCTGGGAAACATGTCTACTCCTTTAGGTGTAAGAAAGCCACGTTCAACGGACAAACCAGCTGCCGTGTTTGCCATTACAAGTTCGCAAAGCTTTAACACCCCTTAATAAGCCATTTCGAGATTATTCTCCCTCATGAAGAGTAAAGCTCTTCAGCACTGTATTTGTTCACACTTTCAGTCATATTATATAAGTTATAACAGTGCAGAGCGTAAAGCCACCATGTCAAGGAAAGATCCATAACTGTGAATTAAAGCATCAGAAGCTCTTTCGGGAAGAGTGCTCTGCAGTTATTTTCAAAATTTGTAAGTTCTAAACATTTTACCGCACCACCTTCTCTTCACCCAGAAGATGACTTGCAGTTTACTCGTTCTGTTTCAACATCTTAGGGTATTCATAAAATATTACGCATAAATTATATGTAAATTGATCAGAAAGGTCTCTTCTGTTGGTAAGCAAATAATATAATTTTTCTAGTATTTTTCAGATCTTTCGAAGTTGACTCCTCTTAAGGGATAACGTAACTAATGGCATGTCCATAACTCTTTACCCTTCTTCAACACTATTCTTTGATTCGAGACACTCCATATCCATTACGGCCGGCCAACTCCGTGTCAAAAGCGTTCGCTCTCCACGCGCGCTCGTGTGAACAGGGTGGTACAATTCTAACCGCCCGTTAATCGCTCAATAGAAGGGAGAACTTAGAATCGCACGTGTAAGGGCTCTCTAATTCAATCACAGGGCATTGTGCGATATGAATTGAAATGAATGTGACAGGTTTCCTGCCTGAATATACACATTTCACTGTCTCAACCGAGTTTTTTACCTATTGGAGCAAAACAATTAGGTCTACATGTTTTCTATTCATTGAAGCATGGTATATTAAAGTTTAATAATGGGCGCATAGGAGTTGGGCACATTAGCAGTTCGGCACATTAGCGATTGGGCACACAAATAATTATCTAGACTTCAGGTAAATATGGAGTTGAGGGGAATACTTTTACGGTTTCCTTGTGAACGTGACTTCCAGTTTGTAACTAATGAAGGTACGTTTGATTTTCTTTCAGCTTCTCACATGGAACTAATGGAAACAGAGAAGGGAAAGTCTTGAGCACTTTATAATAAATATCGATGCGGATTGAAAGATCTGAAGACAACCGAAGATCTAAGAAAAGCTCTCGAAGCTCTTGCCTATGCGCAAAAATTAAGTTAAATGACACATTTTGTTTTGAAAGGAAACACTTGAATCAGAAGAAACTTATATAATCAAACAACCATGGTGAATTCTTGCTGATTGAGCTCGTAAATAAATGAAAGGTTAATTAGCCATTAAGAAAAAAAAAACTGAATGACGAGTTCTCAGGAAACGATAGTATTGTATTTATTATTATTATTATTATTATTATTATTATTATTATTATTATTATTATTATTATTATTATTATTATTATTATTATTATTATTATTATTATTATTATTATTATTATTATTATTATTATTATTATTATTATTATTATTATTATTATTATTATTATTATTATTATTATTATTATTATTATTATTATTATTATTATTATTATTATTATTATTATTATTATTATTATTATTATTATTATTATTATTATTATTATTATTATTATTATTATTATTATTATTATTATTATTATTATTATTATTATTATTATTATTATTATTATTATTATTATTATTATTATTATTATTATTATTATTATTATTATTATTATTATTATTATTATTATTATTATTATTATTATTATTATTATTATTATTATTATTATTATTATTATTATTATTATTATTATTATTATTATTATTATTATTATTATTATTATTATTATTATTATTATTATTATTATTATTATTATTATTATTATTATTATTATTATTATTATTATTATTATTATTATTATTATTATTATTATTATTATTATTATTATTATTATTATTATTATTATTATTATTATTATTATTATTATTATTATTATTATTATTATTATTATTATTATTATTATTATTATTATTATTATTATTATTATTATTATTTAATAAACATGGCCGTGAACAACTAACTCCTTGTGCCTCTCATAATGCCAGTGTCTGAAATCGGTTTTGCCGGTTGCCTGATCCATGTGCCCAATTGCTACTGCCTTTGTCTTGTACCCAATTGCTAATGTGCCAAACTGCATAGTTAAATTATTTTATTTAAATTAGAGTATTCTGTTACAAACACTTATTTATAATTCCAATAAATGTGCTAAGAATTATACTACAATTGTAGCAGAGTAACCGATATAAAGAGAAGCATTTCCTCCATCACATGGTGAAAATCAGTACTCTTGCTGGTCCATTGGTTTTGAGATTTAAACCTATAATGCCGCTATAATTAAAAGCTGTTTAAATGAAGGCGAACACTATGTCTAACTATTAAAAATCTCAAATTAAGAACAAATATATCATAACGCGATTTAGAAAATTCAGAAAATTATTGTAGTGCATTTTCGGATAAAAATAAGATATTTTTGTCTTCCAATATCCGTTGAACCCAATAAGTTTTAAATGCGGAAAGACAGACAATTTCTTTTATTATATCTGTCGTTGATTAAGAGAGCATTACCCAACTCATCAACAAAGTTGATCTAAGACCCTTTGCTTCTCCCTTCTTGGGTCATTAATAGTCAGTCTCTCAGAATGAGCTACGAGTATTTCATCTTACTTAAGGACCTTTCTCCATACAGCTATAAGCTGTGGAAATTGCTGTGACCAAAATCTTAGTTTACTGAGTTCATAGCTAAAGCTTGGTCGTTTTGGATTATCAAGGAGAAGGTAACTTTTTTTCCACTTAAACAGAAGGAAGGTCTGTGGGAAGACAGTAATTTCAAGATCCTGCAGAATGAGATGCCAGTGAGACCTGTAACATTATAGTGTAATAAATCTTAATGTAAGCGGCATTTACAAGCCGTACTTTGAGAGTAGTTGTCCCCACTCTTAAAGCTTGAACATCAGTGATCATTAAAATAGAACTAAGTGAATAGTTTAATTGCAAGCGAAATAATGAGTTCTTTCAACCAGTATTGAATGATCAAGGGTGATAAATGCTGACTTTTCCATATACATTTTAGTAAAGCGGTGGTTAGTCCGCTCTCCTCTCACCAAGACGACCGAGGTTCGATCCTAGGGCACCGTATTTACACCAGGTGAGTCAGCCGCCCCTTATTTTTTGGAAGGTAGGCCACCCATAAAACGCCATGTGCGCTTTAGTCCAGTTTTGGGCTTACTAAAATGTATTGCGTCACGTTCTTATACAGACAAGTGCACAAAATTGAGAGAAACAGCGGTTTAAGGGACAGAATGTACTCCTCGCTAAAGTACACCTCAAAAACATAAGACTCATTTACTGAGAGCGATTTGCTGGTTTCCAGCCGATTTTACAAACTTTTTATTAAAATATACACAGCAGCGCAATTCAGTAAACGCCTTTGGTCCTATCGTATGAGTACATTAACAACATCAGGTAAAAAGAAAAATGGCGGATTCTTGTACTTAGAGCCGGTTGGCTGCAAAAAAAAAAAAAAAAAAAAAAAAAAAAAGTGACAGACACGCCTTACCCAGCATGGACCCGTACAATAAAAACGCACAAATTATTAAATAACGGCTTATTTAAATTTTGGCGTAAACTACGTGTCGTACAACTCAAATAATATGCACAATAGCTTTTGCCATTTGAGTGATAATATTAAAACTCCCAGCAATTGCTTAAAACTGTCTTAAAGGACAAAAATTACACTTGAAAAGTTGCGAGGTGGCAATGGCATAGCACCAGGCGTTCTGGCTCTAGGGTTTGAACTGGAAAGTTACTTTGAACCAAGCCTTCAAATAGCTAAATAGAATTATGACCCTACACTGGGCGTTAACACTCGGGACACAAGTTCGCGTCTCGACATTGTACAATTTTTTTTTTCTTTTTCTTTTTCTGTTCATCAAAACTTGGAAACCGAATTCACATTAATCTAATTTTAAAGTCTCTGAGGGTTTAGGATATAATTTAAAACGTTTTTTGTTGTCTGTATTTTGTAATAGAATAGGTATTGTAACAAATGAAGAAAACACCAGTTACTGCTATTCACACTTTATTGCCTTTTAGCAGGTGCGGCTCCTCAGGGTAGGCAGGGTAGGCATTGCCTACCCTATCGTAATACATCAACAAATAATGTTTAACTATGATTCTGCATTTTATCATTTGAACCGTCATTTTCCCCTAAATTGCAGTTCAAGAAAAGTTTTCTCGGTTATAATGACCAGCGCATGGTCAAATCCTTTAATCTCAATTCCGATTCATCAAAACTGCGCTGCGTGTTTGAAACGCGCGGCAGAAATGATAACGCACGGAACCTGGGTAGTGGAGAGCAGGCTAGCTTAACCTCTGCCTGCCCGGCCCCATTTCCTCAGTACGAGGCCCTTGAACAGGGATAAGGAAATATTCCGTCTGTATATGCACTCCGAGCATGCGTAGACGCGTCTGCCAGCAGTCCGAACACTTGCCTGCCCAAATCCGAATTTATGCGACATTTTCCGAACAGCCATACTCCACGAACGAACATCTCAGATATCTGAATCTGTCGTTATCTCTGTGTAATACCAGTATGACCGACTTAATTAGTGAACTATTACAAATTTCGCTTTCGCGGCGCACTGACAATGAAAAGAGGAGTGTTTTAGCTATTTAACACAAAGCTGCAGTCAGACAATTTTTCAGTTTCTTAATCTATTTTAGTCATGGGCGTCGCGAAACCGGGGGCAAGGGGGGCCACGGCCCCCCCTTGGAAGTTGGTGAACTTAATGTGCAGTCAGTTACTGACTTTTAAACTATTATTTTAATTTTGATGTAAAGAACAATTTTTGTTTAGCACAAATTAATACGGTTATCTGCAACAAATACTATAAATTTTGACAGTAAAATAATGATTTAATATTATATGATTGCAAATTTCCAACATGTGCTGCCCCCCTGGAAAAAAGTCTGCCGACACTCGTGATTTTAGTTTTGGCGGTAATTCGTCCGTAAGTCACACTCATTCACTCTGCTCTTATTAAACAACCTAACAATATATTGTTTGCGTTATCCGCAATGACTTCGCCCTCTATATTTCGGATAAACGGGGTTTATTATTATTATTATTATTATTATTATTATTATTATTATTATTATTATTATTATTATTATTATTATTATTATTATTATTATTATTATTATTATTATTATTATTATTATTATTATTATTATTATTATTATTATTATTATTATTATTATTATTATTATTATTATTATTATTATTATTATTATTATTATTATTATTATTATTATTATTATTATTATTATTATTATTATTATTATTATTATTATTATTATTATTATTATTATTATTATTATTATTACTATTATTATTATTATTACTATTATTATTATTATTATTATTATTATTATTATTATTATTATTATTATTATTATTATTATTATTATTATTATTATTATTATTGTTGTTGTTGTTGTTGTTGTTATTGTTGTTGTTGTTACTGTTACACTTTGCCTACCCTAAAATTTTGACTGCGAGCCGCCACTGCCTTTTAGTCAGTTAGCGTAGTGCTAACGTTACACTTAGATTACTTTTGTACAAGCTCAGAGCAACAGAACAACTGCCGAATCACAAATAAGAACTGTCAGACTGAACTGCTAGTCGGCACGACTCCTCAACGCTTCGTATACGTCTTTTTTTTTTTTTCCTCCTGCCCGGTGCTTGGCAGCGACTTATATAGGTCCTTAGACAGAGGGAAAGTTCTGGAGGTAGAATATTCGGGAGTGCCTGTGGCGGAACGGTCCAGAAACCGCAACACCATGTAATAGCTATTGTCTCGTACGCTCCTATTGTTCTCGGCGGCCTGTGGTGGAACGGTCCAGAAACCGCACCGCCATGTAATAGCTATTGTCTCGTACGCTCCTATTGTTGTCGGCAATTAGATGCGGCGGGCGCGGTGACAGTATAATGACTTCTGACGCATTGGACTGGTATGGTGTAGTGTGTTATTATGAATGCCGACTCCATTCTCCACTTGTATGCTGCCGCACGATATTTTGTGTCATTCCTTCACCAGTATTCGACAGACAAGTACGTTGATATGTTTTTGATCTACGGAGAAGCAACAGCCAAGGTGCAAGGAACTCAAAATCTATGCCGGGAGAGATATCCTCGTATAGAAACAATATTATAAAGTAGAAATAAAACAATTAAGAGTGCAAATAATAATAGCTTTACACATAATAATTGTTCAACTAACGTTTTTTTTTTTTTTTTTTTTTTTTTTTTTTTTTTTTTTTTTTTTTTGGGTGTGTGTGTGTGTGTGTGTAAATATTACGTAGTAAAAAAATTGCTACATACAGGTGATTTGAACCACCTTTAAAGCACACAAATTACTTACAAATCCTGCGCTCGTTCCAAATGAGTCAGCTAGTAACTTCAGAGATAACCAAAAACAAATACATCCATGGTGAATACTTGGGTGGAACCTAGCATAGAGGCCGATGTTTTCATGTTAGAGTATAAAATGCGGATTACATAAAACTGGAAAATAAGGGACAGCTGACTCACCTAGTATTACATATACAGGCAAAGTGGTGTCTGGGCGGATTTTCTCCGGTTTCCTCCGCCATTCATTCCCCTAGTAGCTACATCACTACCTTTCCTTTCATCCATTTCGCCCTCATTTCGTACCATCTGGCGATACCCCACTCCGGCAAGTTTCTCTGATCCAGTTCGTCTGCTCCTATATCTGGCCCCAGGCGCTAACTTGTAAATCCTGGAGGGTATAAGTTCTCAATACGAGGTAGGTAACAGAGAAACAAGAACTTTTTAGCATCAATTCAAATGTGTGAGATAGTTTCTTTGTTGTACGTCCGAACGAGAGCTATTGTTTGTCACCATGGAATCGTTGCACAGATTGGTAGTGGTGAAAATTATTAGATCATACACATCTTACTGTTACGGAAAAATGCGGTTATGTGGGAAAGTTTTTATATTCATCTCACTAATGAACTGTGGCTATTCTTATGGTGTCTCAACAGTCAGATGTATGAGTTGACTTAACAGAATGGCCAGAAATCCTTGAATGAAGCTGGGTTAAAGTGCTACACACATTTCATATGCAGTTTGTTTTAGGTTATGGAGCCTGAGGTGTAATGAAATGTTGAAATTTCCATGTACGTATTTCTATTGCAAAATTACTTTTAAATCCATGTTGTTTCCATATACCGCATTCGTTAGGTTAAACGCCATAAAAGCGATTGAGAGTTCTTCCATCTCTTATTAAATCCTCGACATCACCTTCCACTTCCAAAAAAATGAATAATAAAGTTGCACTGTAGAGGAATAGGATATAGACTGTTCTAAATTTTAACAAGTGCTGAAATGTATCCCGTTAAGAAAACTGCTAAAATCATCCAATCTTGAGTAAGAAAATGAATGGAATTGCATGAGTGGTACAAGAATAGTATTTATTTTTACACAACATGTTGAACGTAGGCAGGTAACATGCTAGGTTAAGATTACTCAGCTATAGTGGAAGTCGTACAAACAGATATCTTTCTATAAAGCCAAGGTGCAATTTAATTGCTTCATTTGTTGTTCTGGTATATTTAGTAACATTAATGGCAATACGTCTGTCAACATCGGTCATCAGAAGACAGCTCACCTTAAAAAGGTGTGGCCCAGGGATGTCCAACCTTGTCTCCTTGTGACCGCCTTGGTAGCGTGATGGTTAGCGGGTCTGCCTCACGTTCAAAAAATTACAAAAAATTAGCAATAATATACTTTCTGAAAATGCTTATTTCGATTGAAATGTCGTATATAGACAAATGAGCATTTGTCGTTATTAGCGTGTATCAGAATGAGTATAGCTCTACATATATTTGCGAATAGTTTCCCAAAGTTGAATTATATTAAAAGTCTGTATCACAATAGGTTACGCGACGATTACTTGGTGGATCTTCTAAGGCTATGTGCTTCAACTACGTCACCAAATATACGTAAGCAGTACCAGGGAAGTCACTAATGGACAGATGTTTATCAAATAAAATTTGAAAGTGCTTTCGTAAATCAAACGCAACATACGTGTAACCAACCCTCCACTGCAACACAATGCTTTGCAGGGGGCTGCATAGTGGCAAAGTCCGCGTATAGTGGAAGCAGGTAAACCAATCTCCCCTCTTTTACAAAAGTTGGATACCGCTGGTCTAGCGTAAACAGTAGAAACTAAGCAAATAACGTCAAATACATCTCAGCGTGTTGCTCGTGGAAATCCAAGAAATACCGTTTAGACACTAAAGGGCATATTTAAGGAGAAAAATATTTATTGTTAAAGATCAGTCTTTAAAAGTTCAGCATTTTTGCTCGTGCCAATTGACACCAGTGGAACAAGGTCAAGTTTAAAACCAAACGTTAATTTAAATCACTATATATTATAAGATAAAATAAGGCAATTTTGCAGTATTTTCACAAAATGTAATGTTTTATTATATTAAACTAAGATGTATTGTTGTAAATAGTTTGTTTCGATAATCACATAATTAACAAACATTTTAATAAAGAATCACATTTTTCTGAACACTGCATTTTTAACAGCGATAAAGGTAAACAAACTAAGTGTATAATAAGGTGGTAAACAAAAAGAGCCCTGTGTCCATGATGCATATCAACTGATAAGGCCAACCAAATTTCTGTGTTTGAGGATGTTCCAGGTCTACATTTTTGAGCACAAATTTCTTAATTGTGTTGTAAGAAACTGTATACAATTTTGCTGCTTTGCATAAGGTCATACTTCGGAATTTCACTGCTAGCAGCACTCAAAAGGTCTCAAGTTTCATAATTTCTGTACACTTTTTCGCTTCCTGTTTAGTTAGTACTCTATCTTTTTAGGAGTAAAGTTGAGCGAAGTTCTGCAAAAGTAATAAAAATAAAATTAAATATTAAGTTTATAACTCCAAATATGTTGCTTAACAAATAAACACTATTTTCGTATAATGGGTAGGTACCTAATTTGGCAACATCACATAGCATTAGGTAAGGTGATTTTACATTAGTCTAAAATTAATTTATTTTATGATTACGTGCGCAAAACACATGTAATATGCGAAACAACTGCTGCGCAGGAACACGTAGGACCGATGTAACAGCAACCTAAACAGTTGAGAAAATTAACGGTCTGAAATGTAGACAGATTTTCATAAGATGTGCTGGTTTCTTAAGTTTCTTGTGTGCTTATGCGTCACAAATTTAAATTTAAATTTAGTTGAAACCAAATTTAAACCTGGATAAGTGATCCAGGTGTTGTCACCTTCCTCTTCATCAGTAAACTCCACACTAAATGCGGAAATCTTTATTCCGCGTATTTCAACGACCGCGAGGTTCTGGAATGCAGGCCAGCTTGTAGCAAAGATATCAGTCTATCTGCTAAGAAAACTGTGAAACCTTTGAGCGATTGGCAAGTTTGTAAAATGCTCTTAAGAATATGGTGCCTAAGTACCTTACTTTACCCTACTTCCAGTTTAGATGACACGCGTAAACCTAAGTTCATCTATGAGGACAAGTGTGCAATTATTTCGGGTTTCTCATTAACCTCCTTTCCGTAGTAAATAACCCCAAACTAAATGTAATATTTGACATAAATGTGAAACTACACGTAGAACCAATAAAACGAGATTATATATGTATATCTAATATTTCCCAGGTTCTTTAAACGCTTACACATGTTCACCTGTATTTTTAGGCATCTGAGCCCTCGGCAGATATAAAACAACATTCGGCAACTTCTGAGCATAAATCAAGCAGCTGTAAGAAACGGAAGTTTTATAAGCTCAGAAAAATGACCACACTACTGCAATAATTGTGGCACACTCAATCAGAGTTTGGGAACAATTTGTTTTCTTCACGACACACTCCAAATAGTCGAACAAGTCGCATAGAGCCTCGTGCCTTTCAACTTTGTCGAGCTCACCAGCTGAGACGTTGGCAGCAAACTGAAGTAATCCTAGGAGGACTCTTCAGTACCCATTTGGAGGTACTGAATTCGATTTGTAGTTGGAAGAGATATCCGTAGATGAGTGTTCCTAGGGGAATTCATAGAATAATATCCCCTTGGGAGAAGATAAATATTCGACACTTCTAGTGAACATTACCTCTATCTTTCATTTTACATTACAGTTCGAGTCATGGCCGTATGGAGAACTCATCTGCAAGATTTCAGAAACGGTAAAGGATATCAGCATTGGAGTCTCAGTGTTCACGCTGACCGTACTAAGTGGAGACCGTTTTCTCGCTGTTGTCGATCCATTGAGGAAGCTTAATACTGGTAGAGGCACTTTCAGAGCTCTACGTTGCACTATCTTCACCGCTGCAGTAATATGGATGTTAGCTATATTATGTGCCGTACCTGCTGCCATGAACTCATACATAAGAATGTTTAATATTAGCAGATCCAAAACTTTCCAGGTAAGTTAGCTGATATTAGTTCTTAACCCTACCTTACCAAGAGAGTGTCTTGCGATTATGAGGACACTAGAATTTAAAATGAAGGTAACATGGATATTTCAGTTTTACGAATGAAAAGGCCCACTTCATTTATTAGTATAGCAATTTTCGAAACATGTTACACAAATATTATTTTTGTAATTAATTGAATGTTTGCCAAACAAAAACATCCCCTTAGAGAATTTCTTGCTTTGCACTCCTCATTTTGATCAAACAGCATGATAGCATGTAATCCGTTTACAAACACATGCTTATTTGTTTGTTTTTTTACTGAACGCGCGCTTGTTTATCACAGGGGAATGTATATCTACTAGTCCGCCAGCCTTACTGTTTCAGAAATGATGCACTTCAAAATTCTGCTTTCTGGGCTTCCACAGTCGAAGTAGAAGCAATTCTACCAGTATGGTAACTTACTGTTTTCCATCTTCACCGACTGTTCAGCCATAATGCGGAAGTTACATTTTGTGACTATGCGGATTTAAAAGGAAAGAACGGGATAAGATAAGATAAGATAAGATAATCGTACTTTGGGGGCTTGGCCAGGCACAGGAGCTCAGCACTACACTTAGTCCATCTCAGTAAGCCCATTGAGTCTTGCATGACCACTTTGAGAAGGGATAAAGGAGAGAGACCCAAGGTCCGAGCGACAATGCTAATCATGTTCTGGCCTAAATCTGTTTATAGTTTTGATACTAATTAATTAAATTAATTTCAGCTTTGTGCCCGAAAGGAATACTTTCGCTGCATACACAGACTGCTGCTTTCTGTTTTGCGCTTCGCCTTCGCATATGAATTATTTATCTTATATTTTGGAAAATATAAGATACATAACCCTCTAAAGGCCTTCGTTGTGCTCTTTGTCTTCATATATTGTGTTGATCTTTGACGCTCTTTGCTGTCTCTGTTATTAAAAAGGGGAGGTATACAAAGAATAGAATGAAATTTTCAAAAAACGAAGAAAGAGAAAGAGTGCAGCCATATAGCAATCCCGGTTTTGTTGGGATCTAAAACATCACCAGATTTATGATGACAGTGAGTGTTACAAAAGAGTTGTCATAAAACAAGGCTGCTTAACTTTGCCTTCATTTATATGTTGTCAATGATCTAGTGTCGTAATCATAATCATCATAATATTCTTCTTCTTCTTTTCTTCTTCTTCTTTTCTTCTTCTTCTTCTTCTTCTTCTTCTTCTTCTTCTTCTTCTTCTTCTTCTTCTTCTTCTTCGTGTGTCCTTATATTTTTGCTGTTCACCTTTCCTTCTTGTTGATTCTCTCAGCAAGCATTTTCTTATGATGCATTATTCCAGCCATTTTTTTTCCTCTTCCTGGTCAGCTTTAGCATTGGTCTTCCTTCACCCATTCTAAGGAACTTTATACCTATTTTGTGTACTCATTTTAAACACTCCGTTCTTCCAGAGAACTTCCCTTCGTGAGACCGAGCATTCAAACTTCAATTCTATAATACCACTTCTTCTTCTTCTTCTTCTTCTTCTTCTTCTTCTTCTTCTTCTTCCTTTTCTTCTTCCTTCTCCTCCTCTTCTTCTTTTTCTTCTTCTTCCTCTTCTTTTTCTTCTAATGGCGCTACAGCCCACAGCGGACCTGGGCACTCTTCATCCAAGTCCTCCAATCATCTCTATCCAGGGCTATCTGTGGCCAATTTTTGCATTTTAGGAGCAGATATCACCTTTTCCTAGGTTTCACTATCGGTCGTTTTCCAAACATCACTCCTGTCATCACTTTCTTAGGTATGTGTCCTTCATCCATTCTTTGTACATGCCCTGCCCACTGTGGTCTTTCTATGATACCATACTCCACCCAAGATTTCATAATCTCTTCCTTAGTTCATCCAAAAAGCGTTTACTTTGCCGTTGCTATCTTCTGTATGAGTTCTTATAAACGGCTTAGCTACGAGTACTACAGCCCATGGAATGAAGCTGATCACTTGCTTCTCTTCCTTATCTCGAATTTCCAAATTATCTTCGCTTTTTCCTTCCAAAACCACAGCTTTATCATCATTCTGAACTGAACAATACACTGCTATCTCCCTTGGTATATTTTTCTCCTCTAATGGCAGTTCCATATCATAAGCTGATCTTAAGCATTTGATTCTTCTTCCTTCTATTATGATTTTTCCCTTTTCTGTTATAAACTGTTAGGAACATTTTCTCATTCTTCAGATTCTCAAATTGTTTCGCGCAGTAACCTGTCACATATATTTTCACAAACTCAACAGTGCAACGTCCATCCTTTTACCTTTCCTGAAGGATTGGTTGAACAAATTAGTTAATCTCAGTTCCGAGACAAAATTTAAATGAAACAAAGCTGAACCTGGGAGTGTTCAATGTATAAACCCTAATCTAAGATGAGATCTTGAATTTGCGTCAACTTTGACTGAAGATATTTCTAAGATGAAACTACCTGGACAACAGGGTTCAGCAAATAATTGTGAACTGTAACTAAAACAGAAACAATTTGTGTAGACAAAAACACATAAGAAGTGATCGCTAAATGCATCCTAGCTCAGCTTTCTTTCTTTAGGAGGCAAATAATCCCTACATGTATACTGTAAGATAAAGTGTGAGTTAAAGCTTTTACGTCTTTAATCTTAACATGACGCATTACAAATAAATTTTACAAATGGATTATCTGGAGCGGCAAGTAAACAGTTTATTTCCGTTGTGTCTTATCCTCTCGTTGCCTTATAATGTGCTGGTTTCACAAAATCTGAAATAAGCTGCATTGTGTGTGTGTGTGCGCGCGCGTGCGTGCGTGTGTGTATGTGTGTGTGTGTGTGTGTGTGTGTGTGTGTGTGTGTGTGTGTGTGTGTGTGTGTGTGTGTGTGTGTGTGTGTGTGTGTGTGTGTGTGTGTGTGTGTGTAGTGTGAGTGTGTGGTATGTCACTCGTATTACCGTATAATTCATCTCATCGTCTTACAACCTTTACAAAGCTTTTAGCCAATAGGCCTGAGACAAAATTGAAACTTACAAGCAAATAACTTCTGGGTTCCCTTTTTAATGCTTTTAAAACATCATTTAATATTTTCCAAAGAGGAGTTCGGATTTCAGTTGCTGAAATGGAACTGTGAGTTTCGACTTTCGCTGTTCTTCTTTTCTCCGAATTTTATAGCATTGTTTTTATTTTATGTCCGTACATATTACCTGTTTTTATCTATAGGGACGTTTACAGAAACGCTCTGTTATCTTTATTTCTTATAACTGTATTCAGCGCATCAAACCGAATTAAAAGCTGTTGATTTTAGGTCAGTTTTATGGAATACGTCCCAGTCTGGCGGGAGTTCGTTTTCGGAACAAGGACCTAAAGAAATGTTACACCTATCATTAAGACACAGTGAATAAATATATTTGCTTTTATTGCCTGTAATTTTTAAATAATTACATACTCCTTTTGGTATATGCACTCGATATATTCACACGTATCTTTGCTATGGTGTCTGGATAATGTATTCCATCAGTCATCTAGTTCCTTTTGTAGAAGTTCACTGTGGATTTTGTTTTCCATTTCCATCTCTCAGACCATACTCTAACTGCTGTTCCACCTTACCTTGTTCAACCACTGTGTCTGAATTTCCATTAGAATTAGACATGCTCTTTTGTTCTCCTTCTCAATTATGAAATATATAATTTAAGTTTTATTTGTTTTCTTTTTTACTGTCTTTTGTGTTTCTTGTATTTACAGGTATGTTATCCCTTTCGAAACGAAGATGATGCCATGTATATTGTGACAGGCAAATTTGTCGTGTATTATGCTGTTCCACTGCTTACCATTTCCATCTTCTATGTACTGATGGCCCGTCGCCTTATTCTTTCCACACAAAACTTGCCCGTTGAAGAAATGCGTGGCCTACAGGCAAAGAGAGAGGTACGAGGGCGCAAGAAGGTGGCTAAAATGGTTCTAGTCATCGTGCTGGTGTTTGCATTGTGCTTCTTCCCACAACATGCGTTCATGTTGTGGTTCTATTCGGACCAGGAGAGAGCTCAACGGAAATACAACGCCTACTGGCATGCTCTCCGCATCATAGGTTTCTGCCTGTCTTACATCAATTCATGCATAAATCCCATAGCACTCTACTTCGTCAGTGGCACATTTCGCAAATATTTTAACAGGTAGGGTTTTAGTAGTAGTTTACAGAATTCCATTAATTTCACACCTCAGTGTTTTGTTGAATTTTACTAAAATTTTCATCATATAGTACTTGATATTTCAGTAGGCCTTTATTTTCAACACTCACCGTTATGATTTTCAGTTTCCATTAAACACTCCTATTTTCTACTGTAAGTTCTAACAGTTTCTTTATGCTGCATTCGTCATAAGTAGACCGAGAATTTGCATAAAAAATGATGCGTTCAATACCAGTTAATTTTTACATGGACCGTAGGCCATGTGGACGTTGCAGGTAATGAGGAAGCGGATGCGGCTACTAAAATCGCATGCCGTTTTCTGCAGTTCTCCACCGACACTGTCTTATACGGATGTTCAGGTGTACCTTAGTCGCCATCTATCTTCAGCCTGGCAGTAGTCACGGGAACCGTTAGCTGGTACTCAATTACTGGCAATGGACACCGTACAACCCTGGCTTACGCCTTGCAGGACTACCGGCGGTCCGAGGTTGTGCGCACCCGGTTGCGAATAGGTCACACTCGCACTACTCATGGTCACCCTTTGCGTGGTGACTTAGCCCATGTCTGTCCTACGTGCGCGGTAGGACTATCCGTGCCATATTCCTTTTTGATTGCACGCAATACGCTCGTGAGCGCCAGTCCATTGACCTGGGTTTTACACCTCGCTTAATGTTGGGCAACTACTCAGTGTCTGTAGCTAAGGCGCTGCGGTTCGTCGCCCAATTTGGTTCGATAAACAAGTCTAATTCGTCTATTTCTTATTATTAGGAGCACTTTAGACCTTCAATATTTATTTTATAGTATTTTAACCCTGTCTGTTTTTAACTTTTGGTGCTTTAACTCTTTAATACTTTAATTTTGTGTTTTAGCTTTTCACATTTTAACCTTATAAGCTTGTGGGTGTTTTAGATTTTAAAGCTTGACTTCGGGCCCAACTGACCTAGTTGTTGACGGGTACCTAAACTCCACTCACACACAAACTCACTCAGTCATTCACTCACTCATTTGATGCGTTCAGCACTGTCATATAAAAGAAATATTTTGTATGTATAGGTGTATCGCTTTGCAGCTCTGGCGTACAAGTTGCACGGAACTCGCTCGCAACTATCCCATTAATCACTATATTTATTTTCTGCCGTATTTTCATTGCTCTCTATTGCTAGGGAGTCACATTAATGGAATGTCCCAGAACTAACCAGAAAGCAGATAGCGAAGTTTCTCGAAGAGTAGTCAGTCAAAGACTCTTCAAGTACTGAACCTACGGGTTTGCCTTCTTGGGGTTCCCGTGTTGAAGGCCTTCTATCATGAGTTGGTCGACTGTGTAACCCAGATTTGGTCCCACTACTGTCTCTTGAAAACTGGTTGTCACGACTAGCTTTGCTGTATCTGACTAGGCAGTTCAGATCTACCACTACGTCTTACCTCGAGGCAGTCTCTGGATTCGATAGACCACATCGTTAATCCTCTTCCCCACAGGTACAGTCCTTGCCAGAGTTGTGAAGCTCGGGGAAATATTCTCCGGTCCGGGTAGGTACACCAGCTTACCACCTTACCCTAACACAAACTTTAGGTGTTGCTTGAGTTTCGTAACGGATCTTCACTCGGTTGCTCTCACCTGGATGTGTTTGTAGATATTCAATGGGTTTAGCAATTGCAAGGGCACTTCCTCTCGGCACGGCAACAAAGTCCTGCAAACACATAATCCATATCAGAGTATTTTCCGGTCCGAAACCAGGTTCTTCCATCGCTAGACTCTCAGTCGCACCGTCACCATGACCTCGCTTCCTGTAGTTACAATCGCATCCTTCTGCAGGATTGCTCTGTAGATTCCCGGGTGCTTGTCAAGTCTTTGGAGCGTCACCTTGTCTCTTCTGAGAGACAAAACCTTCATGCCGACGTTGACCGCTGCCTGGTGACTCCTGGGGGTATCCAATCCCAGTATCTCATCCTAGTTACTCTTGCGAAGAAGAGCCATAGAATGCTGCGCCCCAAGGTCAAGTCCAACAGGCCTCGTTCTCCATGAAAAGGGTTTCGCTATATACCCTAACTATCAGGTGACACCGGTTTGGTTTTCTTAACCATTTCGGGTTTAATGACAACTATGGCTGCGTCTGTGCTCATTGGTATGCAGAATTGTCTACCTTTAATCAAGCCATACGCAACGAGGCTGTCATCGGTGCTTCTATTACTACACACAGCGTCACTCGAGATGATGGTGGTTACGGCTCCGACGTATCCCTGCTATGCCAGTCCTTTTTCGTTTCCCGCCTGCTCTTGGGTGAGGTTTTAACAGTCCTTCACCAGATGCCTTGGTGACACGGTACACACCATTCCAAATCTTCTTCACCGTCCCTGGGGCAATTTTCTTTTCCCGTCGTGGCAGGTATTCCTTGTCCACGAAATTGTAGTAGCTGTGAGCCTAGATACCTCCAACATAAGCTGACGGTTAGTGGCTATTGTATCTCTTGTACTCGCCGAGTAGTAGGTCCTGTCGTACATCTGCGTCATGCACTCCATTGACAAGGAGTAGGCAGCTTGAGACACTTAACCGGCGGGAGGTTTACCAAAGGCTTGTTCAGTAATTGCTGACCCATGGTAGCGAGAGTATCACTTGCACTTTAAAAACCAGTTGTAGGACAGCACGTAAACACGTTTCATTTTCACAGCGGCCAGTATAATGAACATTAACAAATAACGTTTTCAGTCTGCTACTTCCTGAAAATTCCATTTTACTCTTCCAATGAGATATTTCATTACTTAAACTCACAACCTCCGTATATTATCAGCTGGTTCAACATTATACTTAAATACGGTTTGCAATTGTTACTGCCATAATGTAACCAACCAAACTATCGTTCTGATAAGTACACACAAAACAACTACATCATTAGCGCTTATTTATTCCTTCAAATTCACATTGTTCTAATGTATGCTAATAGCATGTCAGCTGTACTTATTATTTCGCCAAAACATTACATTGCCCTTTCGAAGTGTTTGCTTCGACGAGTGTAAAACAAAACCACTAGTCACCCTCCAGATAAAGGAGAGAAGTGAGTTAGGGTATGTTTTGTTTACGTCCGGAAGCTGGTTCAAAGCTACCTCGACCTGTTCGCAACGTTGCAGAGTTTCACAGCCACATTACGTGCGCAAGCCCTGTTCCGAATATCCTGTGAAGTGATTAATTGCTTACAAATCCTGTGTGAAGTAGCATAAGAACTACCGGAACTATATCAGAAATAGGCTAATCTACTTATCTTACGGGAAATTAACTATTATCCTTTACATTTTCGTTGAATTGAACATGCAATTTGGAACCAAATATATTTTTTCCTTTGTAAAACTACTGACTACGTAACAAAATGCCATTATAATTTGGGTTTGCAATAATTCTGTTGTTGTTGTTGTTGTTGTTGTTGTTGTTGTTGTGCTGTAGTGTTTAACGCCCGCTTTTACTACTACGGCACCGCAGGCGGTGATACTGATGATTAATGGAATGAAGATGGAGCACCGGTGGAATGAGATGGCGGGGGAAACCGGAGCACCCGGAGAAAACCCGCCCTGACGCCGCTTCGTCCACCACGAATACCACATGCGGGTCCCTGGGATCGGCAATACTTCTGTGAGCGCGCGCGCGCGCGCGCACACACACACACACACACACACACACACACACACACACACACACACACACACACACACACACACACAATATATATAACGTAACCCCTATTCTGTTACTTTTAGTTACAGTAGCTTCCTTAAAACAATTTGTGTAATGCTATGTGTTTCTTCCTGCTCATTCGTGCTCTGGGATTCCTGTCCTGCTCGCAGTTCACAGAATAACGACTGTCCCGGAGCTGCCCTTATATCGGTATCTCTCTCCCTCCCCCCCCCCCTCTCTCTCTCTCTCTCTCTCTCTCTGGGTATGTGTGTGTTATGTAGAAGTTTTCTGATCATGTTAAGCAAAAGTAATCCAAAACATTTGATTTCCAGAACCAAGCTCAACCCAATGAAATCGGAATATACGTACCAAATGTACCAACTCACTCTAGGGTTCCAACGATGGATTGTGGAATTTGTTGTTTACGAAAATGTGTTGATTTGGACCTTGAATTTCGGTTATTCCGTATTACAGCATTCACGACCACTGTGATTTTTATGACGAACGTACGACTCTTCATTTTTCCGCGTTAGTCATTGTAAACAGCCTAAAAGTGCTTTCCAGGCTTCCAGAAAGCTGATCCAGGGCCATCGATCAGTTTGTTACTAAGACAGCTGGTACTGAAATGATCTATAGAAAAGTTTAAGTTTGGTTTAAATCCATATGTACCTTATATTTAAGGTTTACGCATTTGTAGTTTAGTCATGTGTTCATTAATATGGTATAGTATCGGTAACGACTTCTGCATCCTAACCAAAGAAATGGCCAAGCTATGCTACAGGTTATCTTTACCATGAAACTGCGTAGATATGAATTGCAGCTGTATAATATACGTGTTCTCAAAACTAAAAATATACGTGCAACAGCAAACAGCCATTTTCCATTTGCACTTTTTTCGGTCAACTTGAGTTTGGGTAGGTATATCACGAAAACTATCATAATTTTCCAGCAAAATACTGATTATGATGATTGTGCATTTAAGAGAAATTAATCACTGACGTTCTCAAGAGGGTTAGTAGAAAGCTATTGGTCATATTGCCTGCTGAGTACAAGGTTTTATGTACTTTAACTAAACATAATACTCTCTCCAACTCTCGACCAAGACGTGAAAGCTGAAAATAGAAATTCATAATAAATTGATGATGAGTGAGTAACCAAAGATGTGTAAAAGGGAATCTACTTTTATCAAACACTTTCACCGCTGCTTTCAAGCTTAGGGTCCAACTCGAAACCTTGCGCCGTATTCATGATGTATAATGTCTGGTCGACATACACCTCCTGTGATAGCATGACTTGTATAGGAGAACAGGGATAGGCATTCCTGTGCGGGAAGTACGAGCCCATTTAGACTTTCTTCCTTTACTTATTTACTTGCATGCTTTTCTCGTGGAACAGATTGGATGGCTCGTTAACACTGTCGCTGTTGTAACTCCAGAGCCAAGAAGAATCAGTTGCCTGGTCGTGTGCCGACGTCTCGCCACGCCGTTGTGATGGTTGGCAACGAATGTTCAAGTATTTACGTCCACTTTAACAGTTCATATTTCTGGAGGTTATAACAAATAGCATATATGTGTTGTTTCCTTCGGCGTTTGCAGCTTTGGCTATCATTCCATAAAGTATCGACTAGTGCGACATGTACAAGGGAGTTTGCGTAATTAAAGCAGGCTTTAAATTGACCGACTCTCATCCTTCACCGTTGGAAATTCACCAACGGCTGACCCAAGAGGTAAGTCTAAACAAGGATCAAGTTGACACTATTTAGCTAAATGGCAGAGAAAACGCCCTTTACGTGAAGTTAATTTCACCATTTCAATAGGATCAGTTCCTTCAAAAATATTTCACATCTACATCCTTTCCATTTTAATCCGGCATTCGCCTGAATATCACCATCAGGGCAGCTGATTAAATACCATTCACCTTCAGGGCATTACATATCCCTTCACAGGTGTCACGTCAGGCTCGCAGTACCGTGTTAAGTTGCTATGGAACAGTTTTGGATATTCGAAAGAAACTTGGAATATCCACAATATCTCAGGCTCTAATGACCTAGTTATCGACGGGCCCGTAAACAGCACCACTCACTCGCTCCACTATATGCAACACGTGTACAATGGCATAAGGGGGGGGGGGGGGGCAAAATGGCTGTTAGAAGAATATTCCTTCATTTTTAAGGTGAGTCCTGTTCAAGTGAAGATAGTATACCCGATCAGGTTACTGAGTGCTTCCTCTATCGGAAAATGACCTACTTGAAAACACACACACACACACACACACACACACACACACACACACACACACACACACACACACACACACACACACACACACACACACAATGCTTAGTGCGTTGTGCGGGATGGCAAACCGATCTGTTTTCAAATAGGAACCCCTGTCCGGAAATGCACAGTTTGGGCGCCAGAGAGCGTCGAAGTTGGAGTAGTAGCAGCAGTAGTAGTAGTAGTAGCAGCAGTAGTAGTAGTAGTAGTAGCAGTAGTAGCAGTAGTAGCAGTGGGGTATTAGGGCGCACAACTGCTACGGACACTAGCGCCCAGTCGAAGTTTGAGAACGAATTGTTACAATTTGTGAAGATTCGTTTCGATATCTTAATACGGAAGGTATGCAACCATGCAACCCTTTAGCCATCTGTGTACTGGCATGAACGATCTGAGCATAATAACATTCCTGCGCATGCGCTAAATTCCTCCATAGAGTCCTTGGTTCGCATCCTACCGCGTTACTTGTGTAGTTTCCAGTACGTAAACGTTTTAACAACAGTGCGATATGTACCAGTACACAGCTGCTGAAATAATTGACTTGAGCGCCAGCACACTTCGACGTAAATGTACGGAATCACCTCAACGTCGCATATTCAAATCGATCGACTGGTAGAGGTGGACCAGTTCCATGGCCAGCTCGTCGCCATATCTGACACCTCTTGATTATTTTCTGTGGAGTTGTATGAAGAGTGTGGTGTATGACACTCCTGTAACGTCAGCAGAGGACCTTATGACTCGAGCTTACGGAGCGATTGAAAAATCTTCAAAGACAATTGCACTTATTGGGTCATGTGCATGAGGCTCACCACTACCGATATAGGCTCTGCAATGACGTAGGTGGTACACAGTCCGAAGCCCGTATGTAATGTATACAGCTCAATGCTGGGTTTAGTGATGAAATGTGAATCTATACCCCTCTCACACTTCGATGTGCTGCAGCGTCCAAACCGTGCATTTTCGGGCAGCTATTCCTATTTAGAAACCGAACAGTTTGCCGTCTCGAACATCATATACAGGTATCCCAAAAACACAGACAGCGCTTAGTGTGTGTGTGTGTGTGTGTGCGTGTGTGTGTGTGTGTGTGTGTGTGTGTGTGTGTGTTTGTGTGTGATGTACGCGGGCGCGCTTGTGTGTGTGTCCTCATATACAAACTGTGTTGCCTGCACCAGATCACCGCAGGCCATATCTATTTAGTGAGTTAGTAGACATGCACCACACCAAGAATGACCTAAGTACCGTCCTTAAGCAGCACGTGACGCCGACTCAGCAGTCAAATAAAGCCAGTCGTTATAGCTACCCGAGCCACCTTTTTTGATATGCAAGGGCGCAGCGGAGCGAAGCGAATGGACATTGTATGAAGGAGAGTCACGCTCTCCATGAGAAACTCTCCACGCTGCAGACAGCTTTGTTTATGGAGAAAACTGGTGAAACTGGCAATGTCGCCGACAGTACTGATCTAGTAGTAGTATCAATTCCAGAGACGGTGCACTGTACTGTATCACTGTATACCATATGTAAAACACATCAAATGCTCCACGTGCTGTTGAACAAATTACATGACGTTTAACTCTCACAGCAGATAACTCGCGTTTGACATCACCCCTTGGGGAACATTTGAAAACTGAGGGCGACTCCCATAAACGGATTTCACATCCTCGGTTAAAATCCACGCAGGTGACGAGTGCGAAGTTGCAAATGAACTTTGATGAGGATAAACCAAAACCAGCATTTATCCTTATCATACAGCTGAATGAAGAATTTCTCCCCGAAATGCACGCAGAAAAGTAACAGTGTTAGTACGGTAGACAGTTAATGTGAAACACGTCTTACACAGGTATACTGATATACTTTTATGTTCTGTTAATGTTATAGTTTCTGTCATAATATGTGCCATGGTTCTTGTGAATTACGCTGCGGTAAACACCAGCTATCTACGGAGAAAGCACAAACAAGCAATGTGAAAGGATTTCTTGTGGCAAAATGACCTGGATATACTGCTTTTACAAGAAGTAAATGCTGTACCTATTATGAATATAGAGTTAACCCCAATGACAACAACCGATTATTTATTTCGTACTGCCGTTCATACACAACACCTTGAGTGCCATTCTAGTGGGGAAATAGTTTCCGCCTTTCTCAATGCTTTCTCAATTTTACAAAAACGGCCAAAATCTATAAAATCTCGATATATATGATACTAAATCCCTAGTTGGAAGTTTACCACTGATAAACATGTAAAAAAAACTTGCGACCGCTTCATTATCATCCACCGGGACCTCTGTGAGACCGACCGGCAGTTGCAGAGTCCGTAAGGTGTGCCAGGGACACATTAGCAACACCTGACGGAACGACAGAAGTTTGCCACACAGCGGAAAAGAGGAGCAGGGTTCCGCTTAAAAAGCCAACGGACAACGAGATACACGAGCGGGGGTTGTCCACTTTATTGGAATTTCTTTCGCTGATTTAGCCTTATTTCCATGGAGTGCTGACCACACTTCGTGCCAGCATGATAGCATCGCTTTCTATACTACAAGACTAAAGTCCTCCGGAATATTACGGGATATTGTAATTCTGGGTTCTGGGTTGCCATCTTTGCTGTGAAAGCCACCATTCCATTTTCCGGCGAGCCAACATGACCAGGAATTTAAGCACTCAGTACGTTAGTGCCAGAAGCGTGTAAAACATGGAGGACGACTCTGAATTTGCTGTACAATAGGGTGGTAACTGTACAGCTCACGAAGTCTTTGACGTGTACTAAGGAAATCCCGGTGCACATAGTCGATCCGAGTCCATCGCAGAAGATTCCTCAGAACAGGATTGCCGTGGAGATGGTGTAATGGAGTTGGTTCTGCCATAGCTGGTCTTAAATTTAATCAGTGTCTTCTACGTCCATCCTCCTAAATTTCCTCATTGGACACACCGTCCAATGCGTTTACCATACCGCGCGAGGACTTCAAGTTCCTGTGCATCTCTACATGTAAGGGATAACTGGCTAACATATTCGCTCTATTATCGCTGCTTGGGATGCTGAATACGCTTCAACCAGGAGCGTGCCCTTGAGAAATGTAGTGCATGACTTAACTGAACCAGCTGTGTTATCCAGAACCTTTTGTATGATGAATGAAGTCATCGGCGTAAATCTTTTACTTATTACCTCATCTGTTCTGGTTATTACTAAGCAGCGAGGGCCATTGGACGCAACTACGGAGGCTGGAAATAAATAAATGGCTACACTGTTTTACCTTCGCGCAAGTATTTTTTTTGAGCTGCGTTTGGTAACACATACATGTAAAGGTTTGGTGAAACTATACAACTACGGTGGCGGCGTTAGTGTAGCTGCTGCAGTGATAGGAGTGGCATGTGTTGAATGAAAGTGTCAAACCACACCGCTCTAAAGGGGATGTTTACAAAGCTCGAAATGGACAAAGATCAAAGTAGCCCGTAGATAAAACGGCAGGAAATGTCACTCTAGGCTATGTGAAGCATACGAGAATGAGGCTATGCCGTATCGGACGTGGCACGTTGGGTTGCAGCTTTTCGAGCAGGACGTGATAGTTCGCATCAGGAACCAGGTGGAGGTCGACAAGGGGTCAGAAACAGCGTCGTTGAATTGATTCAATCTTTGCTGCATGTGGACATCCTTTGGAATATCATCTTTGTCCTGCACCCTACTTCCGAGACCGGCATCCACCCATTGTTTTGCAGCACAACGTTCTTTGTCACAACGCAGTAGTTGTGCGGAACCAGTTTGCACGATGGGGGTGGGAGGTTCTAGAGCAGCCACCCTATTCATCGGACATAAACCCGTGTGACTTTCATCCGTTCCCTAAGATGAAAGAAAACCGCGAGGGATACGTTTCCGGCCCAGAGAGGCCATACTTCGACCTATAGGGCGCTCTTTTGCAGACATGAACAAAGAGGGCACCCCTGCGACTACCCCATATTTGACAATGGGACAACATGGATTACGTTAAAGGCCTGTAGAAGTGCCGTGATAGTACAATAAATAGTTCACACAAGGTTAATATGTTGCCACTTATTTTATCTTTGCAGTCCTCATACTCCTTTTACACTTACCTAGCTCGTTTGTTTGTTTATTTATTTATTTATTTATTTATTTGTTTATTTATTTATTTATTTATTTATGTATTTATTTATTTATTTATTTATTTATTTATTTATTTATTTATTTATTTATTTATTTATTTATTTATTTATTTATTTATTTATTTATTTATTTATTTATTTATTTATTTATTTATTTATTTATTTATTTATTTATTTATTTATTTATTTATTTATTTATTTATTTATTTATTTATTTATTTATTTATTTATTTATTTATTTATTTATTTATTTATTTATTTATTTATTTATTTATTTATTTATTTATTTATTTATTTATTTATTTATTTATTTATTTATTTATTTATTTATTTATTTATTTATTTATTTATTTATTTATTTATTTATTTATTTATTTATTTATTTATTTATTTATTTATTTATTTATTTATTTATTTATTTATTTGTTTATTTGTTTATTTGTTTATTTGTTTATTTGTTTATTTGTTTATTTGTTTATTTATTTATTTATTTATTTATTTATTTATTTATTTATTTATTTATTTATTTATTTATTTATTTATTTATTTATTTATTTATTTATTTATTTATTTATTTATTTATTTATTTATTTATTTATTTATTTATTTATTTATTTATTTATTTATTTATTTATTTATTTATTTATTTATTTATTTATTTATTTATTTATTCATTTATTCATTTATTCATTTATTCATTTTTTTATTTATTTATTTATTTATTTATTTATTTATTTATTTATTTATTTATTTATTTCTTTATTTATTTATTTCTTTATTTATTTATTTATTTATTTATTTATTTATTTATTTATTTATTTATTTATTTATTTATTTATTTATTTATTTATTTATTTATTTATTTATTTATTTATTTATTTATTTATTTATTTATTTATTTATTTATTTATTTATTTATTTATTTATTTATTTATTTATTTATTTATTTATTTATTTATTTATTTATTTATTTATTTATTTATTTATTTATTTATTTATTTATTTATTTATTTATTTATTTATTTATTTATTTATTTATTTATTCATTCATTCATTCATTCATTCATTTATTTATTTAGCTTGCTTCATGGCGATTATATCCTCAACTACTCCGAATGTATACCCTGATATGCTCACATTCTGAACACCACCCCGGCCTTAGTGATAGTCCTGGCCTGGACCTTGCTCACCTTAGAGTCATCCCAGTTTATATAAAGAGGGATTCAGTCACCTTCTGGAGTACATCAGTTCATGCAATGGCCCCTTCCTGGGATTGACTTTTATCAGCGGATCGGAACACAATCCTACATAATAATCAGGGGCTAGGAATTACATGCTACACAGTCACCTTCTGTGACTACCCATCCAGCACCCCACGCAACAGTATCACTCAGACTGTGCTCGGGGAGGTAGGTCAAACACGCTTGTGTACCAAAATTGAGCTTATGGCATGTGCTCTCTCACCTTTTGGAGGAACTCAATCGAAAGTGAGGCTCGGGACCTCGGGAGCACCAATCCCGTTCCTACGTAGTAGACCTTTGGGGGAATAATCGCCAGTATAATATAGCCAGTAACTGGAACTGCGTGTGTAGAGTCAAAGATCGAAGGGGTCAGTACCATCCCTCCCCGTCCCGGAACACTCACCCTTGATTTGAAACTGAAAGATGAGTGGGACGTCATTTGTGGGTTTGATGTATAGTATACATTCCGTAATCCTACCTCTTCTTCGAGGTTAAATAGAACGTTATATTAGCGATATCCTGAAATCCTTAATACAAATGTCCCATTGATGCCGGTGCTATTCTCGAACTACGACTGCCTCACCATGATGACAAAAGCAGATGGTTTTGCCCTTTTTACAGTCGTAGGTATTGGAAATTAAATTTACAGCTGCTGACTTTAGCGGGTACTAAGAACATTTGCAAACGCTTTGGGAAAGGCTGATTATCCGTGTGTATCGTACTAATTCCTCTCGGCTACCTGCATGGTCGACATAAACCTATTATTTAAAGCTTTTTTTTTTAGTTTAAGTCCTTTCCTTACTCAAGAAATACAAGTACGCGTTGATTATTAGGACCTTCATGGACTAAAAGCTCAGAAATACCATGGACGTGAAGTACTGACAAAAAAGTTCGACTATGGAGACATTGCTGCATCCGAAGCACGAACAACTTATGAGTGGTGTCTTGGTGCGAGCAAAAATGTCATCTTTTGTAGCAGTTGCATGAATTGCATTATTTCATGTTGTTCAGGAAAAATGGGGGAGACAATTCAAATTCATACTTGAGATTGAGACGGAGGATGGTCGCAGAATCAACGTAACAAGCAGCATATTGCGCGTTGCAGACACAGCATTGTCGCGCCACATTTACAACATTCCGCATAATGAAAATGCATACGGAAGATGATCGGTGCTATTACAATGTCGGTTTGAACCAGCAGCATGCGAGCACGTAACTGAAGAGAAAGTACTTAGCGCTAAAAATGACGCGAAGGATCACGGTAGTCCTGGTAGCGTGATTTATATGTTCTATAAAGAAAACTGAGGTTTTGAGAAAGAATATATAGCAGCCATGTAAAATAGAACACTAACGACTCAAGAGATTCACAATGACTTTTTCTTCCCATGAAACTTAATCCTCACATCCTTCAAGGCTGTCGACCAATTACGTTCCAGAACTCAGACTATAAACCAGACATGGGGAAGAGGGGTGATAGGGGTGCAATCAAGAATTTACGCTCTCCACTTACTGACAAAATTTGATGGACTGGCCGGTTCTCTGAGGTAGACAGACAATAGCGAGAGGCGTGACCTGGTAGCTAATCGCTGTGAGTTAGTGGACGGGGTTAAAACTACGATGTAGGGGAAGTGACACATTGAGTCAGTTCTCCCAATCTATGCTATGAACTATATAAAATATATTGGTGAATAGAATTACATCAGTTTTATCTGATCTCAGTTATGATGGCCAGATGTGAGCAATCCTCGCGCCATCAGACACCATTCTCCATTTTCAGAGTATGATAAAGAAAGCGATGCACTGTACGTATTAGACTTTGAAAATACCTTTGATTTAGTGGGGCATTGCTACTTCTCCGTTATGAAGACCGTCTGTTTCATCAGACATCAGTAAAGTCTTGTATGGTTGCCCCAAATCTCGCAAAGAAATAAAGAGATACTTACGTCATTCTGTTTTCATAGGATCCTCAGTACGGCAAGGTTGTCCACTGATAATGATGATTTTGTCTTAATCTTGGAAACCCTGGAACAGATGACACATACAACACTCACGTATGAACATTATGTATCACAAACTCTCTTTATACTACAGGCTTAAGTAGATGGTATGGCGATCCTATTTCGAGAACAAAAGGGCTGTTTGATAATTCCAGAGATGTTTGAGACCTACAACAAAATTTCTGACGCCAGCATTAACTGCCCCAAATTTACGTTGATACCGTTGGGACAGTGGCCGAAACATCACATGTTAGGAGATGTTCCATCAATGCATCAGACTAAACTTCTTTGGCACATAGGCTCGAGGAAATGGAGAGATATTCGTAATGTGCTACGAATTAAGTATCACCAGGGGAACCAGATGGTAAACCTCCTATAGCAAAGCTCTGCTTCGGCGCAAAAGCACGCTTTACCTCCGTTTCTCCGGAAGCACTAGGACAACATCCAAGCATTCCTCTAGAAGTCAGTCGTCCCAAGGATTTAATTGCTACCAAATTCATTTACCCGTCCTGTAATTCCACAAGTAAGCTTTAGTTCCGGAACGACAATACCACAATAACAGCTAGCCATGCATTTGCTGAAATATGTCCAACCTCCCACTTCAGTCGATGATATCAGTCTACCGCTTTCTTAATGGTTTCATTCCCACAGCAGGAAAACGGCACAGGTTTGACTTGGTCTACTCATCACTCTCAACAAATGCAGTAGATTGGACACAGCAACACACCGTTTAGTTTCGTGCAGAACGGCAGTAGCCACAAGGGACCCAGCAAAGCAGCCCCTCCAGGTTTTTTCTCCACATGCAATTATTCCTTCCAGACTTCCTAGATATAGACCATACAACCTCCGCCGCCCCCCCCCCCCGCAAACCCGTTCAGATTCGTAATAAAACACCCTTACCACAAAGGAAATAGGAAATGAATGAAATAAGTAAACGAAACCCCATGCGTCAGACAGGAAGTGTAAGCTGTAACCAAAAACTTGTACAATGGGTGCACCAAAATACGTTACATATCCATAATTAGTGTAACAAATAATCTTGTTACAATATCATTTTAATGCTATTTGCTTCAAAAACTGATGATGATGATGATGGTGGTGGTCGTGGTGGTAGTGGTGGTGATGGCGATGGTGATGGTGATGATGTTGGTAGTGGTAGTGGTGCTGCTGATGGTGGTGGTGATGGCGGTGATGATGATGATGGTGGTAGTGGTGGTGGTAGTGGTGGAGGTGATGATAATGTTGATGATGATGATGATGGTGGTGGTGGTAGTGGTGGTGGTGATGGTGATGATGATGATGGTGGTGATGATGATGGTGGTGATGGTAGTGGTGGTCGTGATTGTGATGATGATGGTGGTGATAGTGGTGGTGGTTGTGATGATAATGATGATGGTGGTGGTGATGATGGTGGTGGTGATGATGATGATGATGATGGTGGTGGTGGTGATGATGGTGGTGGTGGTGGTGGTGATGGTGGTGGTGGTGATGATGGTGGTCGTGGTGGTGTTGGTAGTGGTGGTGCTGGTGATAACGGTGGTGGTGATGGTGGTGGTCGTGATGGTGATGATGGTGGTGATGGTGGTGATGGTGGTGGTGGGGTGGTGGTGGTGCTGGTGATGGTGGTCGTGGTGGTGATGGTGGTAGTGGTGGTCGTGATGGTGGTGATGATGATGGTGATGATGGTGGTGGTGATAATGGTGGTGGTGATGGTGGTGGTGATGATGATGGTGGTCGTGGTGATGTTGGTAGTGGTGGTGCTGGTGATGACGGTGGTGGTGATGGTGGTGGTCGTGATGGTGATGATGACGATGATGGTGATGGTGGTGGTGGGGTGGTGGTGGTGGTGGTGCTGGTGGTGTTGGTGGTGATGGTGGTGGTGGGGTGGTGGTGCTGGTGATGGTGTTCGTGGTGGTGCTGGTGATGACGGTGGTGGTGATGGTGGTGGTCGTGATGGTGATGATGGTGGTGGTGGTGATGATGATGATGGTGGTGGTGGCGATGGTGGGGTGGTGGTGATGGTGGGGTGGTGGTGGGGTGGTGGTGGTGCTGGTGATGGTGTTCGTGGTGGTGATGGTGGTAGTGGTGGTGGTGGTGATAGTGGTGATGATGGTGATGATGGTGGTGGTGATAATGGTGGTGGTGGTGGTGATGATGGTGGTCGTGGTGATGTTGGTAGTGGTGGTGGTGCTGGTGATGACGGTGGTGGTGATGGTGGTGGTGGTGGTGATGGTGATGATGATGGTGGTGGTGATGGTGGTGGTGATGGTGATGATGATGGTGGTGATGGTGGTGCTGATGGTGATGGTGGTGGTGATGGTGGTGGTGGGGGGGTGGTGGTGGTGCTGGTGATGGTGGTCGTGGTGATGGTGGTGGTGATGATGGTGATGGTGGTGGTGATGGTGATGGTGGTGGTGATGGTGGTGGTGGTGGGGTGGTGGTGGTGGTGGTGCTAGGGATGGTGGTCGTGGTGATGGTGGTGGTGATGATGGTGATGGTGGTGGTGATGATGGTGAGGATGATGGTGGTCGTGGTGGTGATGGTGGTAGTGGTGATGGTGGTGGTGATGATGATGATGATGATGATGATGATGACAATAACAATACAATATGTACTTATAATGTAAAGTGCTTCTTCTGCACTTTCTTCCACCGTCTGGGAAATGACGTTTGGTTTCCAAGTCCACGCATTACCTGTATACATATCTGATGGAGCGTACGTAGAAAGTTATTACCAGGTTCGAAACTTGGGTACCGATGAAAGGATTGGATGCACCTATACCACAGGTACTCGCACAGATTTGTTTAGTGTGCGTGAGTTGCCATGGTGAGCCTGCACTGGAGAGAGAGGGAGCAGCTAGCCCAGAGCACACCGGTATGAACGGGACGCAACACCTCGCGCACTACCCCTCTATTCACGCTTCCAAATGTTTTAAAAATAAAAAACTGTATGGCGCACTTATTTTGTTTAGAGATTTCATTTATCGAAAGAAATAATGTATATGTATAATTAATTGAAGAATAATAAATATACACTTTTTACGCTTACAATCACATGCATGTATATTTTCAAATGAAAACACTTTCATTTTGTGTGACAGATTTACGACTCATTTATACCAATAGCATTCATAGCAGAAATAACTCATATTCATTGTGAAATACGTGTTCATTTCCCTTGGTTTTGTTTATTGATCCGTTTCTTCTTGATGGAATGCTTTTATGGTAGCCGAATTAGCACTGCAGTGCGCTACAGCACATTTTCTAAAAATCTCAAATGTAAATCTCCTGCGGTTTTCACTTAAACACTGCCTGTATTGCCAGAAAGTGCTCTCGAGGTCACATGATGTGTTGGGTACAAAGTGTAAATGCTTGATGTGCAATTCATGCACTTTGTTATTCTCAAGTGGACTGTTACCCTTCAAAGATCCTTAATCCAGTTTGTCATATCCACGGTTTTTATGTAGAACTGCAAGGGACAGGACACACTCTGGTATTGTAAACAACACTGCGGTAATCTAGAACACACTTAATCTGAAGTCATCCATCTCTCTCCCATCGGTATTCAAGTTTCGCTGCCTGGTTATTATATTAAAGAGGTATCAAAGAATAACAAAGCAAAAAGGAAAAAAAGTAACTTAAGCTACCATAGTAACATAATATTCTGCAATTTGATAATACAGTAGGTGAATTGCATGAGGTCAGTAAAATAAATGCTTGAAATATAATTATACTTCTTTTTTTATTAACTGACAATCATCTCAACCCACTCGTCTTTTCAGTAAAATAAATCGCACCTTAATTGTTTCTTCTGGAATTGTCACATTCTTATACACTTCACATATTACTGATGGCATCCATTTCTTCATTCATTCATTTTGTTACCAGTGCTTGGTGTCTCTCTGTCCTTGCGTCTCCTTGTGCATGCAACTCAATTGTTTTTATCTACTTTTTTTAACAGCTGCTGCCCTCTTCCCGTGCTAAACTCCAAAGCCTACGATCTTGGGCATCTCCAATGCTTAAACCTCTTGCTTGCAGTGCTGTCATGCTTCTTTTCCATTTTAATTTTGGTCGCCCTCTTTTCCTCATTCTGCTTGGTTGCCATTGAAATAGTTGTTTCGGCCTTCGCTCATCTTTCATTGTTAATGTGTCCTAACCATTTTAATTTCTTCTTCTCAATTCTTTCAATTATGCTTTCTTCTGCCCACATTATAATTCTAATTTTCTTATTTGTGATATGCTCTAATTTTGACTTTTTGGCACTAATTCACTTCTAGGCGTATTAGTCTATTCCTGTAGTAATTATTGATTCTCCATAGCTCACTTCCGTATATTGCAACAGATTCCACCAGTGTTTTACCAATATACTTTTTGCTGTCTTTCCAAATATGTTCATTTCACCATATTGCAATGATGATATTTTCGGCTCAGTTCAATTCTATGTTTTATGTTCTCTTTGCATATACCTTCGATGTTATCTATTACTCCCAAATATTTTGTTTATTTCACTTGCTTTATTTTTATTCCTTCTTCCAACGTTAGATTTGCTCTTTCGTTGCTATTTATTGTCAAATATTCTGTTTTTTGTAATTTTTTGTAAAACTCATGATTCACGTGTTTTTCAACCTTTTTGCCACAAATACCATATCAAATTTGTATTGCGTTAATTTGCCTTGTTTTAATTTAATTTTGCATAATAATAGAACGTCAACCCTATATAGGTACTTCATACAACCATTGATGCTGTGTCACAATTTTCAAATTATATTAAGGGTTTAAGTGTCAAATCTACAACATGTAGAATCAATATATTACATAAATATGTAAATGAACGATAACACTGCAACTGTTCTGCCCCTTTTTTGCTTTTGACAATCTCACACCTCATCCCTTACTCGATTTTCAACGAGCTAAAGGGTGCGTTAGCACAAACGGCCTGACAGTTTGAAATAGTACCTACTCCTGGTGATAAGCAGGGTTCAGGGTTCTTTTGTATGGTCTGAGCAAAACATTTTATTTACCAACATCTTTCCCAGAGTCCCATCCTTTCTGAGAATACTTCCCTATACTTCACAAATAGATGAAATAGTTCCTACCTCTGTGCCTTATTCAGGTGTGCTAATGAAAGAACCCTTCTTTCATACGAGCTGTCAGTGACTCGTCACAGCCTGACCTGGACGGTCAGTCACCTGCTTTCAGCACCTACATGGATCATAATAGTGAAGGGTTTGCTCTTCCCCTTTCTCGTCAGCTGATGGCACTGGAACGCTTATAACTTCTTCCGAATGCGTGCACGGAGTCTGACAATTTCAGCGCATTTATTTACATTGAGATACTCGATAACTCGTCCGAGTTCAATATTATGAGACCTCGACCAAACCTGGATTTTCTGAGCATTTATAATCTATAATGGCACTACCTCAACTTAGGTCAATCACGAGGTGGCTATGACGAAGCTCAGTCAAGAAAAGCAGTTATAAGTAACTGTTGCGTTATGTCTACTTTTATCGGTGATCGTCGTAACACAATACGTATTTTTCACCGGAACGATCTGTAGTTTCATATTTGTCTTCAGATGCTCAAATAGCGCTTGGCTGCACACAGATACTCCAGAAACGGTATGCACAGTAATTCTTTGGCAATTTTCCATGTAATGCGCCGAACTTTCACTATCTACTGTGCTGTGAATCTGACTACTGAGTTTTGCTGCAAAGTTTCTGCTCAACACCTTCCAAACCCCGGCCTACGTTCATCGTTGTTACATTCGCTTCACTGTTCCCCGCATAATTTGAGACCCGACTCGCGTCTCGGAAACCGATAAATTCCGACCGCTTCTAGATTTCCGTCTGTCGCTACCTAGCGAAGGGGGATCGGCCTTCCGCTGGGACTTGGTTGTCTGTGCGCAAACCATATGATCAGGCGTAGATGGGCGTGGCAGTCTACTTGTGTAAAAGCTCGGGCTACGCCTATTCTTGGGCACCTCTCTGCACTCTCATCCTCTCCGTTTCTATGAGATGAATCTACAGGCCTCCTTTGATCCTGTTGTAATTCACACTATTCCGACGCAGCTTATTCCTATGCGAATTTCATATTAACCTGATATAATTATTCTTGGAATTGCCTCGAGGGCCTGTTCGCGTCTGCTTCATAGATCCTATCTTGGCCTCTCGTGTACGGCTCTGCGTGCCGCTGCCTAACAAAGTCGTATCTGTCATCCCTGTGCAGTTTAGGGGTTTGATGTCCTCTTCCCATCATTTCATTGTACATTACAAGTTCTTGGTTCAGGCCTATCCCAGGCCTATTTCCCTTCATATAGGTTCCAGGACCTTGCAAAGCACCGAGGAAGCTTATTGCATCACTCATCGTTCTCAGGCATGCCATAACCAAGTGATGGCAAACTGTCTCTTGTAGTTGTGTGGTCAGTAATGTTATAAATTCCTCTTCGCCTAGCAGAGGTTCAAGTAACTTACTAAGCACGAAATAGTCAGCCACGGATTCTTGAGTATTCAGTTGGTATCTGCCTTTGTTAACCTGATTCCTGACTGTGACTGCACATTGGCACTCCCAGTCTTTCTCGAGGAACGTGGCATGGAAGTGATTATATTGTGCTTCATTCCCACTCTCAAGCCATGGGCCTGACAAGCATCTCCTTACCTAAAATCCTCTATCTGTCAGGAATAAGCCTTAACACAAGCTTCACGTAAAAGAGAAAAAAATAAAGTAGCATACTAAGGATTTTCCTGCCATGGATTCTCATTATATTAGGAAATCTTTGCAATAGAACAATTTTGACATCAGTGATTACAAAAACTATGGCAATTAAAAAGAACTATATAAACAGCAAGCTGTCTATATCCAAGGTGTAGTCTCTTTATGAAAAAGAGTGTAAATAAATAAATCTGAAAGTAGCAACTTTAACAACACAATAAAATGTTCTGGCAAAAGTACCTCTTTTTTAAGCCTAAAAAGGACCAGTGCTCATTTGTAACAGATAAGAAGCTGATCAAGGGGAAGAAAAGATACTGGAGCCTGAGTATCTAAAACATAAGTAAAGAGAACCAGAAGCCAAACAAAACAAAGCAAATGACATAGCAAAAATTCCAAAGAAGAAGCATTTGTGACAGCAAATTCCAAGCTATGACGTGTCTTACAAATCACAAGTATTGAAGTAGTTCCCATGTACTACAACCATTAGCTTTGTGCCTACAACTTAACAGTATATGAGGGAGCTCCACCAAATAATGCACATTGTTACGCATGAACTAAATGGAAAATGGGGAACATTTAAACTAGGAGTTTGTGTTTATCTCTTCCTTAACAATCTGCCACAAACAGTATCTCTTTTTTTGGGGTACTTGTTGTGGGTAAGACAGAAACCAAGATGTTGCTGCTCTCTTGTTATATGTTATTCAGACCACTAACATTGATATTATTGAACAAAAGTTCCTTGAATCATTATTCTATGGAACACAACAGTATGCATAGTACCATTGAGAGCCAAAAGAAAGTTGTGTCTGTTTCCATTATGTATGACTGATTAAATATGTCTTGCTCTGTTCATTCCACAAAAAAAAAAAAAAAAAGGAAAAATGCTGCACCTTATAATGTTAAAGTGTTGAAGTTTGATGGCTTTATTGATTTATCAGACTGTCCAGAGCAATTTTGTGCAACAAAACTAAATACAGTGAAGGGAATGGAGAAAGTGGTTGAAAACAAAGTGCTGTGGGCATGAAAAAGAGAATCCTGGAATTCTGAAATACAACAATGAGCATTTTGAGAGCTATTCACAAACAAATGTTTGGATAATGTACCACTAGCATACCTATTCTCATTGAGGTGTAAAATACTCTCTTCTTTCCTATATCTGACATGAAATACAAGGATTTGTTGTCACTTTGTGATGAAAATACTCCAGTAGAGTTTCAACCCTGGTATCACTCCTTGCCACTTAAAAAGAAGGTGAAGATGGAATCCCAGAATCAAGTAGTAAAAGTGGACCTGATGAGTAAGATTGTAATTAATTAAACAATGGCTAAAACTCTGTATGGTTAAGCAATTTGTTTAAAATAATCAAATATTTCATGCTCAATTTCAGCAGTTCATCTTGTGCAGTTTCCATTGTGGTTGCAAACTGATGCAAAACTTTTATACTTGTATTATCTTTATAGGTGCATTGAAAAACCATGTGATTCTATAGTTACTAATGTATTAAGGAAATAAAAACTGTAAAACATATTGTAGATCACAGCTACCTGATGCATTTATCATAAAGTCATTAACTGTCATTTAGAATTCAGTGTCCTACCTATCTCCTCTAAACTGCAGTTACTTTTCGAGTAGAAGTCACTAAGTCTAATATTTTGGCAATTTTTAAGAATATTACAGACATTATCAGAGACAAAATTTAATTATGTCTGAAATAATACCTATAAAGTGAATTTTTATGACAAATATATTTGAAGTTTTGTCTCAGCATTGTCTCATAACAGATGTTTGGAACTAAATCAAACTTTAAATTCAATATATCTCAAAACATCAATTTCCTTTGCAAGTCTCTCAACCTCCTCTCTTCATATTCCCCATATTGCACCTTGTGGCCATCTTGCTCATTTTCACCTTGGCCTCAGCCTATCACATATGATGTGAATATGAGACACACCCCATTCTGATTTTGTAAAGATTTTAAACCTCACATTTTACACCAAAGATCTGAAATATCATTAATCATATACCATTTTTTACTTTCTCTACTGGTAAGTAGAAGGAAGTACTATATTCCATCCAAAAATTCGATGTCAAGATTTCACCAGAAATATATGTTTTGAGGCCCCCTGAATAAAAAAAATAGCATTTTTAGAAAAAGGTGTGTGTGTGGGTGTGGGTGGGGATGTGTATCTGTGTCTGTGTGTGTGTGTGTGTGTGTGTGTGTGTGTGTGTGCGCGTGCGTGCGTGTGTGTGTGTGTGTGTGTGTGTGTGTGTGTGTGTGTGTGTGTGTGTGTGTGTGTGTGTGAGAGAGTCTGTGGACAGCATAAGTATGTTGAAAACCAAAGTTGGTATTTAAGTTTAATGTACCTATTTCAAGGATGTGACATGAAGATTTTGAAGAAAATAGCCCCATCCTAAACTACTGTTTACATGGAAAATTTTTCAAAAATTTTGACTTTCTTGAAAATGGCTCTAACGATTTTGATTAAAATATCATATGTTTAAGATATTTGTATGAAAAGTGAAATGTATATTTTGAATTTTCTAGCTATGGCCTATGTAGTCTGCCACTATCATGGAAAGTTGTGGATGAAACCACACAGCATTTTTAAAACTACTTTTAAAGGCTTTACTTAACAATTTTATGAGAGATAATGCTGAAACTGCCCACTGCCGTTGTCCATACCTTTTTGGCACCTCTTAAAGGAACTACCCATCACTCACCATAGTTCACAATGAGAAATGCTGGCAATTTCCTAGCAGATATTTTTTTAATTGTTCAGTGGTGTGTGCGTTTGTCTTGTACACTTTATGTTTTAACTTTCCCCAGAGATATAAATTCCAGGGGTTAGGTCAGGAGACCAAGGGGGCCACAAATCTCTACTAATAATTCTGTCCTGAAAGACACTTTCAATTGCTGTCATTGAAAGATTGGCTGTATAAGCTGTTGCAGAGTCTTGTTGAAAAAAGGGAAAATCATACTCTCTGTCAGTTAATTCCTTAAAAAGAAAGGGGCAAAATTATATTCACATATGTACGGGCGTCAACTCTTGACTAGAAAAAAAAATTGGCCCTAGAACTCAGAACCTAATATTGTTCATGAAGTAACCCTTCATGACAAAAATCTTGGTGTATAGTGTGCAGTTAGTGTAGAAGGGTTATTCAGAGCTCCAATAAGTAATTTATTTCTCTGTGGTAACTCAGAACATACAGTGTACAAGAAAAACCCACACACCCTGGAAGAATTAAAACAAAATATGCCCAGGAATTTGCCAGCGTTTCTGAACGTGAACTATGATGAGTGATGTATAGTTTCCTAAAGAGGTTACAAAAATGTATGGACAATGACAGTGGCCAGTTTCAGCATCTCTTTTCATAAAGGTGGTAAGTAAAGCCTTAAAAAAAGATGTTTAAAAATGTATGGTTTTGTCTACATCCGTAGGTTTGTCAGAGAGTGGAGCCAGTGAAGCCCAGAGACACAGAACTCCATAATAGTGACATACGTTAACACCTAACACACAACTGAAGTATTTCCTCTACCCAGGGAGAGGACATACAGGCAACCCTTGTGGCCCAGACAACAACTTCCAGGGAGGGTTTCCAGTGTGTAAGCAAGTGTGCCATCTGTCCACATTCACTGGAGCGTACCATGAAAACAACTAAACCTGAAAGATGCCATGGGAGCGAAATGAGAGGGAAAGGAATCAATAGAGAAGAGATTAATGCATCCCAGGATTTACCTAAGTGGCATGGGGAAACCATGGGAAAACCCATGTCAGGATGTGTGGTCATGGGGATTGAACCTGCAACCTCCCAAAAGCAGGCCACAGATGTTACCGCCTGAGCCATCTCACTTGGTGTTACAGTCATACAGTTCATCATCAGTATATATATAACAAATATATATAACCAAATATGACTAACCTAGAAATGTGATAAGTTACTGAAAAATTACTGATATAAATAATAAACTTCAAAGCTCTCTCTTATTAACAAACTTACTAACACCCATTTTGTTCCGTAACAATTTTGAACATACAGTAAGCAATGGTTTGGTTAAACCATCAGCAAGTTGCTCTTCTGTGGGTACTTTTGAAATGTTAATTTCACTAGCTGCTACCAACTCACAAATGAAAAAAATGCCTTATACAAATATGCTCCTTTCTTCAGTGCGAGATAAATAGCTGCTTCATTATCTGCTTGAAGTAGATTGCTGCTGACTCATCCAAGTAATAGGTCCACCAGTCTAAAGGCACAGTACACCCACAGTAGAACGTCCTGGTAAAGGATCACCTCCATGATCAGCATCACGGTAGCATTTCAAGACACTTTTGTTTACACTGTTTTTGTAGACAATTTCATAGTTAGTTGTGCCTGTCAGATACCACAAAATCCATTTGACACTGTTTGCATCTCATTCAGTTGGTTTTCTAAGATTTCTAGATAATATTTCAGTGACATATGCAGTGCAACGTCTGGTTCCACACATGAGATACATAACCAATTTCATTGTGCTTGGTGTTTTCAAACCTTATAGAAGGGTTATTCTTAGAACAACTGCAGAAATTCTGCAATAAATATAATATTATTTCAAAATTCCAATTTGGATTTCAGAAAGCAAAATCAGCAGTAAATGCAATTAGATTGGGAAACGACTTAATACTTGTAGTAGAATCTTTAAACAGAAAAGAATTTGTAGCAGGAATATTTATTGATTTGACGAAAGCGGTTGACTGTGTAAATATTGATAAATTGATTGAAGTTATAGAAAGATATAGGATATGGGGTGTAGTTGTATAAGATTGGCTAAAAAATTACCTAAAGAAAAGAGAACACTATGCAGAAATAAGGCATGAGGACAAAGGGCATATGAGAAGATTTAGGTCATCCTTTAAACAGATAAAACATGGAGTACCTCAAGGTTCTAAGCTGGGGCCTTACTTATTCCTGTTATACATAAATGAAATATTTACTAAAATACAAGAAGAAGGGGGGATAGCAATTAGATACACAAATGATATAATAAAGTAAAAGCAAGAACAGAGGACAAATTTGAGCAAGGAGCAAATAAATTATTAGCAGCAGTAAATAACTTTTTACAGGGATCAGGCATGAGATTTAAATACCGAAAAAACTGAATGGATGCAAATTAGGGTTGGGGACAAGGTTGATTCACGCATAAATTTAAAAATAGGGAACAAAAGTGTCAGACAAGTAATACAAGCATACTTTCTGGGCTTAGTGATTGATACAAATTTAAAGTGACAAATGCATGTAGAAAAAAATTACCAAAAAAGTAAACAGTAGAATCTATCTTCCTTTCATAGAAGTTTGAAAACAGTGTTGTTGAAATTAATTTAATTTAAAAGGTGAGTCAATTAATAACACTGAACAACACTTACAACATAATTTTCCGGAACGCGTTTCGAAGGTTAACTTTCCTCCATTATCAACCGGACAATAACTGGGTTTCCATGGTGTTTCATGGTGCGGATGGCGAAGCTTCTTCTGATGTTTCTTCTGGTAACGGTTCAATGAACTTGCTGAAAATGTCTCTCTGAGGAATGTCGAAATTAAATACTCAGTTTCTATTTTTTAAAATGAAGATTTGTTCCCATATGGACAGTTCTTGTTTTCCAGTTATGTGTTTGAGAAGTTTCGGTTCTAGCTTTATGTCATGATTTTTTGTCCAAAAGTGAAATGCAACTGCTGATTTTTCTAATTGTTTACTCTTGATGTTCCTAACGTGTTCCTTGGATCTAATTTCTAAATTTCTTTTGGTTTTTCCTATGTATATTTCATTACAATCACTGCATTCAATTTGGTATATGCCAGATTTTTTGTTAGGTGGAATAGCATCTTTGATGTTTGAAAGTAGTAGGTTTTTTATGGAGTAATGGTTTACTGGTGCTAGCTGAATGTTGCGTTCCTTGAACACTTTTTTAAATTTATCAAAGGCCCATGGATGATATGTGAATTTTTTGAATGTCATTTTTGTTTTTGCTGCTGTGAGAGTTATAGTTTCGTTTAATAATTTTTTCTTTTTTGCTCGTTTTACTTTTTTACCTACTAATTCTTTGGGGAAGCCGTTTTTTTTTTGTGCTATTTCAATTATTTTGTAATATTCTGTTTTGTATTCTTCTGCTGAAAGAGGGATGTTCACCAATCTATGTGTTAAACTATTGAAAATTGCTTCTTTGTGGCTTCTTGGATTGTAACTATTAGCTTTTATGTAGTTGTCTGTCTGCGTTGGTTTTCTGTGAATACCAAAATGTATTCTATCCTTGTTTTTGATTAATTTTAGATGTAAAAATGATAATTTATTATGTTTTTCTACTTCCACTGTGAAATTTATACTTTTGTCCTGTATGTTCAGAAGTTTTAATGCGTCACCAACGCAGACAGACAACTACATAAAAGCTAATAGTTACAATCCAAGAAGCCACAAACAAGCAATTATCATATTCAAGATGCTCTCGAGCTTCGAGCCAGGTGTAGTGATGAAAAGACATCGACGTTTCAGGAGTGTACATCTCTCCCATCTTCAGGATGAATGAATCTGAAAACACAGATTCCAACGGAGCGGTGAACCACCTCCACACTAGACTGGGTGTTTTCTACTCAGTACGTACTGGCTGACAGTACATATACTGGTCCCTTCACTCTTGCTAGTCATTCATCCTGAAGATGGGAGAGATGTACACTCCCGAAACATTGATGTCTTTTCATCACTACACCTGGCTTGAAGCCCGAGAGCATCTTGAATATGTTTGTCTCCAGGAAAGCTTCAAATCTTATATTAAGCAATTTTCAATAGTTTAACAGATAGATTGGTGAACATCCCTCTTTCAGCAGAAGAATACAAAACAGAATATTACAAAATAATTGAAATAGCACAAAAAAACAGCTTCCCCAAAGAATTAGTAGGTAAAAAAGTAAAACGAGCAGAAAGAAAAAATTATTAAAAGAAACTACAACTCTCACAGCAGCAAAAACAAAAATGACGTTCGAAAAATTCACATATCATCCATGGGCCTTTGATAAATTTAAAAAAGTGTTCGAGGAATACAACATTCAGTTAGCACCAGTAAACTATTACTCCATAAAAAACCTACTACTTTCAAACATCAAAGATGCTATTCCACCTAACAAAAAATCTGGCATATACCAAATTGAATGCAGTGATTGTAATGAAATATACATAGGAAAAACCAAAAGAAATTTAGAAATTAGATCCAAGGAACACGTTAGGAACATCAAGAGTAAACAATTAGAAAAATCAGCAGTTGCATTTCACTTTTGGACAAAAAATCATGTCATAAAGCTAGAACCAAAACTTCTCAAACACATAACTGGAAAACAAGAACTGTCCATATGGGAACAAATCTTCATTTTAAAAAATAGAAACTGAGTATTTAATTTCGACATTCCTCAGAAAGACATTTTCAGCAAGTTCATTGAAACGTTACCAGAAGAAACATCAGAAGAAGCATCGCCATCCACACCATGAAACACCATGGAAACCCAGTTATTGTCCGGTTGATAATGGAGGAAAGTTAACTTTCGAAACGCGTTCCGGAAAATTATGTTGTAAGTGTTGTTCAGTGTTATTAATTGACTCACCTTTTAAATTAAAGTAGAATCTATGTTTTGAGACAAACTAGGCAGGTGATGAATGAGCACAACATTCTGCTAGTGTATTTTGCCTTTATTCACTCACACCTAACATACAGTATTATTCCTTGGGGTGCCACTCGAAATACCTTAATTACAAAATTGTTTAGGCTTCAGAAGAAAGCTATAAAAGTAATTGAAAGAATATACATCAGAGAAAGTTACAGAATTGTATTTAAGAAGCTAACCATACTAACAGTCCTTTGATAAATGTATCACATATGTAGTTAAAAGTCATAAGGAAGAAAAACATTTAGATATACATGCATACAACACCAGAAGTAGAACAAATTACTTTAGAAATAGACTAAGAGGTTCACCACACAATAGAAGTATAGAAAATTGTGCAAAAGATCTGTACAACCACCTGCCTTATAGAATCAAATGTTTGGAAGGTAATCAAAAACTAAAAGAAACAAAATCATATCTAATGGACAATGTACTTTAGTCAACTGAAGAATTTAAAAGTTTTTGTAATCAAATGACCGCCTCCATAGCGCAGTTGGTAGCACGCTTAACTCTGGCATGGAGGACCCGGGTTTGATCCCCGGTACCAGCATGGGGATTTTCCCCTCGCTGGAAGGTCTGGCACGGGGTGCACTCAGCCTTGTTAGGTCCCAGGGGGACCAATTGAGGAGCTGCTTGATAGAGAAGTAGCGGTCCCAGGTCGTAAAGGCTGCATAACTCGCCAGGAGGGCTTGGGATGCTGACCACATCCCACCCTCCAGTACTGCACCACACCTATGATGCCTGTAGTGGGGGATGCAGCAGCTGGGCAGCAAGCCTTGGCCCTTCCTGGGCTGTTGCGCTAGGGGTTTAGCTTTCTTTAGTTTAGTATGTAATCAAATATGTAAGAGCAATTTGATACACCATACTACACCGTCATTCCTTGTAAATATTCACCCACATTAATCATCATCTTAACAATACCTTGTAATATTTTTATAAATGGGGAATAAGGCCTCCAACTGCTTGTCTGTATGGGAACTCTTGATCAAGAGAGCATCCATTCAAATCATTGCCTTTGGTGATTGTAGTACTAACAGATCTGCACTTTCTCATGCCAAGTTACTGGAATATCTTTTCTGCGTAATATCCCTGGCTCACTTTAGCGGATCTATCTCTGCCTCTGTTATTTCTAGGCCAAGAAAAATTATGCTGGCTCAGAAGTGACGTTGAGTTCTTTCCTTAGGTTATTTTTAAATTCTTGAAGTTTATTCTCATCATCAGCTGCAGTCAATCCATCATCCACATGAATAATAATGAAAAATTTGGTAGTTCTTCTTTGCCTGATGAACAAACAAGGATCAATTTCACTTCTTTGGAATCTTACATGCAAACTTCTCATTCCAAAGCATGTTGCCTGTTTTAACCATATAAGCTTTTTATTAACCGATAAACTTTACCAGAGTTATCACTGTATCCCTTAGGCTGCTTCATATATATATAAGGTTTCTTGCAACTTGCCATAAAGAAAAGCAGCTGACACATTTATTTGTGCAAGTTTCATATTTTCTTTTGCTGCAGCACTTAGTAGTATTCCAATGGTTGATTTTTTCACTACAGGACTGAAAGGTTGGTCATAATCAGTACCTTTTTCTTGTGAGAAAAATTTAATTACCAATCTTGCTTTATATCTGTTAATTGATTCATTAGCACTGGTTTTCACTTTGGATATGAAATTTGGCTTCAAGCAAAAATGTCCCAAAAAAACACCCACAACACTTAGTATATTGTTCAGGTTGGCAAATTGATCAGTTTTCAAAGAGGAATCCCTACCTAGAAATGCATGATTTGGATGCTGGAGAGTGCTGAAGTTTGAGAATAAATGATTGTGGCAATTTGTTAATATTCGTTTTGGTATCTTAATACGTAACCTACACAATCCTTTAGCCATGTATGTATTGGGATTAATGACCTGCACATGCACTAAAATCCTCCACTGAGTCCCATCCTACTACATCACTTGTGTAGTTTCCAGTACAACAGCAGTGCAACATGTACCATTACGCAGCTGCTGAAATTGCTAACATGAGTTTCAGCACACTTTGATGTAAATGTGCGGAATCACCTCAACGTCACATATTCAAATAGACAGATTGGTATATGTGGACCAGTTCCATAGCCAGCATGGTCACCAGATCTGACACCTCTTGACTATTTTCTGTGGAGTTGTATGAAGAGTATGGGTATAGCACTACTGTAACATCAGCAGAGGACCTTATGGCTCTAGACCACGGAGCGACTGAAAATCTTCAGAGACAATCGCACATATAGAGTTATGTGCATGAGGCTCACAACCACCGATATAGGGTCTGCAATGATGTATAAGGTACACAGTTCAAAGCTTATTTATAATGTAGACAGCTCGATGTTGGGTGTATTGACGAAATCTGAACATGCACCCATCTCACACTTCAATGCACTACAGCATCCAAACTGTGCATTTCCTAATAGGGGTTCCTATTTGTCAACTGGTTAGGTTGCCCTCCCATACAATATACTAAGCGTTGTCTGTGTTTTTTTGAGACACTATATATACTGGGTGTCCCAAAAAAACACTGACAATGCTTAGTATGTTGTAGGGGATGGCAAACTGATTGCTTTTCAAATAGGAACCCCTGTTTGGAAATGCATGGTTTGGGCACTGGAGAGTGTCGAAGTTTGAGAACGAATGGTTGCGACAATTTTTTAACATTCGTTTCGGTATCTTAATATGGAAGGTGTGCAACCATTTAGCCATGTGTGTCCTGGGATGAAAGACCTGAGCATAATAACATTCCTGCACATTCACTACATTCCTGCATAGAGCCCTTGGAGTGCAGCCCACTGTGTTACTTCTGTTGTTTCCAGTAAAGCAAATATTTAACAGCAGTACGACATGTACTAGTACACAACTGCTGAAATAGCTGACATGAGCTTCAGCACACTGTGATGTAAATGTGTGGAATCTCCCCAAACTCGCATATCAAAATCATTGGATTGGTAGAGATGGACCAGTTCCATGGCTAGCACAGTCGCCAGATCTGACACCTGTCCACTATTTTCTGCGGAGTTGTATGAAAAGTATGGTGTATGACACTCCTGCAACATAAGCGGAGGACCTTATGGCTTGAGTTCACAGGGTGATTGAAAATCTTCAAAGACAACCACATGTACTCGGTCATGTGCATGAGGCTCACCACCACCAATATAGGCTCTGCAATGACATAAGGAGTACACAGTTCGAAGCCCGTCTGTAATGTAGTTTTTTTTTGTTTTTTTTAATTAACGTCCTCCAACATTGTGTCATATCGGACGAATGAATGAAATGAAATGGGTGAAATGATGCTCAAATGAGCCCGAGGTCCATGGAGCTTTAAGTTACCCGACATTCGTCTTCTCAGGGTAGGGAAAACCTCGGAAAAAAACCTTACCCGGATAACTTACCCTAAGCGAGATTCGAACTCGCGACCTCTTGAACGTGAGGCAGACACGCTAACCATCACGCTATCGAGGCGGGCGTCTGTAATGTAGGCAGCTCAATGTGGGGTTTATTGACGAAATGTGAGTGTATACCCATCTCATACTTTGATGCACTACATCGTCCAAACCGTGCATTTCTGGACAGGGGTTCCTATCTCAAAATTGATCAGTTTGTTATCCCACACAACATACTAAGCGTTGTCTATGTTTTTTTGAGACACCCAGGATATATATATACCGGGTGTTAATGAGCTACACCGAAATAATTTCAGCGATTGTAGATGTGACTAATATAAGCAAGTTGAGATAGGCAATGCATGGTGTGTGGCTTAACATAACGCAGTTAATTGAGTTAAACCTAATTGGCATTAGATGCTGATAAGTTGGTGTTTAAACAAGGTGGGTGAGATTATTGGGTTAGAATGTCTTTAAAACTGCTTCCCGAGTATAGAAATATCGAAACTTAATAGCTCGTTATTGGCGTTCTCAAGATTTAATGCCTCAAAGATATCTCAAATCTCGAACTAATCACCTGCCAGTGCGACACTGAACAGCGATTAACTGCCTTCTTGCATCAATAGCCTACTCTAGTAGTGCTTGTGTAACTGTTCTAGTGGCCCAATCCGTAACGCCGAAAACTGTTGTTCCAGAGGTCATTGGTTCGGTTACTGTCATGTGGTTAATTTTTTTTCTTTGTCATAAATTACAATAGGCAATTCCTTTAAACCTGACGTAAAGAGTTGCATTTACTTTTCATTTTACGTAACTTCGTTCACTCTTTAAACCTCCTCCCATTTAGACGTACAGCATGTGAGAGTATTAAGCAGGATTCAAACTTTGTTAGAAGGAATTGTAATTAATTGCACTCACAAGGTGAAATTACTCTGTAAAATGCATTGTACAAGAATTAAAACCTTAGACAAAATATTAAAACAAAAACAACCAAACAAACAAAATGAAAATGAAAAAAAAAAGAAAGACAAATAAAGTGAAGGAGACGCCTACTCGTTTACCTTTCACTTGAAAGCTGATGTCATAACTATTGCGCCAGACAGAGTGCTCCGACCGTCTCTTCATTTTCGTGTGTTATGCACTCAAGTGGTATTGTCATTAGCAGTGGCGTACTGGCACTTTAGAAACTTATAGCCGTAACTTCCACATTTGAACCAACAGGCCATAAGTCTCCTATCCCAAATTACTTGTTTTAGAGATCTCCACTTGCTCTGAAAATATTTCGGTGTAGTTCATTAACATCCTGTATATATATATATATATATATATATATATCAGTGGCATAGATTGTGAGCAATCAGAGCTGTCACCAAAGCCCATATCTAAAGTACAACAAATTAATAAGTAATATTAATAATAATTGCAATACAAGCCAGTTTTCCTCATGAAGAATTAGCACATAGGTGGAATATGTCCCGTTCTCTACCATTAAATAGAGGACAGAGTAAGGCTTTGGATGCTAATTGCCGCAGCCTTCTTTATGATGTGAGAAGAGAGAGGCGAGGTGGCAGAATGCAGGAATGAGTATGCCAAGGCTTCAGAATCCTGTGCAGCTATATTCACACGGGTGTCTCCAAAATGTGCCGTATGAACACAACTGGCTGCATAGCAATAGCACGTGGAGTTAAAAGTAAGAAAGGACATGTTTTCAATTGTGCAATTGTTATGGTCTTCAACAGTTGTATTAGTATTATTTACTTCATAATATAGAGTGTCCAAGTCACTTGCTAGTACTGATGTTTCGAAATGGATGAACAATGTGTAGTAAAACAATTAGTCAAACGACCATACTTGCAATTGACATACGAGGATAAATTAGTGATAATAAAATGGAGGTCTACTCTAGCTCTTCTGCACTTGCAGTGTGAGCAATAGCAAAAGAAGAATACTTACAAAAGGTATTTTAATATAAACAATTATGATAAGTATGTGTGGCTGACTGTCTCATGTGAATTAAATAAACTTTATTGCTGACCATGCTTATTGCTTGCAACTGAGAAAACAATCTGCAATGCAACGAGTTTCGCAAATTTACCTTACTTAATCCCAACTTTGGGATCTCTACAGAATAGGTATCTCATCCTCACCAATATGTGTCCTGTGTAACGATCCAGCAGAAATGAACGAAGACCACTTGAAGACCTGTGAAGCATTAAGATCAGAAGAAACTACAGCTCAAAAGTATTGGAAAGCACGAATGCTAATGGCTTCATTGCCAGATGCAAGGCACTAGAAAACAACAACAACAACAACTTTGGATAAACATAAGAGATCAATAATGCATATAAAATCTTTCACAGCTTTAAGAACTTTCAACACTCAACAGTCAGACCATTCATTGAACTATGAGAAAAACATTGTTGACCAATAGCATACTGAAAAGATTAAAGAAAATAGAAATGTATTGAATAGATTGATTGATGCAGTTCTTATACTTCCCCGATCTCTGAATTTCATTAAGGAAAGCAGATAATTCTTTGTTTCTCTTAATGGTTTATCCACTTTTTTCTTATGTTCCACTTCACGTATATTTCAAATTACAAGTTGTATACCTGAAGATCACAATTTATCTTTCCATGTACTATAGAACAAATTATAATGTATACTGTATTCATGTTATATTTTATCTGTCTTTGACCTATCTAATAAGATAATGCCAATAAAAGCCCTGTATAAGGAGTGCAATCAGGACTGAAAAATTCAATGCCATAGCCGGGATTTGAACCACAAATCTTCCACTTTCCGAGCGGCTGCTCTAACCAATAAGCTGCCATGGCCAACTTGCCAGTATGACAAATTCCCCAACTGATTCATACTTTCCTAATAGACCACAAGGGAATCTGACATCAGAGATGTATACCCTAAGGACAACTTACAATAGTAAGTACTTTATGTCCCAGGTTTAAGTAACCTTTAAATGGTAATTATTATTTATTTATGCAAACAAACTTACTGCTGGTGTTTTTTAAAACACACAAGCTGTGTGTGGGCAATGTTTAAGAGCTAGTTAGGAATGAAAAGTTCAATGGCATAGCCGGGATTTGAGCCACAGATCTTCAAATCCCGGCTATGGCATTGAATTTTTAAGTCCTGATTCCACCTCTTAAACATTGCCGACACACAGCTTGTGTTAAACACCAGCAACAAGGTTGTTGGCATAAATAAATAGTAAAGCCATGTATATTTAAGCTAAATGAAGCTCAACATGGGTAATGAAGGAAAAATGAAGTTTAAAAGAATAAATACAACCGTATAAGTGCAAAAATATAGTGCAGGCCTACTAGGCCCCACGCGACCAACGGTGTCCTACTAGGGCATGCACCTAATGGAGGGTTAATCAACAACCCCTTATAGTCCAGATTTGGTAGGCATAGTGATAGCTCAAGTCACAATCCCGGCATTTACCACTGATACATACTTCTTTTTCAGTTTTCATACAAGTACTCTAAATAGAATAAAGAAATAATTCTCCAGCGTGCATTTAACAGTTTTTCCCTATCTGGGACGATAATGGAATAATTGTGAAAAATCCTTTATTCTTTTGGAAGGAATAAAATATATGACAATGAACAACTTGTTTGTTCGGTTAGTTAACTTATCTTAGTTACACACCTCATGGTGATATAAACAAAAAAACACCAATATGTGTATAACAAATAAAAACAGATATGACTTTCCTAGAAATATGGTAAGATACTGAATAATTACTGACATAAAAAACACACATAATAGAATCTTAACATTAGTTTACTCTTGAGTGTTTAAGAGACCACGTATTACTTATGTTAACTGCTGTATTTTCTCTGACGTAGTATTTCAAATAGGTACTGCATCACTATAACAGAACCTTAAAATAGTTGACCCTTGTCTGTAATAAGTGTGTACTATTTAATGTATTTTCATTGAAATAGTATATAAAATATACTGCATTATTGCAATTCATCCTGGTATTATGTAAATAGGTATAGTGTAATAATATAGAATCATATTTACATGGTTATAGTTATGTAACATATGGCTGACTTGTTCCAATGTCAAAGTACTTCTGCACATGAACCCATGGAATGTATTTCCTACATCCATTCATCTGTCCATGTACTGTTTGGTTCACAAGTGAACTGTAATTTTTCCAGCTAGCTGCATACTTATACTTATACCTTGACATCCCTAATTTAATGCCTATGCCTTGTGAACTATGATACTGTAATTGAGATTTATATTACATTTTTCCTTAGGTATCTTCTAAATATGTGTGCTTCAGACCAAGAACTTTGTAACAGCACTTCAGTTATTGCTACAAGCAAATTGAAACGTAGGCAGTGTTTCTTACGACATCGTTCGAGGGATTCTACAACAATGATGGACCTAGAAACCACAGTTCGAATTACACGAAGCTCCTCCAGAACAGAAGAAATCAATGTTTATCTCACTGCTAAGCCTTCTTCATAGTTTGTTTCTCATTACAAATAGGAAATACTAATTGTATGATGAAACATGCTACTTCTTGGAATAAAGTAAAAAGCATTTACTAGCTATAATTTTCTTTTATTACCTAAATACCTTAGTTGCGTTCATAGATAGTTGCTAAACCAGGATCTTTCACATTGTTAGATAAAATCTAACAGCCAATAGTATATTGCTGTAAATAGTTCATTTTTTCATTAAAATAGGTGCAGAGCTAGCAATCCTACAACTGCTGTCTCTAAATACCATTCAAATGGAATTCAGTATAAAAATACAAAGCAAACAATGTTGGGAATGGCACTAACAAAGCGATGCACATTGTTCGATTTTTTCTAACACAGGAGTTATCACATAACATTGTTCTGCAGTTGATGTACACCCGTAGACAAAAAAATTTAGTCATGTCTGGAATGCCAGAACAGTCCTACTCAGCACAGTATTTTGTTTACACCATCTGCTATACAGTAGCAGCAGCAACAGGTTGTCACAAGTTCCAAACCTTAATATTACTAGCCCATATTATCAATAATCATAACCAAATATATAGCTTTAGCTTTTTTAACTACAAACTATCAATATTAACTACAAATATTAATGACACAAAACAGGATAGTTTGGATTGTACAGCATTACTAAACCTACCACCTTCCACGTGTGTTCACTGTAGCACCGTGGCAAAACACAGCCTACTCCTGTGGTGAGGGTCACAGGTTCACTTCTCTCATGTAGCATTTTTTTTCCCCTTCTCTTAAGGATGTTGAAACAACACATAGTGGCTAGTTATTTTAAATATACTTATTTCCTATATGAAATTTGTTGAAGTTAATAATATAATACGGTAAAACCTGCCTAAAATGGAACATGATCGTTCCAGTAACATTTCTCAGTTTTCACAGGTTTCCATCTTACAAAGGGTTGTACATATTTTAGTAAAACAAAGTGCAAAAAATATAATTGTATAGAATTAAACTGAAGGAATAATTTAAAATAGAATTCTGTAAATAAAAAATAGGTTCAATTATTATAAGTTTTGCTGTATTTTCAACTTTCATGTCAAACATAATTGCAGTTTCTCTATTAGTTTCTTTTGGCCCACATGTCCATCAAAGTGCACTGTTGCAACTTCTTCACAAGAGAACGCTCTATGATCTCCTTTAATCCTGCATCAGCTCCAGGAGTTCTGGAACATTCTTGGAAGCTGCAAATTCCTGAAGGTCACTCACAACAGATAATGCTTCTCTAAAAGTGTGTAATTTTGGCTCCCTTTCATTGGCTTCATCGTCATAATCATCGTCCATTCCTTCCATGACTTCACAACTGCTGTTTCCAGCAGCAATATCTTCTGCACTTTCAATATCTTCAGTTGTGGCAAGTTCGTTATCAAAGCACATAATTATGTATTAAGCATAATGAAAATGCATCTTAGTAAGGTTATTTATGCAAACGGTTCCAGAAAAACGATTCCATTTCCACGTTAAGCAGTTTTCCAGTTTAGAATGTTATTTAACATAGGAAATGGCTCCATTCCAAGATTTATTTTCCGGTTGTTCAGGTTTGCGATATATAGGGTGTCCAGTTTAGCCAAGTTTTACTGTAGTTATTATGATGCTTCTTTAACAGTTTAGTCTAAGGAACAGCAATATGTTGCACATGAAAGCATGTGGTGCGCAGATGCATCAGGCAAGCACAGTTCTCTCTCAGTGAATCATACCATGCTTGACAATGGCAGAATGTGCACCCAAAGACATAGGCACAAGGACATCGCTCCTTGCAGTACTCAAGTAGGAGGTTTTCCTGCTCATCAAGCTGCAGCTCGTATTGAAGTCTCTGCATCTACAGTGCAGAGGTGGGTGAGATCATCTAGGGGAGGGGCTGAACACCATCATCCTGGTTCAGGAAGAAGATGCATGTCAACTCCAGAAACGGATGCAGCTTTAATTGTAGAAGCAGAGAGGAACCCTTTCCAAACTGCTTCTGAAATGAAGGCAAATTTGGATTTTGCTGGATCAGCTTGAACAGCTCTGTGACATGTAAATGACGCAGAACTTAATATGCAAATGGTAGCTAAACATCTGACAGATGATCACAGATTGTTTCACCTTGCACTTACACAGGAAAATGCCAACCACAACTGGAATAACATGATGTTCTCAGACAAGGTGACATTCTCTTCCACATGTAAGGGAAAGGTGATTGTCTACCATCCAAAGGGGTCCCAATACGCTGCAAAATACACGACTTCACAATTTCATCATGATCACATATCTGTATTGTGTTAGGGCTGGATATCAAGGGACGGTCTAGGTGTGCTGTGGGAACTTGACAATTCACTGGACAGCACATAGTGCACAGTAATACTTGAGAATACTTTGGTTCCCTCTGTGAGGATGGGATATCCTGATGGAATGATTTAGTTCGTACAGGTTAATCATCCTGTCCACAGATTTCAAAAGATTTCAAATTGGTTCTCAGAGAGGCAGGATATCAGAGTGGCAGACTGACCTCCCTGTTCACTGGATTTGAACCCTATTCAGAATGTGTGGGTGAGGTGAAAAGGGAGCTGTGCTCCAATTTCCCTGGAGCTGGGCAAAGAACAAAATATGGCCTCTGGGCACAAATTCAAGAAGCCTGGGCATGGGCATCGGCAGACTTGTTTTCAGGGGAGGGCCGCATGTTGGAAGTTTGCAATCAAACAATATTAATTCAATATTCTTTTGTCAAAATTTGTTGTATTTGCCACGGATAATCGCATTAATTTGTACCACATAAAAATTATTCTTTATATCAAATTGAAACAATCGTATAATATCCAGTTGCACATTAAATTGATTAATTTCCAAGAGGGGCCACGGCCCCTCTTGCCCCCCTTCATGATGCCAATGAGCCTGGGACATTGTGGCTTCTCATCCACATTACTGCAGGCATTTAATTTTGCCTATGCCCCGAAGGTTGAGGGCAGTTATCTGTGCTGAGGGTTCATACACTCAATAATATGTTTATTTTTTGTGTTTTTGTTTTAGAAGATGATAGTTTATTCACAAAAATTTTTATTTATTTAACAGGAGTGTTAGTAGAATAATTAATGTTTTTGAGTGCATAGATAAGCCCATAACTTCAAAGTTATATTAATGTTATACTAAGTTATAATAATGCAATACTATGTTCTACATATCCAGTCATAAAATTAACAAACATAAAAAAATGAAAAACGATACAGGATTTGAGCCAAGGAACTTAAGAGTGGAAGCAATGCCTGCTTAACCTCTTGGCCACCATAGCGGTATTCTGTGTTTTGTTTTCAATACTCATAAGTTAACCATTGCACTATAAGTTGCAGAGCATTGTACAGTTCTTTCGTGTGGTTGTGAACACAGCTTTTACAAAGATACATGAAGCTCTATGATCGACACTTAGAATCCGAAGATGACTTTTTCTGTTCACAGGTGTACATGCCCTCAGCCTTCTAAACATTGCAGGACTAAATGTGCAGATAGTTTGCAGACCAATACAAATACCAGTGAGTTGATTCCTCAAGGAAAATTTCTTACAGAGCTTAGTGTGATGCTTGTGAAACCACATTTGATGAAATGGATGCATATCCCAAGGCTGTCATTTCATCGAAGCCAAATAATACAAGCTGTCACGGGTATCCGTGAATTACCAACAACTACAACAAAGGAATACACACAGGAAAAGCCAAGATGCATCTTCTGTCCCAAAAGGAAGAACCAATTCACCCAACATCGTTGTAACAGCTTCTCCAGTCCAATTTGCAAAGAGCACACAGCAAAAAGAACAAGTGTATCAACACTTCACAAGAAATTGACTCTTATTCATGCCAGTGAACTCAAAACTGAAATTTGCACTTAACAGTTGAATTCAATTTCTACCAATAGATATTTTAAGGATTTATAATCTATATTATTTTTTTTAATATGTTTAGATTTTTTTCCCATTCCTTGTTGTGGATCATAATTTGGAATATGATATTGCTCATACTAGTTCAAAAATAGTTACACGAATTCACATGCAAACATGTTAACTGTAATGATATATCTTAAAATAAAGGCATATTATTACAAAACCAAACTTATTAGAAAAAATCTAACACAGGAGTGATCACATTACCACAAATGATGCGAGTGATCCCGGTTAAATATTATTAAACCAATTGAGCTCATTTTCATAATGGAAAGGAAAGTGGAATCAGATGTTAAAAACTTCATGCAATGGGTAGGACTTGAGCCACAGATTCTTGACTTTGATTCTCACTTCTCTACCATTATGACGAGATACCTAAGCCTACACTTTCATCTGATTTGTATACCTTGAGTGAGCATTCAAGGTGATCTGAATTACTCTGAGATATGATACCTTAAAGCAACCATGTCCAAACTCCAAGCCAGTCTTTGATATTTCCCACATGACATGTTGTATTTGGAAAGAGGGAGAGGAGTAAATTGACCTTTAAACTGTCAAATGGTATTATTTTAAGTTACAACTGAACAATGTGCATAAAATGCCTACTATACAATCACAAGACCAAAGAAATTTAAGACAAGTTGTAAAATAAACGATAATCTGCAATAAACAGTAAGTTAAGCATCAAATAGATCCTAGGACTAGTAGCTAGAACATTCCAAAATACAACTGTGACAAACTTAGGAATAGCATGCACATTTCTATTTTTAACTTATTCCTTGTATGTGTGCTACATCATTGGAAGCCACAATAGTTTCTATATTTGGCATAATATATATTATAGATATTTTTAACCATGGCAAAATATCCAAATCTGATATTATAGTCTTATTTTTACGTTTCATTTGCTTCATTTGAGGAAAAAAAGTTGCTCCCAAATGTATGTTGAGGTAAACATTGCCAATATACGAGTGCTAAATGTCCTAAGATGAGGATATTTATTTCTAGCAGCAAGTTTAAATACTTTGATTCCTAAATGCTCTTTAGAAATACTTTTAACAATAATTTTACACTGCAACATCACTCTGTTACAATTCACCACTGTTCACCGCAAGAATTATGGCATTCATGGTAAGTGAACAGGTATGTCGGTAGGTACAAAGTCCATGTGATGCACAGGGAGGGTGAGCCAACATCAGCTCATGAGGCAGTAGTTGGACATGGCTGCTTTACAGGCAACTTGCAATGGTATGAGTACTTATGTGTTCCAACTTCTAGTTAACCACACTATTAAGTTTAACTTATGTTTGGAAATTATTATTTCACAATGACCATGTGTAGGCTAAAAGTTGAAATTGGAATCAAATCTGAAAAATTCAACACCATAACCAAGACCTCATGCTATAGATGTTCAGTTTTTCATGATGATGCTCCACTCTGAACCACCATGACAGGACATTCAAAAGCATGTTTGAAGTATGATGGCATATAGAATAAGTTTAGTATGCATTTTTTATCCTGTCATGGTATCTCAGGCATAGAGGATCAGCATGGCAAACTGAAAATCAGATGCCCAGAGACTGCATTTTTCTAATTTGATTCAAATTTACAAAATGAATCTTCATAGACTGGCATGAAAGAGCAAATGTACCAGATATAGATTTATAATTTTAACCAAAGCTCAAGTTTTACTATACATCTATAAAATTGAATTGACAAGGCATTGTTCATGGTTTTATTAGGTATTTTTATAGTGTATTTTGCCACATCCAAACACTGTACATAAAATGAGAATTAATACATCAATGTAATTCTAACTTTATTTAATCATTTCCCATTATTGTTTCCATCTAATGCACTTATATACGGAGTGGAAGATACTTTATGCACCATATTAAATGTAGAAATAAATATTGGTGAGATGGTTAAGATATTTTATATGAGTGTTTTTCTTATATTCACGGTTTTTGCAAAAAAGAAAAAAAAAAAAAAAAAGAAGAAGAAGAATTTGAATTGTTAAATGTTGGACAACACTGCTATTCAACACTGCTATTCATTGGTGTAACCTACATGAGCTACCTGTGCTACTGGCAGGTAGTGGGCAATTCTGATAAGGTGGGCAATATTGTCACTTGCCTGCATTCACTTGTAAGCAGTGATGTAACTGTCATGCCCTACCCTCTTTTTACACTGTGGTGGGCAGCTGGTATACATACTGGCTTTGATATAGGCAAGTTTATTTTAAAAACAGGTTTAATGTAACATTTCAATCTTAATTTCTGAACAAACTCCTAAACTTGCAAGAAAAAGCCACTTGACAAAATTTTGAAGATGTACAGTACATTTATAAGAAAACTTGACCAACAGATGCCTGTCCTTTCTGCCAGTCATGTACTGCACAACTCGGCTGGTAGTCGCACGGCCCGTCTTCCAGTCATACATGCATAGATGTCAAATCGAATCTCAAATCACATTAACAATTATCAGAATAAACACAAAACATGCCTTATCACAGGAGAAGTTGGAAATGCCATCCATCTGCATCAACATATCTATGGCATCTTCTGAGGAAATTTTCATTCACACGCATTAGTTCAGCTTCCAAAGTAGTGTTAACTTCTCTTCTAATTTTTGTTTTAATTTTGTCATGTGCTAGATGACTAAGAGATTTTTAAGATGACTATTCTAACCTTTCTCCAATTTTGTCTAATTTCTGTTCCGTAAGCACAGTCATTTTACTTTTCCTTTCCAATTAAGAATTGATTCCATCTCCCTGAATTTCTTTACATGCAAATGAACGATGTCTCTACTTGGAACACGCAGGCCAAAAAAAAAATAATTTTGTTGTTTAACGACGCTGTCAATTGCCAGGATCACATCAGCATTGCCGGTGTGCCGGAATTTTGTCCCACAGGAGTTATTTTACATGCCAGTAAATCTACTGACATGGAGCTGTCATTTCTAAGCACACTTAAAAACCATCAGTCTTGGTCAGATTTGAACCCACGACCTTGGGATCAGTAGGCCAGCGTCTAACCAACTGAGCCACCCAGACCAACACACACAGGCCCGGAAATTTAATTTAATTGCCTTACAACTTTATTACAAAATGATGTAAACACTTACGTATCACACATAAACACTCTTTGCTGTACTGTATACAGCAATCAAATCATTTTGAAAACACTTCAAGCAAACCTTAACACTTCTAAACACTCCTAATGTTATTCATGTGTGAACTTGACTGCAACAGCACAAAATACCTACCTAACAGAACTAAGACTGACAGATGTGTGATGATCAGCATGTGCATGTAGGGAAATGTAGGGAAGGTCACACAGGTCATGCACCTGCCGGCCAAGTTTTGTAGTAAACATACTGTATATGCTTTAAGTGGTAGAATTGGAACTGAAAAATTCAATGCCACAACCGGGATTTGAACCACCGACCCTCTGCTTACCAGGTGGATGCTACGTTAGAGCACCCACCTGATAAGTGGAGGGTCTGTGGTTCCAATCCCAGCTGTGGCATTGACCTTTTCAGTTCCGATTCATTTCTTGAACATTGCGTGCACATGGCTTGTGTATTTAAAATCACCAACAGTAGGTTGGTTGGCATAAGTAAATAATAAATATTGTATATGCTTTCATTTCTACAGCAGGTAGTTCTTCATTCGGAGGCATTGAAAATGAGTCTTTATTTATGGATGCTCTTTAAATGCTGTGGTTCTCAGAGTCACATTCTATATTGGGCATGAAAGAGTGCAAGGGCCTCTTTAGCAGCCTTGAGATTCTTTTACATGCCATAAATCTATGACACGGGATCAATGGCTTTATTTCCCTTCTGAAGGAAGTCATGCAAAGGATTATTTACACCCAAAAAATTCATCACCCCATGCTGGGTTTGAGCCTGCAACCTTGGGAGTAGAGATTAGCATGATACCCCTAGACCATGGAGTATGACATTCATTCTGACCCATTAACATGCTAAGCCATTATGGTAGAGATAATTTTTTTCTTGTAATACATGAATAACATTGCAATAAAACTATTTGTCACACTCATCTTGCAGAATACTCTCTTAACGTATGGTGCATCAAGTCTTCCACCCTGTATTTTAGCCGTTTCAGTTCTATACACATTTTCATTTGGTCTTCCTTTACTATTTCCTACTTTTTGTTTCCAATGTTCCATCATTTATTATTATTACATCCCTGTGCTATTGTAAATGGAAATTAATCAATATTAGTAATAATGCTAATGATGATCTGTAGCAGGCCATTTTCAAACAATGTGATGGCCAGTCTCACACCCACATCTGCGTGACGGAGGTGGGACAAGATTCAAGCAACACAGTAAGGTGATGTTATCAGAAGCACATTTTCCCTAGATGGAACATTGGTTTACTCGATCAAACGATCATTAAGTATCACAGTTCCCCATCCTCATGATGCTGAATGGACACTGGTCATACACTGGGCCAGTAGTCCTCCATCCTCAAGGGTGGACTTAAATTCAGGTACACTCCATGTCAAAAAATCACAGCACTGCACCATGGTAGGGGACAGAAAGTAATTTACTGGTTCCAAAAATATTAGGAAGAAAATTTGAACTGCATGACAGCATTATCCTACTTGGAAAATACACTGGAAATTTTTAGAATAAGGAATCGGATTCTTAATGATATTAACTAGTGAATTACACATCAATATAGTTCCCAAAACACTAATTATATTAAGGTTCTGGTAAGCATTAATCTCAATTATTGCATAACAGTTCAACTGATTTATATTAGCATTTTTTAAGATCAGAGAGGAGAGGCTTTTTTTCCCCCCAAGAGGTGATGGGGCTTTATCATTACAGTTACTGAAGGTGTTAGCACACTTGCTATATTGCTATTTCTGGCTCTTTACTTCCTTTTCTATGTTGTATTTTATGGCCTGATTAAATTATCACACTTAGTTTAAGCAAAGGTTACATATATGAAGACAATAATTCTCTTCTTCACAATACATAGAAAACTATGTTTAAGTATTTCATATACAGTGTGTGATAACAGTTATTGTGGTTATTTGGGTTCAACTAATAGAACTTCCTTCTCAAACGAAGTAACAAATTACATATCATTTAGCAAAAATCAAATGAAAACGTAAAGTTTCAACATAAAGACAACATATTAAAACAGCAAAAGTTGTAATGTGCTACAGAAAAAATCAGGTCCTATGATTTTAAAAATGCTTAAGCTTTTTCCTCTTAATTATATTCAAATTCTTCAGGTAAATAAGAGTACCATAAAGACTAATAAATTGGCAGAATTCAATGAGAAAATAAATTGTGCCTCATATATGAAATGTTCATAGCTCTGTATCACTCAATTCAGTGTGGCATTTGTATGTCTGACTGAAGGATATCATTGTTAATGCCTGTGCATTTGTTATAATTATGACATTGTGAAATGCAGTCTTCTATGAGGGCAGCATATAGCTCTGGTGTGTTACCTATTTCAAGTTCTTTAAAATCTGATTTATGGAGTTGCTGGATAATGCTTCACCTAAGTACTATCCACTCCTTGTGGGTATATCATGCAAGATACAAGAATGTAGAGTTACCCTATAGAGCTTTAGGAAACATTAAATAATCTTTCATCCCAGGTGACCATAATTCTAAATGTTTCTCCCTGGCCCTAGACCACCAATGCCATGTTATTTGCACTAAATCTATTATGCATAAAGTTCATGTTCTTTCAAGTGGTTTTAATGAGAGATCACGACTATGATTGCTGATTTAAGTAGACTTTCTTAAATCTGTGAGGTCTTTCTAAATGATGTGTAATAATTTTGAGAAAACAGCCTTTCTCTCAGCAACAAGAAAAGAAACAAACTGTGTATCTTCATTAACAGATGAACTGTCCTATCTTGTGATTTTCAGTCTGACAGATTGTTGAAAACTGAGGAACAATACACCATGCAGAATTTTCTATGTGTTTCTGTGCATGTCCCTGTGAAATCAATCCAGATTTATTTACCACTTCATTACGAAAAAAATATGATTTTATATTATTTATGTGAGCTAGAAAAGTACTTTATTTATTAAATGGCAAATGCCTTAGATCTGTAGGGTCATTCATCTCCATTCAGTTCTTTAACTAGCAACACACCATAGCTTAAAGTCATCAGTGGCATATGTTGTAGGCTATCAAAGTTATCACAGAAGCTCATATCTAAAGTAAACTAGAAATTAATACCTGCAATACCAGCCGGTTCCCTTCTTGAAGAATTAGCACATCAGATGGAATATCTCAATCTACCATTGAACAGAGGGGAGAGTAGGGCTTAGGATGCTTGCTGCAGTAGCCTTCCTTACAATGGGAGTAGAGAGAGGTGAGATGGCAGAATACAGGAATTCATACGCCAAGGCTTTGGAATTCCATATCGCCATATTCATAAGAGTGTCTCTGAAATATGCTGTGTGAACCCGACTGGCTTGGAGTTCTGCATAGCATGTGGAGTTAAAAGCAAGAAAGATCCTGTATTTAACTGTGCGATTGTTATCATCCTCAACAGCTGTATTAGTATTAGTATTATTTATTTTCATAGAGTACAGAGCACCAGGACAGTTGCTAGTGCTAATTCTTTGAAATGGATGAACAATGTTTAATAAAATAGTGCAAAGACCATTCTTGCAGTTGAAGTACGATGATAAGTTAGTGACAGTAAAACAGGGAAGGCTTACTTGAGCTCTAACACTCTTGAAGTGTGAGTAGAAGGAAAAAAATAAGAATCCTTTCATAAGACATTTTAATATAAACAATTATGATAAGTATGTGTGGTTGTCTGGTTCATACCAATTTAATAAACTGTACTGCTGGCCATGCTTATTTGCAACAGATAAAATGCCCTGGAATATGATGAGTTCCTCAAATTTAGCGTATTTAATTACAGCTTTGGATAAACATACAAGATCAATAACATATACTGTGTGCCCCAAAAAACACAGACAACGCTTAGTATGTTGTGCGGGATGACCAACTGATCACTTTTCAAATAGAAACTCCTGTCTGGAAATGCATGATTTTGACGCTGGAGAGCGTCAATGTTTGAGAACAAATGATTGTGACAATTAGTTAATATTCATTTTAGTATCTTAATACGGAAGGTACGCAGCCCTTTAGCCATATGTTTACTGAGATGAATGACCTGAGCATAATAACATTCTTGCAGATGCACTAAATTCCTCCGCAGAGCCCTTGGTGCACATCCTACTGCACAACTTGTGTAGTTTCAAGTGCAGTAACATTTTTAACAGCAGTGTAACATGTACCAGTACACAGCTGCTGAAATGGCCAACTTGAGCACATTTTTATGTTAATCTGCAGAATCACCTCAACGTCTCATATGCAAATTGATGGATTGGTAAGGGTGGACCAGTTCCATGGCCAAGCACAGTCGCCAGATCTGACACTTCTCGACTATATTTTGCGGAGTTGTATGAAGAGTATGGTGTACGGCACTCCTGTTACGTCAGCAGAGGACCTTATGGCTTGAGTCCATGGAGCTAAACATCAGCGGAGGACCTTTTGGCTTGAGTCCATGGAGCTAGTCAAAATCTTCAAAGACAACCACTGGTACTGGTTCATGTGCACGAGGCTCAGTACCGCCGACATAGGCTCTGAAATGACATACCTGGTACAGTTCAAAGCCCATTTGTAATGTAGACAGCTCGATGTTGGGTTTATTGACGAAGTGTAAACATACACACACTCACACTTCGATGCACTACAGCATCCAAACCATGCATTTCTGGACAGGGGTTTCTATTTGAAAACCAATCAGTTTGCCATCCCGCACAACATACTAAGTGTTATCAGTACTTTTTTGGGACACTCTGTATAAATCTTTCACAGTATTAAATACTTTCAGCACTCAACAGATAGACCATTCATCGAATTATCAGAAAAAAATTGCCGACCGTTTGCATAGTGAAAAGGTTAAAGAAAACAGAAATAAACTGAAAAAATTGATTGATGTAGCGGTACTTCTTGCAAAGCAAGAAACCCATTCTTCGTACTTAAGGAGTTTCTGTGAAATTCTGGACACATTAATAACTCAAACTAGATTAAGATTTCAATAACAGAAATAGTTGAAATTTCTGGCATTACTGGATTCTAAACATTTTGCAAGTTATGATAAAATTTTTCCAACAAATGTCCTACTGAACTGAGAGAATTATATGTTTCCTATTTCGATATACTGTCTTTGAAAAATGAGTTGAAAGTGTTATATCCACTTTAAGAATTTTCTAACAAATCTGTCCAAACCATTGCAAATTATATGAAATATAATGGACTTGATGTTGTGTACAGTGAAGTTTATACTCTATGTGAACTGATTTTAACATTTCTTTCCACCACTGCAAGTGCAGAAAGCAGTTTCTTAGCCTTGAAATGAATAAAATCTTATCTACAGCCAATAGAAGGATAAATTCATCTGAGCAATTTGGCTCTTCTACCAGTGGAAAAAGACATACTTGGTTTATTGAAAGACACGAGGAATAATAAATTTGTTCTTTGATAGAGTGACAATGCAGTTTACCCATAAAGAAAGATGACTGGAATTTATGTAAATATAAGGTATTGTAAAACTGTTTATTTTACTTTTAAAATAGTCATTTAACTTATATTGTGTTACAGCTTATAAAGTTAACATTTAATCAACAACCCCTTACTGTCCAGATCTGGTAGGCCAAGTGATAGCCCGAGTAACAGTCCCAGCATATGCCATGTTAGTCACATATGTTTTTTCAGATGTATAGTCACTATAACACCCTTAGTATCATTAAGTAAAATACTGTTGGATTTTGCTATTTTAGTCTAAATGTTCAATTTCCAAGAGTTCCTTGCTAATTTTTTTTCTTTTGTACTGTGGAACTTTTAGCTATATACCATACTTCATTACCTAATTGTTGCACTTCTTATGCTTTCTTCATAAAGTAAAAATACACAGTGTCACCATTATGAAAGCACAACCATTAGGCAAAGAATAAATTATTTAAGACTGGCAGTAACTAGTAAGATCAAGTCTGAGTATACTGAAGCACAACCAGTTATGCTGTTCATAATTGAACTGCATTTAAGCACTTATTAGAATAACTATAGAAATAAATGGCTATACATAATTCAAGAAGATGGTTATTGACTTGTCATGTGGTAATCAAATGGTTCACATCCATTGTCATCCATTTGCTTATCGCTTAGTCTCATCTGCTAATTCCAATGCTTTAGAAACTTGAAGCAATCAGATTCACTGATGTCCTAGCTACCATCTCAGCAGTTGCCAAAACCAATGGCATTGACAATGAGAATATATTGCAATAATATAGAAACAATAAAGAAAGAACTACAAAACATCAAAGAGAAAATGGAAAAATGGGAGGACAGAAGCAGGAAATATAACTTGGTATTTGTCGGAATAGAAGAAAGGAAGTGCTTCAACCAACGACAAGAGGTAAAAGAGTTGTTGAAGAAGAAGCTACAGATGACCACTAGTAACTATGAAATGCATGAAGCATTTCGATTCGGAAGAGGAAATGGAAGAAGAAACATTCTAGCAAAATTATTATTTATGTATGCCAATAAACTTACAGTTGGTGTTTTTTAAACGCACAAGTCATGTGTGGGCAATGTTTGAGAGGTAGAATTGGAACTGAAAAACCCAATGCCACGCACCCACCTGGTAAGCAGAGGGTCTGTGGTTCATATCCCAGCTGTGGCATTGGGTTTTTCAGTTCCAATTCTACCTCTCATTCTAGCAAAATTTACAAGTACATATACAACTTACAACTTACTGAAACAGACAAAAAAACTGAAAGGAACAAACATCTTTATCAACAATGACTTATCATATGACCAAAGGCAGCAAATAAAGTAATTAATAGAACAGAGAGGATGAGAAAAAAGTGAGGGGAAAAAGGCATACATAAGAGGTTTAAAATTATGGGCAGATGGTCAAATTGCAGTGGAAAAGAATGAATTAACATACACAGTAGCAGAAATTCAAGAAGTGACAAATCAGGAAACATGGAAAATTAATAAGTCAGCTGTATCGCATTTCGAATAATCACTGAGATGGAAAAACAACACATCAACTCAAGGACAGATGCGAGGGAGAAAAAAGAGGTGAAATTAGCAAGCAACAAACTGACAGAGAAGAAGGAGAAGAAAGACGCTATGATTGGTGACAATAATTCAATGGAGGAAAAAGATGGTGGCAGGGAATTGGAAATGTTACAAGCAGACCAAGGAACTGTGAGTGGAGGTGAAGATGCCAGTGCAAGTTACTCAAACAACAAAGGGGAAATTACAAACTTGAGTAGAAATAAACTGGGTAAACAAGAAGAGGTGGGGTATGACCAGGTGGAATGGGAGGATAGACAGATAGGCATTACGTATGTAGGTAGATTCAAACACGAGAAGGGCAAGCAGAAAAGTCTGGCTCATATTTGGAAAGATATTAACTCAAAAAAGTGGATAACAGATAATAAACATGTGTTAATATATAGGAAGCCAAAGAAAAAAAGGGAGGAAAATGATGCTCTGCACCGTGTGACAAGGAAGAGCATGTGATCAAGTGAACTGTGTTCAGGGGTAGTAGGAGGGAAGGAAGTAAAAGTTTAGGGTTAATGTCAAGTAGGCATTTTAAAAAAAAAAGTGAAGGTTAAGTGAGGAAAGGAAGTAGAAGTGATATAGAGCTAAGAAGAAAGTGAATAAGTGAGGTGTAGGAAATTATTAACAAATGATCAGGGAACATAAGAAAAATGAGGGGAAAAAATTTTGGAATGGAATGGGTAATCTAAAGTAGTAATGATCTTAGGGAAAAGAAAGTATAAGAGAATTTGGTGAAAATAGGTGAATCAAAAAGACAAAGGTTAAAAAGACAAGTCTGAACAAGGTAAATTAACTGTAGTCAAAGAATAAACAGCACACATCAAAAATTATATGCAGGGAATCGCAGAAGGCTGTCCCATGACAGAGGGGCTAGGGGCCCAATTCATGGGCAGCCCAATGTGCATATGCTTTGGTATTCAATAAATAAATTCATATTCATATTACAATACTCTGCATACCGTGTACTCTCTCCTGTGAATTTAACAGGTTGCAGTGGTGGCATGTTATTTTTCAATATTTCTCAATAGTGAACACCTGAAACACTAATGCAATGATTATGCAGTGAAATGCTAGTAAGTCTTGATTGCTTGTCTACAAATCAAGGGGCAGCCATTATGCAATGGCAATGATTATGCAATGAAACACGGCATATATAATTGTTTCACCAAGGAAAATGAATTCTGTTAACCTGGGCAGAGTGTAATGTAATATACATAAAGACACAAAGAGTAAAGTAGTTCAACGAAAAGGACAATTTATACAGATATGAAATACAAAGATCCACATACATTCTAAGTTAAAATTTAGGTACTCAGGGGAAATTACAGAGAATGAGTTAATGACAAGATGTGGTAGCACATTAAGGTTTCATCATTTTCGGTTTAAACTTAGCTGTGTCATTAGTTGATTCTGCAGCATCAGTGGACATGATTTAAAGAATGTTAAGTGGACAATTCTCAACAAACCAGGAGACAACTAGCAATGAAATACATGCAGAAAATTTCTCAGAACTGAGTTGAAGTATACAATTTAAGGTAATGTTACAGAGATAAATTTATTAAAAGGACATAATACAAAATCCATTCTACAAATGCAGACACACACTATTTAAAAATAGCTCATATATAACCCAAGAGATGAATAGGAGTATTTTTTCCGAGGCACATCTGCATGGGTGCTCTTTAGAGCACAGTATTTGCATTTTGGCTGTTACATGAAAGGTAATTATTCAAAACCCACTCAGACATCAAATTGAATTGTTTATTCCAAGCAGCCAACAAATACCCAGAGAAGAACAAACAAGTGATTTAGCTGTCTATTGAGAGCTACAGTTGTTTTTCACTATAACACAGTTGTGGTTTTATTTAATGATACAGTACTGCACAAATCTTAAACAAGTTTACTCAAAAGGCATTGTAATATATCTAAATAAATTGGTAAGTAATATGTAAACATATCTGCCATGTTTCAGCAAAGATGTAGGAACAGACTGAATTTCCTATGATTAAAGATAATAGGAACTATGTTTTATTTCAAGAAGCTCTCAGTGCCTTTATTTGAAGTTCAAGACAACTGCTTATCAGATAAATGAACAAATTTAAGTGGCCATTAAATTTCCTCCAACTATCTGTACAACAGATATTCTCTTTGAGACTTGGTAAGATCCAACAGATATGGTAAAGGGACATATGAAAAAATGTACTGTATGTCCTCCATTTGCAAATAGTAGCAAAAACTTAAAATATAAAGGTTCTGCTATGCATAAAATATGTTTATTTTGGCACACAAACATTCCTTTAAGTACTTAAAGTCTGCACAACCTTAGTTTGTGAGTGATATTTCAACCAGCAGAGGCTGCACAGGAATTAACAATTACTACACATAACAATGGATCATAACTAAAGGGCTGAAGATTGTGCGAAAAGCCACAAGTTTAGTGCACTTGGATTTTACTGTTGCAACTTAAGCGTGTACACAGCTACAGGTGTCTAATGATGCACATGCATATATGACAGGTGTGTGGTGCTGGTTACATCATTCATTCTCTGTGTCCAGCTATCCTGATTGCATGTGACCGCAATCTTCTAATCATCTGTGTTCTAATCATAACAGATTAAAGCAACAAATACATAAGAGAATAAGATTCAATTTTATGTGTTTAAACACACTGATCATTGTATTTTATTCAATATTTGAATCAGTGTTAATCATAAAATATGTAATAATCGTCTGCACAGGGCAATATTACAAGAAGGTGGTTAAGTCAACTTACGTTCGATTGACTATAACAACATATGAGAGCTAGACTGAATAAATGTGAAGCTATTTTAATTACAGCATATTAAATAAAAGAGCCATGCATGCAATTTCATGTTATTAGAACACCTCTGCCAAAAATACGTTAGTTCATTTTTCCAGAAAGCTTTGATTTGTGTTTTTGACTTAGAGGAAGCTCAGATAATATGGAATAGGCAGATAACATGGAATACTCAAGTCACTTGCTTGTTTGGTGCTACTATCCAACAGTGTCTACAAGAAATACATTAGAGGTTACTTTCAGAGCTCTGTAAGCAATCTCGCCTGGTTTGGGAGTGAATGATTATCTATAACAGTTCCCAGATAAGTTTTTAAATATCTATGAAAACTATTTGAGTGTATATTATGGATATAAAGTAATAATATGCTTATAACAAAGGTTGAAATATTCGTGCTGCACAGATCTTTTGTTTTTATTTTATTTTCGTGCAGTGACACTTTGTTTCAGTATAGCATGGTGGGTAATATGGAATAATGATATCCCATATTGCCCTCAATTTATATCAAGTATCATTTAATACTTGCATTGTTTCTGATGAATAAAATGTATAGCTTTAAAACCTTTTATAATACATTTAAACCTTTTTTCTGCAGAAATGCCAAACAAACGTCACAGTAACGGGGAGAAGATATTCCCTCGGATGGAGATGCAGAGTGCATTTTCTGTAGTTGAAAGTTTTCAGAAGATAGAAAAGGGGAAGTTTGGGTTCAGTGCCAAATGTGTAACATGTGGGCACACAATGAGTGTGCAGGAGTGGAAAACATTGATTATATTTGCAATTTCTGCAAATAAAGTTTTCAATTCAAAATACAACCAGCACTATTTTGTACTTGTTCATACTATTGTAATCCAATTCAGATTATTATTATGCAAGAAAAGTTTTAGCAAGAAATAAATAAGCTCTTATGTAAATTTGTTACTTGAAGAAATTATTAATTGGAAAATTTATGTAGTATTCCATATTACCTGCAATAAACAACTGTATGCTCTTTATTGAAAATTAATAACAAATTCTTATCTTTTGTTCAAGCAAGTTACAAAAAGTTTCTAAAAGGTTTAATTTATTCATAAAAAGCATAATTAGTCAAATTATAGCACTATTACCTAAAATATGGCAGAAATAAAAACTGGTATTCCACATTATCCAAACTTCCTCTACATTATTTTCAGTCAACATAGATAATAATATTTAATCCTGATACACTCACACAGTTATACATAATAATTATCACTGAATTTTTTGTTCATCAATGCATAGTAGTAGTGACACTTAACGAACTAAACAGTGCACGCAAAACAGATAAATTGATGTTCCAGGTACTGATGTCAACTCACCAATTTACAGTGAAACACAATAGCAGACTATAGCATCAGGCAGACATTGCTGTAAAGGAATTCAGTTGCCATGCTAAATAGAAAAATACATGATATTCAATGTTACCTTCTTCTGGCAACCCAGAGTTTGCACCTTTTGTTTTCAAGGAAACGACTTAGAAACAGCTTACCTCTAACTGGTGCCATTGTTGGTTGCTATGAGACCAAAGTGATGTATTAACCCCCACCCACTTCCCTGCTTCAGATTTCAAAGCAGAATAGCATGTGGCTAGCAAATATCAATCACCAACTAAGTGTGCCAACTATTAAGCATAAGATTTTAATAGAACAAACTGAATCGAAGGATAGAAAAATAATTCCTACAGCACATAAATGTTCCCAGTTACTGCTTCTGAAAAACTGGGTATGAGAATCCACTGCTATTGAAGTACTGGCACCGATAGTCTGATAATCTCAATGTGATAATACAGGTATGTATTTGTCACCAACTAACTATAAACAAAGAAAAATGTGACCAACAAAGCAAAGAGGAAAAGGTATTGCACTATGCAAATGTGTAATGATGAATTGAGGCTACCACATTTCTATCACAACTAGTTTCTGCAATTGCTTGGGTTTAAACAAATATTATAATCACTACAAAATAAAAAAGGAGTGTTCTGATGTTTGATAAGTTGGCAAAGCTGGGTTTTGAAAATAAATCAAAGAATATTTAATTTTTCTTTTACAACAGGATATGCTATAATTACAATTAAGTAAGACATATTATTTTAAAGCTTTTATTTATTCATTGCACTTACACAAGTTGTCCAGATTTGAAAATGCTGAAAGGAGAAAACAATAAAGAAAAGAATAAAAAAAGGTATGTTCAAGTATTAACTTATGTATTTCCATATGTTGTGGAAAATAAAGCTGATTTCCAATTTTCGCAAAATTACTGTCAGTTAAACCAAAATAAGCAATATAAAGCATTTTAATATAAATGGTTTAAATTAAAGGATATGCATCACTATTAATTTTGTTTTTTAAAAGTTATAGCTATGGTATGTGCATAATAGCTTAAACCCCAATTAACAATGTTTATGAGCATGATGTAAGATGTGACGTAATGAGAAACTGTCCACTGAGATCAAACCAGAAAATATATGCATTAAGGTGAGGTAATCTTTCAGACCCAAGTTCCATCATTGCTTTTAAAGACGTTGGCTTTTATTTAATGTCCAGCATTCAGAGTATTGCAATTCTGTATTGATGGTGACATAACTATTAATTTACAACTGCAAATTATATGCACCATCAAAAATTTGGATTTCCAGTTTAAAAGATTACATCATACGTTTAAATTCTCATTTTTCAACTACAGTAAATTGAAAAGCGCATATATTTATTTTAAAGTTGTATGTGGACATGGTGCAATGCATTAAATGCACTTACGTTATGCCTATCACAGTTCAAGCTGCTGTATATGGTTTAGCTTGTGAATTTACAGATATTTACTGATTAAAATATTTTAAAATTACTTTTGTATTTGCAGCTTTCTTTGAAATCCCTAATTCAAATACTGCTGCACAAATTTGGAGCTTATTAAACCATGCTTATTTAAAGTTCAGATACATAATTGAAATTCAGTACAAGATAAATATAGAGTCCTTTAATTAATTCACATTAAACATAATTCTGTACATTAGTTCTTTCAAGCATTTGAACAGAATGGTCAGAAAGAGAATGGAATATTTCAGACCACAATTAACTAATTTTACAGGATGAGAGTACTAAGTGCTCAGTTGTTATTAAAAGCTTATTTTTGTGACAGAGAGAGAGAAAAGAGAGAACAGTTTCAAATACAAGTTAATTTATTTCAGTGCTCTTAGGAAGCACCTCTTTCCCAAAATAATACTGGATGGATGTTTCAGGTAAACAAAAAGCAAACTCAATGCAATTAATCTCATAGCATTAAAATGTTAAAATAGAAATTTTAATTTACAGTATATTGACAACAATAACGTCCCTTTTGTGGTCAAAAGTACAACATGCAACTTTCTGAGCACTCAAATGAAACTGTGTTGTATATCCTTTTTGCATCATTTACAGACACTAACAAGGAATACATTTATAATACGTTTATTTACAGTACAATGATGCCGTAGGCTATGAACTAGTATGTATGCAAAGTATATATATATATATCATATTTTCATTTCCACTTTTGGGACCTAATGTATATATATATTTATTTATATGCATTATGTGACAACCACTCAGTGTTCAAAATAACACCTTGTATTACATATAGAAGAGTGAGATAAATATTCCTGCACTTGTTTCTCTCAGTATTTTGGAAATTCTGAGAAAAAAGCACATACATTAAATTTGGAACAGTGTAAAACACAGGAGAAAAAGAAGAAATAGCTGCAGCACAATTACATTAATTATGTATGACAGTGGAGTGGGTTGAGATACAGCAACATCAGACAGAAAGTGCCCAAAGTTTGTTTCCACTGGACAGAACTAATCAACAGTTGTCTTTTATTGTTATTGTTATTCTTATTATTCTTATTTATATTATTAGTATTATTATTGTTGTTGTTTAATGGCACCATTCTAACAATACTTGAACACCAGGTTTTGGCTTACCTGTGGTTTTTTAGGAGCTATAATACAAATAATGAGAAACTATGATAATTACATTCATAGACTTTTAATTAAAAATATACTGTCTTTATCCCACTCAACTGAAAGCGTAAAACATAAAATAAATGCTAACAGATAGTTTGCATTAACAAGGTGCAATAAAGCTCATAATTTTGATTATGCTTTTCATTGGTATACATGAAATTGTAAAGTGCATCTTTTAAAATAGCCAAAGATTTTATTCTTGCTGTTACTCACAACCACATAACCAATTTCTACTTTGAACACCATATCACCTAATGGCTTTGTATTTAATAAGGTGCACAAGTCCCATTTTTTAAATCACATTAGCCTTCTAAGCTAAATAAACTCTTTAATATCAGTTTCATAGCTTATATTTTGCACTTATATACTCATCTGACATTTAAAACTAGGAATCATTACCAATCATTATCTGTACATAAATAATGGTTCAGTTATTGCACATAAGAATTATCTACAAAAGTTGCATTACAATGGAAACACACCATGGGCATGTTTATGTGTTTCATGAGCATGAGAATTCAAACAAAAATTCCTTAAATTTAAGATAACAGGGAATTTTCTTATGTATTTTAACAATAATAGGAACACAACCAGAAAAGAGAATTTGATGAGCAGGTATTTTTCTCTGGGGGCAGTGCAGTCCATGAGACTGCCTCAGGGAGATCATTTATCACGGGACATTTCTCCAACTACAACATGCAGGCTACCAATTTTTGGGCCCAAATTTTAATGAATCTTCTGCAAATGAAAATGCATGATTAATACCACCATATTTTAATGTATAAGGAACTACACATAACATGCTTTAAGAAATTGTGTGGCATAATTGTAATGAAACTCTTTGCTCATTACATGTTTATTTCTGCATGTTTAATTCCCAATACATCTCCATGTGGTGGTATAAGAATGATCTCTCTTTGGAATTTAACCTATCATCACAACACTCACAGCTTCTGGTCCAAAAGCATCCATTAATGCTCATATTCACAGTAAACCTTTTATTTTATTATCCTTTTTTATTTTTTTAATTTTTTATTTATTAATTTTTTTCTATGGCAACCTAATACTTTTGTTTTTCCTCTTCACTTTGCCAACTGCAATATAGGTTGTGTGCTTGGAATACTCGGTGGCAGAATAGGTCTTCTTCGTGCTAATTTCGACCTGTGGAGCACATTAACAAGAACATAATTACTAAATTGAATGCTTTCTGTAAACTTTAAAAGATACATTTTATCTTATGATACATAATAATAATAATTTCTTTTAGGGATCTATACCATAATTCAAATTAATTGCTATATACAGACTACTAGTTGTATACTCTCTGTGAGCAGCAACTCTAGTTTTATGCTCTTTATTCCTATTCATTTTTCACCTTATATTGTCTGCCCTAATTTTACAGACTTTTATAAGCATGTTTATTGCAATTTCTCAATTCATTTTAAACTATGCATCTCTATGTATTTCTTCATTTTTTAGTACTATTACATTTAAATATTACAAGCTAGAGATCTTCCCTTCCCCAATGGATATTGACATTATGTGAAATCCTTCTGTTACATTTTCTATCTGTATTGGGGCCCAAATGACCCAGCTGTCGACGGGCCCTTAAACTCCACACTCCACTCCACTCCACTCTATCTGTATATCCCTTTTCCCCATCCATGATAATTCTTGTTTATTTGCCTATCTATATATTTTCCCTTTACCATCTGGCCCACCTCGGTAGCATGATGATTAGCGTGTCTGCCTCACGTTCAAGAGGTCGCAAGTTCGAATCTCGCTTAGGGTAAGTTATCTGGGTAAGGTTTTTTTCCGAGGTTTTCACTACCCTGAGAAGACGAATGTCGGGTAACTTAAAGCTCCATGGACCTCGGGCTCATTTGAGCATCATTTCACCAATTTCATTTCATTCATTCGTCTGATATGACAGGAGGATGTTAATTAAAAAAAAAAAAAATTACCATCTGATTTTTATTTTCATGTTAAACATTAATGATTTCTTTTTTTCAATCCCACTTAATAATTAATGTTACATTTCAATACCTCCTAATCTTTTCATTGCTTCTATCCAGAAACCTATTACATTATTTCTTGTCATTTTCTGCATATCTCCATTAGTTTCTAAATGACTCTGCAGTAAATGTACCCACTTACTCATATTTAACATAGTTTTCTGACATCTCAAACATTGTGTTAATATATTACCTTTTTCTGATTTCAGTGTCCTATAACAATACTTCAAGGCTCATCTTACAATCAAACCCTTTATCACCTATCGCACTCTCATTCTGTATAAGTACTAGGTATATAAAAATAGTTTACCTGATTTGACCAGCCAATAATGGATTTATGGCATACAACCAGTCATGTACCTCCTTATCTCCAAGAGTTTGCAGAAAAAATCCTCTATGTTTGGTAAAAACACTGAAAACACAAATAGCATAAGTAAATAACATTATTTGCAGCCAAATAGAAATAGAAAGGTTTGGTATGGTTTGTGGAGGAAAAGAACATAGTGGTGGAAGGTACTGGTGGTGGTGGTGGTCACCATACTTAAATCAATTAATGCTGATTGTAATGTGGTTAAACAGTATTAAATACACAGAATACAAATAATGATAATGTCTAATTAAGAATTTGCCAATTATGAGGGCAGCTCAATAAGTAATGCAACACTTTTTTTTTTCTGAAACAGTTGTTTTTTTCAGCATTCAAATACACCATGTTATTCCCCAACCTTTTTGCTAAACAACACTATTTTTCAATACAATCTCCATTCAATGCTACAGCTTTATGCCACCTTGAAATGAGGGCCTGTATGCCTGCACAGTACCATTCCACTGGTCAATGTCGCAGCCAACGTCATACTGCATCAGTAACTTAATCATCTGCATAGTGCGCCCCGTGAATTACATCCTTTATTGGTCCAAACATATGGAAATCCAACAGTGTAAGATTGAGGCTGTAGGGTGGATGAGGAAGAATAGTCCACTGAAGTTTTGTGAGCTCCTCTCAGGTGCGAAGACTTGTGTGAGATCTTGCATTGTCATGGAGAAGGAGAAGTTCAGATTTTTGTGCCTACGAACACGCTGAACTCATTTCTTCAATTTTCGAAGAGTAGCATAATACACTTCAGAGTTCATTGTTTGACCATGGGGAAGGACATCCAATAGAATAACCCCTTCAGTATCCCAGAACACTGTAGCCATGACTTTACCAACTCAGGGTATGGCTTTAAACTTTTTCTTGGTAGGGGAGTGGGTCTGGCGCCACTCCATTGATTGCTGTTTTGTTTCGGGTTCGAAGTGATGAAACCCATGTTTCATCACCTGTAACAATGTTGGACAAAAAATTGTCACTATCAGCCTCATGACAAGCAAGCAATTCCACACAGATGGTTCTCCTTCGCTCTTTATGGTCTTCAGTTACACACTGAGGGACCCAGCGAGAACAAACCTTTTAATATCCCAACTGGTGAACAATTGTGACAGAACTATCAACAGAAATGTCAAGTTGAGCAGTGAGGTGTTTGATTGTGATCCATCGATCATCTCGAATGAGTGTTTGTGCGCTCCGACATTGCAGGAATCACAGCTGTGCATGGCCGGCCAGCACACAGGAGATGAGACATTTTTGCTTGACCTTGTGGTGATGATGACACATGCTTTGCCCAATGACTCACCGTGCTTTTGCCCACTGCCAGATCACCGTAGACATTCTACAAGCACCTATGAATATCTGAGATGCGCTAGTTTTCTGCCAAAAGAAACTCAATCATTGCCCGTTGTTTGGAATGCACCTCCATCACAGATGCTATTTTAACAGCTCCGTATAGCGCTGTTACCTATTGGAAGTCAATGAAACTATACAAGACAAAGTGGGAATGTTTGAAAATGTTCCACAAGAAATCTCCAGCTTTTTCAACCAAAACTGATCAAGAAAAAAATGTGCTGCATTAGTACTTATAGAACTGCCCTCATACATTTAAGTATTTAACATTAATAAATAAGCTCATAATCAATTTTGTAAGACCGCGATTTCCAACTGACATTTAATCTTGGACTACAACTGGCATTTAATTTTGGACTACAACTAACTTGCCCAGATAAATTTATTCTTAGGTAAGGTTCTACGAGACGAAATGCATTGTTGCCAAAACATCTCCCTTTTACATAGCAACCTTGTTTATAAGTCTATGAATGAATGAAGTAGTGCTCATTAACTTTCTTAATATGCTCATTATGATCTCTTTCTGGTTAAAAGGATGACATCTATCTCCTTTCATAGGTTATACGTATTCTAAACAGACAGAAAGTCTATGTATTAGTGATTAATGGGAAGGTAGAGAGTGCAATAAAAGCTAAATTACAATTACCTGAAGGTATTTGGCATCTTAACCATTTCTTGTTGATCTTCAGAATATTCCACCTGTGCAGTAGCCAAGTTAATCAATGCTCGTTCCACGGGGTCTTTTTCATCACGGAATATGAACACATAGGGCCTTCGTACAGCCTGAAACAGTTTTTTATATTTAAAATGGTATGGGTCATATTTTATATAGTTTTTAAAATGGAACAGTTTTGTATATTTATGGTAGCCAAATCTTATTTAGATCAGATTTTAAGACAGTAAGAGGACTCTAGAACTTCATGTATCAGTTTCTGTACAGAAGAATCACAGAAGTTTTAAAACAGCTGCACCTTCTTCTGTTATCATGGGGTGTGAGCTTACAAAAAACTTTTTTCATAAATGTTAAATAATTTTAAAGGGAATATTGAACTTCATTATTTGTTATATATGTACCTGGAAACTATTTTTGAGATCATTTGACAGTCATCCTGATTTTTTAAATGGAAACCAATATTGTTTCTTCCCTTCTCTATTTTTCACAATAAAAGAAGTAACCTTCTCCTGAGTATCCAGCATTAGAGTCTGGAGGAAGTTTCTGATGGTCAGTTGCTTTTAATAAGTATTTTGTATGCTCTCTTAACACTAACACATTACTGTTTATCGACTCCATTATTTGTATTTTGCAATGATTATAACAATCTTTTAAATGAGACATAGATCTTAAAATTTACTTACTTATACAATACTTTCTTTTTACTTCAACTGGACAACCTATGCCAAACAAAAATTACATATATGCTAGGAATTTTCAACATGGTATATATCTCTCTCATAGCAAACCTCTATACAAGATTCATTTCTTGATACAACACAGGACCTTTATATTTACCATATTTACGAGGTGGTATCCAAAATATTTGGGACTGCTGCTGCCATCTACTACAGCAGTTGTAGTAAAGTTTTGTACCAATAGGTAGCTTATTATTTTGTTGTTTAACGACGCTGTCAATTGCCAGGATCACATCAGACTGATAGGTAGCTGATGAGTGAATGCCTTAAGTTTTATGCAGCTGGATAGATGTGCTGAGATTCTACAGTACTTTTCATGACATTCTGTGTGCAGTGTGTGGTGATTTTATGATGGGTCCAAGATTAGAACAGAGAGTGTGTGTCAAATTCCATGCAAATCTCAGGAAAAATGCTACAGAGAACCTCACAATGATTAAGCAGGTGTTTGGGGGACAAAACATGAGCCATACACATGTGTTTGAGTGGCATGCTTGGTTCAGGGCTGGCTATACAGCTACTGAAGATGCTTACACCAGTAGGCCCATCAACTGCACAACGTCTGACGCTGTTGCCAAAGTTCAACACATGGTGGTCATCCTTCTCCTGCTGTACTTGCCTGATTTGGTTCCCTGCTACTTTGCTCTATTCCCCAAACTGAAAATCAACTTGAAAGGATGTTGGTTTGACACAATTGAAAGGATTCAAGAAGAAATGCTGTCTGTGCTAAATGCCGTCTAAAAAACATGACTTCCAGGTGGCATTTGGAAAATAGCAGAATCACTGAAACCAGTGTACATGTGTGGAAGGGGACTACTTCAAGGGTGATGGCAGTCATTAGTCTCAAAGTAAGTTTTTAACTAGCACCAGTCCCAAATATTTTGATAAGAATAAGAAAAGGCACAAAATCCTTTGCACGCAAGGGCCTCCTACCTGTGGTAGGGTTAGCTCAGTTCTGCACATGGGGTGAGCTATTTCCTATGTGCCTAGCTTAAACTTCCAGTCTTTTGGCTTTACACTACAGTTTTAGTTCCAAGATGTGTTAATGCTTTGTTCTAAACTTAAAAATGTAATTCTCCACTCTTTCCTGTTTCTCACTAGTACTGTCCACTGTGGTCTAATCGCTTCCATGAAGTCCTGTGCCCATCTCCTTCTTGGTCTTCCTCTACTTCTTTTTCCTCTTCTTGGGTCCCACATCGTGACAGCGTAGGTCCATCTGTCTGCAGGTAGTCTGGCCAAATGTTCTTCCTTTTCCATATGAGTCTTCCTGTCATTTTGCATGCATTTTTGATGCCACTTCGTAATCTCTGTTCTTCATTCCTTATTTTGTCTTATAGTTAAATTTCCAAGATCTTTCTCTCCATTTTGCACTAGCATATTTGTATCTTCTTTTGATACCACCTCATATATCCCTAGGTTCTATACAATATAATATAATACTTCTTTAAAATGATTACAGTACTACATGTATTACAATAGGATAAAAAGTCCATCAATTCTTATTCTTCTTGTCTGGATGTGTATTACAGCTCAAACATGCTCTGATATATGTTAGGAAAGTTCTATAAAGCTATTTTACTCCTCTGCAGAAATATACTACTCATAGAGTAAGAGTACCTTGACAGAATGGCGAGAATGAGATTGAGCAAGGTGCAGGATGCTGGAAAAGGAATCTTCAAGTTGACAGATAGTAGGGGAAAAATAGAAAGCAGCTATGAGAGTGATCTACAGCATCAAATATAAGTACCTGAGAAGCTAATTTAAACCAAAAAGGTGAGTTTGTTTCCAAAAAACAGTTGGAAAAATCAGCAGTTACCACTCACTTTTGGACAGAAAACCACAGCATAAAGCCAGAACCGAAACTCCTCAAACATGTAACAGGAAAAAAACAGCTATCCATATGAGAATAGATCATTTTGAAAGAAACAGAGTACTCAATTTCGAAATCCCCAAGAAGGATATATTCAGCAAGTTCCTTGAACCACCATCAGAGGAGATCTCAGAGGAAATAACACCATCCACACCAGGGAGAACCAGTCGATGTCCGGTTGATAATGGAGGACAGTCAGCCTCCGAAACATGTTCCAGTAAATTAAAAGTAAGTGTTGTGTAGTGTTATTAACCCTTTAATGCCGAAATAATATTAATTTTTTATTCACTTTCATTTCTTTATCAGCAACTCTTATAGTTTTGTGGAACTCTAATACAAAATAATGAGTCATTACAGTGAACCATTTTGTCACAATGGGCCATGTCCCTAGGATCACGCTAGGCACTTATGTGAGCATTTTATGCTTAAGTGGCCATACTTCACAACAAATGCCAAAGTTACAGTGCCACTTATATATTACAATGAAGTGCACTTTAAAAGTGAATTATAAATACTAAACACATGTAGACATATAATATATGATTACAAGAACACAAAATTATGTCATAACTCCAAGAGTCAAGTCTATTATAGGGTGTGAAACTCGACAAAACATGGGATGCAGAGTCCAACATTGCACTTTAAACACTGTGCAAACAGTGCTGATGTATTCTTTGAGAGTGCAGTGTCGTTGATTGCAGGGAGCTACAGGGTGGTTCTTCCCACCAAGATGAATATCATCACTAGCACTGCAATGTTGAATACTGTATCTAGACGTGGCGGGTTGGCCTCTTCCTGATGATGCAGTTTTGTACTTTTCCAGGTATGTCTACACAATGTACTGGTGAAAGTTGAGATGAGATATGTTATTTACAAATTTTCTTAGAAGTAACCAAGAATTGTGAACCGCTACATCTACCAACCATGTAAACAGGGACCACCACCACTTCTTTCCCCGGAGCCCAATTCTGTAGTATGAGACACTTTGGTCCATTATATCAGTTTAGCCCATTCCTGCATTGTAAGCCTGAAATACAGTAGGTCGACTAACTCGTACTTTCCGCTTTTCTGCCTGAGAATATCTGGATACTGAAGCAGTTGGCTCTACTCTGTGACATGTGGAAGCTATAGTAACTACAGCATTGTCTCTCCAACGTATGACACCTATACCGTCAGAGCTCTTTGCCATGTCATATGCACCTCGTGCCTGATTCTTAATTTCTTTTGAAGGGACGATAGGACAGCTTTTCAGGATTCTATTTTCCCTGATTGTCCCTGTAGCGCCATATCCACACACTTTCAAATGAGCCAGTAGTTCCATCCCAGTAAAAAGGTTGTCAAAATAGAAACAGAATGACAAGTGAACCATATTATTGGTAGTTCATTGAGCATCTCAACCATCAGTGCAACACACTTTCCGAAGCATTCTTCATATTCTGCATTGCCGTTAGGATGTTTTCCTTGATAAATATCAAAATTTATCAAATAACCAGAGGAGGTGTTTATACACCAGACCTCATAGCTGAAATGAATAGATATTCCATGAGTAAATTGTTTGCAGCTATGTCTTCCAAAATACTCCACCATACACTTATCAAAATCCATATTCTGTTCTGGTCTGAAGTGGGAGATGAATCTTTTCTTCAGCATATTCAAAAGTGTTCGCAGCTTCCACATCTTGTCATTCGCATTAGGTTGAGTATTGTCTGCACAGTGAACATGAGCGTCGGCAGTCTTTATTCCAGGGAGGGGCCACATGTTGGAAGTTTGCCATCAGATAATATTAATTCAATATTTTACTGTCAAAATTTATAACATTTGTTGCATATAACTCTATTAATTTGTGCTAAATAAAAATTGTCCTTTATGTCAAAATTAAAGTAATAGTTAATAGTCAGAAATTGATTGCACATTAAGTTCACCAACTTCCAAGGAGGGGGGCTGCAGCACCCCCTTGCCTCCCCTTTGCGACGCCCATGACAGTGAATAGACTGACAAATTTGCAGCATTTGCAACAGTCAACAGAACTTCTGATACTTTCCAATATTACCTTTTACTAAGGGCATTATTGTAGCCAGATAAAATAAGTATAGCGAGGAACATTTTAAATTCCTCTGCTGCTATTTTAGAATCATCATAATTGTTGAATACTGCATATTTCCTGGATTCTTCTATCATAAATTTAATTATTTCTTCATCAAACGTAAGTTCGAAACATTCCACAGGTGTTTTGTTTGGTAACGATGAATAATCCGCTTCTGGGAATATACCAACCGAACCTCTATTGTCATCCTTAGTCCACACAAAGGTTTTCTTCATATGTTTGCTCTTCTTCTGTGGTGAAGCAACTGTGTTTTCTGAAGTGACATCATCAACTGCACCACCTACATACTCATTGTTAGTGAGGACAATTTCTGCTTGACTAGAAAGCTGGCACCCTGTAAGATTATCAATTTCACCACCACCATCCTCTTCACTAGAATCTTCGTCGGAGTAGACAGCATCTGGAGGCTCTATAAAAATGCTGTCAACATCTCCTATTGGTTCATCTGATTCTGAAATATCCAAGGCTTCCCGGAGAGTTATATCCCTGTTAAAAACACATGGAAAGTTATATTCTATATACCAAGTTTATAGTTTCCTAAATAATAAGTTTTGTTATGGCAACACAAGTGTAAGCTGTGTAAGGTAACACAACTGTGAAAATAGACTTAATTATATACTGCATATATGTACATGTGCCTAGCATGTTCATATGATCACATTTTACTTTAGAAGGGTCTAGGCCAAATATATGCAGTAACCTATTGTTTTGTTTCATAATAACAGGAACACTAATTATGCCAAAGACCTTTAAAAGTGTTTATCACATAATGAAAGCCTAATTGTAAATTAAATAGGAAACTTATTTGAAGTGCACCGACATCTTGCAGCTGTTACAACACTAGCGATAACTAAAAGTTATGCAACGATAATGTTTGTTTACAGAAGCCAACAATATGAGTGGACAGGAATACCACACCATTCTGTAGGTGATATAAACCATCAGCGACACTCTACAGAAGAACAGGATGCATTGGAACGTTGTTAAATGGAAAGTGGTAAACCGTAATCATATGAACACACACAGCATTAAAGGGTTAATCGACTCACCTTTTTGGTTTAAATTGATTATTACAACACTGTTTCAAACTTCCAAGAAAGAAGATACTTAGGAAACTATTAATATTAGCATGCTACTAATGACATTAAAAACAAGTAATATGTTTTCAACACAATGTCAATTTTGAGAGGTGGACAATAAGAGTAAACTATACTGGAGGTGGCCTATGTCACAAATGAAAGGGTCTGCCCTTAGGGTAAGACAATTAGAAAAAATAGATACTATAAGGAAAGTAAAGTAATTAACATACAACATAGTTGAACTACATACATACCACCCATCTTTTTTTCCATCCTATTTTCTTTTTCTCCAGTATGTTCAAATAACCTTTTCTTGCAACTACAGGACTTATACGAATTTCCTCCATTTCAGGAATATATAACACAAGTTCTTCTTTGTTAGGTGAAGAATTGAGCACCTGTGGAATGCTCTGAGGAATACACTGCCCTTCATTGGTTGTTCCTCCCAAAAATATGCACTGATCAGGTAACGCCATTCTTGTCTTTTCAGGAGAACCAAGCCTGTGACAAATAATGTTTTCATAACATGCAGTAACTGTTAGGCAATGTAATTAATAGACATGAATAAGATATGAAAGAAAGAAATGTTGAATTAAGAGGCATATTATAATACAATTCCATAACCTATATTTTCATCTGCACAATTTTAGTGGTTCAACATATTACACAGCTATAGAAACACATTTTCTGTCCTTAGTTGAAAAAGGGAAGGGAGTTCATGTCTTCTGGTAGGAAAGACAGGATAATAAGCATTTGGAAAAGGCAAATTAATCTCTAGCAATGTGAATAAATGTGTGTAAAGTAAGAGCAATTTGCTTATTGATAGAGTTATGTTTTTCCTTGAAAAAGGCAAAATTAACAATGGAGAGTAAAGATATGCAGCTTTTTAGGGCTTAATCGTTCTGATTACCACATCTACAGGAAAAAAGAAACATTTAGATAATCAATTGATAAGTGCTTAGCATGTCAAATTCTGCTGCATTTACATGTACATTATCACATGATTGTATTAATGAGTTACTATTTAAATATCATGCAAGTTATCCTAAATAAAATTTAGAGCTAGCCAAAGTGGTTTTGTGAAATTTCTATAAAACTTAATCCCACTCAGGAAAAATTCTGAAGATATTACCATTTCTCAATATTGCTTCATACATGTGCTAGATTTATTTTACTAAGCACCCAATTTAAACATACTTTGGTGACATCAACAAGTGGTTCTTTAAGTAAGATCATTGTAATTATCATCTTGTCATCATAATCCTAAGATTCTAACTTTCAGCAGAAGAGTCAGCACAAAAAGGAATGAACAATATTTCTGTCTCTTTCCCTTTCTCCTTCCCTTTTCTCTTCTTTCTTTAAGATAAAAACAACTTACCAGATCAAAGTATACAACATAATGGCGGTAGCTGGCCCTCCAGTAGCACTATTAGTAATATGTGAATTACTACAGTTCAGAGACACTCAAGTTGAGTTGCAACACATCACATCTTGAGCAAATAGCATAAAAGAGAGGGATACTGAATGAGCTATTGAACATAGAAATTTTGGTATATTTTTCACACTTTTGCAATATTTAGGCTACTGCACTTTCAGCTTACAGCTCCTGCTAGAGTTCTTCAGTAGGCTTGTACCTAGCTGGCTTTGCATCATTATCTGCATTAATAGTTTGTTGTACTTCTACACACATGAGGTACGTACACAAATAATCCTTTTCTCTTTCATGTCAGTTCTGAGTATCAGCAACTTCTTTGCCCACTGAAACAAGGTATTATGTTGTACTTCTTGGGAATAGAGCTTGTCTCCCAATTCTGTTCTGAGAAGTAGTTCCAAATGGATTTCTGCAAGTATCAACATTGCAAGTCAAAGATGTTAATCTCTGCCATGAAGACAGCACCAAGTAATATCTCCATGCTGTCTATTAAGCACATAAGTACAGAGAGACTCAGAAGCCTCTGAACCACTGCGCAGTGTTTTTCCACTGCACACAGAAACACGATAATACAGCTGCTGCACATAAGGTCAAGTGGTTGATTTGTTTTTCTCTGCTCTGAAAGTGCAGTATTGAGCTGATGTGATAACGTGTGATTGAGTTATTACCAGTGTGCTGTATTATTTTGTCCTGTACTTAGTCACAAGGTGTATTATGGCTCAGCATTTGTTTTCTACTGCACAGCGTGTATTTATTTATGATTCGTATATGTTAACTCAGTCAGCTCACCAAGTGAAAGTGCGATTTGGAGAAAGATTTCCAGGTGATCTGCAATTTATATTTCTGAGGTAACTAAAAGCATCAAGTGTACAAGACAAACCCACACACACTGAAAGAATTAAAACAAAATATCTGCCAGAACATTGCCAGCATTTCTCAACATGAACTAAGGCGAGTGATGGATAGTTTCCTAAAGAGGTGCCAAAAATGTGTGGACAATGACGGTGGTCAGTTTCAGCATCTCCTTTAATAACATTGGTAAGAAAAGCCTTTAAAAGTAGTCTTAAAAATGTTGTATGGTTTCATCCGCGCTGTTCTATGACAACGGACGTCGGCGACAAGTGCCCAAGTGCCAAGGATGTGTACAGGCAAAACATAATGCAGTCAGTTTGTAGTCCTTTAGATCACCCGTTATATGTCTTATTAAATGGCATAAAAAGAATTCAGGTTAATATTGTACTGTTTAATCAACATATGAAGCAGCTGTAAATAGTATATTCAAATCCAAATTACCAATAGATATTCGTCTTATATTTTAGTTATTTAAACATCTTAATCTGAAGCTTATTACTTGTATGCTCAATTTTATTATTTTATTTTTACTCTTACTTGGATTTGTTTTATATTGCTTTGCTGAATGAAGTAACAAAGTCATGAACATGAAAGACACATTTTAAATTGTGAATGAAGCATACTGATACTGTGTAAGAACCTGCAACTATGTTTTGAAATTAGGATGTACCACTCTTGCAACAGAGCTAACAAAAAACAGTACCACATGGTTAATTTTATTAATATTGTTCAGCTGTCCAATGTAGTAGAGATAAGCTGATTAACCTACGTATTAACCACAAGTAATGATAGACATCCTTACTTGGTAGTCCTGGTGCTGACCATAAATTGCATTAAGTGGATGCCACTGAAAATGTGATCTTATAAAGTTTTCAACCAATTCAGCTGACTATTTATTTCCAAAGTTGTCTTATACAAACATTGTATGGTTTTGAACTTCAGTGTGATATCTCTTTTAGTTTCAAAATGATTAAATTGCAAAACTTAATTTTAGTATCCTAAGCCAAATGCTCCATAAGATGAAATTTCACTCGCCTGATCATAATGCACAAATCTGACACATAATGCTGTTTTAGCAATCTTAGTTCAAAAGAAAATTATTCATGAATTCTATTATTTAAAATTTCTAGTTTTTTTGCAGTTTTATATAGCTTAAAACTTAATAACTCAAAAACAGTCCAAAAGGACAGATTTAATTGCTTGCGTTTTAAGAATCTGCAGCACAAGTTTTAGATGAAAACAGCATCATGTGGAACATTTTGAAAATAAAATAATAAAAATAATTTCCATAAACCTCAAATTTCAAAATGAAAAACATTTTTATTCTGGATTTTTAACCAACATTCTATAAATATAAATAATTATAATATAAAAAGTTAAAGTACATTTTGAATTTATGATCTCTAAGTATTTTGACAGTCAAGGATTGCAAATGTCAATTTTTGCGAGTTAATACCACATTTCAGCGTAGCATCCCCTTAAAAGTTACAGAAGAGTCGAGCTCATGCCTGAAATCTACAGTGGCTATACATTACTGTTAAGCATTATAGTATCTGAAATATATTAGCTAACCAGTACAAAGATAGAAATATCCAGTATAGAGCTTAATCTATCTGTAATAAGTAGCTACAAATGCTGAAAAGTAGCTATGTATAAGATACAAAATTACAGATATTGTAGCTTAGTTATATGCAGCTATACTCTGGCTAAACATACAATGCTGACAGAGAAAATAAGTTTACTGGTCTGAGCCCAGAGTAATTAAAATTTCATCCTAGAGTCATCACTTATGGATATATAAAGAGTAGTAGTATTAAAATCCTACATAAACTATTTACCAATAATATACTAAATCTTCAAATTTAAGGACAATGCTTACTCTGCTGAAGAAGTGGAAATGATGCTGACACTCATATCTGTAGTTTCTTCACTTGGAGATATATCGTTGTGCTTTGTGATAGGCAGATCCTGTTAAAGAGAGACAGAGAAAAGCAGAGAAACAAATAAATTTATGGTTAGTGTATATTATGAATTCAATGAAAGTTAATTTGCTGCAGATACAAACTGTCTATATTTTTGTTAACACAATTCACTGCACTTTATTGCTCCTCCTGAAAATTGTAGGTTTTATAGATACAGTCTTTTACGCTAGGCCCTCACAATGATCCTGAAAGTTTTCTTTGGATTGCAAGTATCTATTAATACTGTCTTAGATATGTTACCAAGTAAGATGTACTTTATGTTTTAAATATTTATAAAATAGAATTTTAACAAATAAAGACAAATTTTTATACTATAGAAATTAAATTTGGGGTGTGTGTTAAGCTTATGATATGTAAGAGTAACTCCCATTTATTTCTTCTACTTTTGAATTGATACCACAGTTTTGTAACAATTTTAACTTTTCTTAACATATCTATCATGATATAGTACTGTAATTCTTAATATCATTTTTGTTTCAGAGGACTACTTTGAAACTGATATCCAAAATTTCAAAAAGATTTAATGACCATCTAGTAATTCAATTCCAGTTTACAAATGTATATAGATCACAATTTTTGGAATATATCTTATATCAGGATTTGTATTTTTAACAAATCAACACGTTTAATAAAATTCCAAATTTCATTATAATAATTAAACTATTCATTGATCTTCTTTGATGAACATAACAGATTCTAAGTCTCTTCTTCTTACCCTGATTACCCTCCCCTTATGTAGGACACACACCCCCTAGGACTTACAAGCCAGTGTCTAGGGTCAGACACCTGTCGGGGAGCAGAGGGACCTCTGGACCAGACAGAGTGAAGACCTGGAAGCAGGTGGTCAGCCAAGCACCCTGTATGATAGTGAGGAAGAGGATGATATGAAATGCAGGCAAAATGGATGATTGGAAGGGTGATAATGGATCAATTGGTGGAATGAATGGCGGGGGAAACCAGTCTCTTAACATAAAATTACATATTCCTGTATTAGTCTTACTTATGTTTTGCATTAAAACATATTTATTCTAATATTTAAGTACAATATGGCAATATGTGTTCCATCTCTGATAAAGTATGGCTAAAATGTTTTTCTGGCATTTGCAAACAAAGAATTTCCTCTTACCTTACTAGGGATCCTTCCTTGAATGAGTTTAATGCATTTTAAAGTAAGATCTCTCTCCTTTTCTGTCATTTCCCAGGGCTCATAAACATCTTTACTTGGAGATTTCAGTACAACAGGGCTTGCTCGCCCCTCATTGGTTGCTTTTGCTACCATATTGCACACCTCCTGAAAACAGTTTCATCATGTTATAACCTCACTGTGAGGTACAAGGATAAAGATCAATTGTTTCAAGTTATATACTTACTGGTTAAATATGTAAATGGTACCTAAGTAATACAAATACAACCTTAAGCAATAGTTTAAACCTCATCCTGGAAGCAACAGTAAACTACAAATTATAATTAGGATCCAGGAAACAGCCATACATTTTAGAGTATCAGAATACTCATTATTTCTTTCAGAGTAAGAGGTAATTAAAGGTACATATACTAATTTTATTTTTCTAACAGTGGATCTAAATTTAAATAAGCCATATAATATAATATTAAGCTGTTATGTCCTTTAATGAAATTTAATATTTTTCCATGAAAAGTAGCATAGTGACACCTCAAGAATTCCTGCATCACTATATAGCATTACCACATTTTTTTTCTTTCTTTCTTTGAAAGCAGCAAATTTGGAATACAACTGAATAGGTTCATTATGCCAATGCATTTAATGCTGCTCTTAACAAATAAATAGTTGATCCTCAAAATGTAAAGTATTGACGAACTGGTTAAATATCCCTCTTATTTGTTTAGTTGTATTATAGTTTCGTTTTCCTTGACATTCTGTGTTTGGTCAAATACCCTATCTTTATAAGAGTATAAAAATATTAATTGAAAAATTAAAATATATGGAATTAGAGACCTGGTGCAAAATTGGTTATTGACCTACTTGGAAAACAGAACACAATGTGTAGAAATAAATCATCAAAATGTAAATGGGAGTATAGAAAAAATAAAATGGGATTTTATAACCATACACCAAGTAGTTCCGCAAGGCTCAAAATTAGGACACTTTATAGCAAGCTGCTCCAAGTCCATGAGTTTGAATATGAGCACACATGAATACACAGCAGCATTGGGCAGAGTACGGCTGTAGAGGAAGTGCCGGTGAAGGATGATGGCCAATATGTCACTGGGCAAAGGTCATTGCAACTCCAATCATTCCCCATTGCAGGTCTCCAGCAGTATCCACCCCACCATGACGGCAGCTTACCCCAGAGTAGAGCTGTGCTGTCTGTTGCAGGCTTACTCACGCAAGGCGGCAAGTATGCTGCTACTCACTGGCGAGCAGCTTGGGTGGAACACATTGCTTTACAGCTTTTTATAAAGTGACTATTGAATATCAGTGCTTAAAAATCAGTATCAGTTTCAAGCTTCCAGAAATAGTGGTCTCATTACATCACTAATTTCACCCAGTAGACAGACAGATAAACAAGAACAGGGGCTCCATTACTGCTCACCAACCTCCTGCATGTCAGTCATTCTAAAAGACTTATTGTGCAACCCATTTGTTCCTCACAGTAAGCCAAATGTGCATGTGTTTCCTTTATTGCTCAGACACATGAAGTAATAGCTAATCTGAGATAGCTTCTCCTCCTTCTCCTTCTTCTTTTACTTTGTCCAGTGACCTTCTTTAGGAGTACTTCTAACCCATAGTGACCCAGACCGAGAGGCAAGCCATCAGCACAACACAAAACAGCCCCATGCACACGGTAAGGTGACTAAGAATTGTGGCTTTATTTATATTATGACATCAAATGATATAGAAGGGATATTTCCATTTGTGCAGCAACAAAATCAGGAGCTTTACAGAAAAAATAAAGGATGATGCACATGGCTTGTTAATTATAATGGGGAAGTAAACACATAACTCTCAAATGGACAGAATAGAGTATAAAATTACAGGTTAGTGCCAGATTGGTAATAGTTAAAATAAATATGCTTTGTGACTGAATTGATGTATGGACAGTTGGTAAAATAAATGTTCATTCATACATATGAACAGATTTTACACAGAACAAATAGCTTGGTTTCCAATATTATTTAACAGAAGACTAGAAACAGTGCTATGTTTATCTATAAAGAATAATGAGTCTGTAATAGTAATAGAACAATGTAAATATTAACAACTCATCATGGATTGATTTCTGTTCATTTGCTTTCGTACACTATGGTGTATCATTTTTACTTTTGATATTTATTTTCTCCATATTTGATTGTGCATTTCAGAATTTTATTTTGGATTTAAAACCATGTCTAATTATTACACTGCACTGGTAATTCATCACATATGATTTCTGAATAAGCATTGGAAAGAATGAAAGTAATTGCTACAAGTTACCTTCTCAGACTTGGTGAAATCATGGGTGCGTGTATTCTGTGGTGCTTTGTCAATTCCTAGGCGTTCTCTTAGAAGCAACATGTGCCTTACACGTTCCACTTCTTCCAGTCTTGTCAGTTTTTCCAATTCCCACTGGTGATCAAAGATAAGGCTGTCACCACGAGGCCTCCATCCATGCAAGTTTTCTTCTCCTCTTACATACGTTGAGCTTGTATCCAGCACACGTCGCTGGCGTCGCTGTACTCCTAAGAGAAGGATAAAACATGTATGTCTGGTACAAAATATTAATCTCCAATAGTTTCAAGTTAAGCACGCAGAAAAATTTACTGTGAAAGTATTAGGCTTATTCTTCTTGCTAGTGTACCAGCATTTCCCAATAAACCAATAGGCAAATTCCAGCAAAGTTTTAATCTCTAAAAAATTATTTTCTTCATTCTACTAATAGCAGCATCATGTTCCAGGTGTATTTTTACAGTTCTTTGTAAATATACTATTTCCTATACAGGAATATTTTTTCAGGAAGAGACACGGTTTTCATTATAGTATCAGCATTTAAGTTTAATGGTAAGCATTGTGATTGACAACTTGTGCCCTCTCTTGTGTATGAACTCAGGCTTCCAAATTATTAATTGTACAACACATCACCATTTACCATTCCTTCCTAGAAGCCACATGACCTTGACTTAGATGGAGGGACTGTGAGGTTGAGGACTATATTTCTCTCAATGAGCCCTGCAGTGCAGCAAATGTCTGCAATTTTGCTATCTAATGTGGAACTGTGAGGTACTGAAACTCTGCACACGATGAGTACTGAACCACCATGTAAGATTGTGTCAGAGTAATACATGTTAAATCATGTATCTCAACCCAGAAGGGAGCCAGGCGAAGGGGCTGCCCAATGTACAAGAGGATAGCTATTCATAATCGGCCAACACTGCACAACCTCACAAAACAGAGGTAGTACTATTTCCAGATCTCACAAACAGATTGTTAATAAATACATAAGAAACAGATGCTTGGATTTCCGTATTAGTCAAAATAAGGTCAAAAAATCACAAAACTGCTGAGAATTTTAGTTGGTTAAATTATTAAATATCAAGGGAAAACAAAATTTCTTGGGTCTGCTAAGTGAAGATCTAAAATGGGGAGCACATATTACAGGTATGCTAACTAAACAGCTAAGTATGAGAGGTTACATCTTAAACACATTAAAAACCATTAAAGATGCAGAGGTTCTCAGAAGCTTATATTCTGCTCAAGTTCAGTCACATTCATTATGGAACAAATTTCAGTGAATCATGATAAAATGGAGAAAAATATTTCAAATGAAAAAGAGAGCAATAAGAATAATGACAGATACAACAAATAGAACATCTTGCAGAAAGATGATCAACACTTTAAACATTTTGCCAGTATCTTGTATATTTATTCATGCTAGAAGTAATTTACCACACCCATATGGACAAATAATCTATTGGCAAATACACATGTACATAATCACCAAACAGGACATACAGAGCATTTACATGGTCAGTACTACAGGACTAACATAGCTAAGACAAGTGCACATCAAACTGCAATAAACTAGGAGTATGTATCAAATTACCTATGAGTATTAAAAGCATAGAAGACTGCAGATTATTTAAGAAGCAGCTTCAGTCATTTGTATTAGTAAACTATTAAATTCACTTTCAGTACTCTTATATATGTATTGATTAGATATTATTGCTGAGGTCCATTAGTTATTTACATTTTTTATTAACTATTGTGAATTTAATCTTACATCTCATTTTACAATTTAACTCATATGAGCATGTATGGTTTAGTAAAGTATTATTGTTTAGTATTACCACTGTTGTAAATAATGTTTGTGTATTTTATGCTCTAAATTGCATGTTCAATTCACATCATTTTTATATTATATCTACTGTTTTATTATTTTGTTAACTTAATTGATGAAGTCATGAAATTGTATGAAAAACATACAATGGTAAATAAAGCAGTCTTATATTCATCACTCTTCCTCGTTCAAAGGAAACTGTAATATGTTGATTATTAGCCGAGGTCAGATTTCCAATGATGTCAGAAATTTGAGTTGACAACTTAAGTCTTTTTTTCACTTCTTTCTTTCTCTTTTACTTCTGCTGAAGTATAAAACTGTTAACTAGTTTGACCCACCTCTGTAGCATGGTGGTAGCATATCTGCCTCACGTTCAAGAGGTCACAAGTTTGAATCTCGCTTAGGGTGAGTCATCTGGATAAGGTTTTTTCCGAGGTTTTCCCTTATCCTGAGAAGACAAATATCAAGTAACTTAAAGCTCTATGGACCTCAGGTTCATTTGAGCATCATTTCACCCATTACATTCATTCACCATCCAATGTGACACTACATTGGAGGAAATTAATTTTAAAAAAAAGTTAATAGTTTAACATTAGGAAAAAAATTACCATGACAACAAAACATCAAATCTGAATTAATATTACCAACATTATTGACATTTATTTTACCTGTATGTCCAACTTAAAAGCTTTAATCTATGTAAAAGTTGAGGAAGTGTTAAGTTACTTCTTTCTCAGCTAGTCTACCAGGCGGAATGTAATGTAAGTTCTAAAACTCAGTAAGTTCCAAAATTGTATTTTCACGTAATGTCACTGCCTTTAAATCCCAGAGTTTTCATTGATTATATTACACAGCTCTTTAGATCCATTGCTTCATTAAATGTATTTACTCCCAAAAGAAGCAAACAGCTTAATGCCAAAGTTGGAATTATAGAAGGTTGAGTGTGTGATTTTGCTGTGATGTAAATAAGGCTTATGAAAATCTAAACTGCTTTAATTAATTTGCCAAGTTATTTATGCCCTTAAAAATTTTGATAATACTATCATAAATTAGCCTGATACTCTTATTAAAAATGCTGCATTAGTACATTGGAATTGCTAAAATGTACAGAGGTGTTCTGTGCATTTCAGAGCATATGGCTATTTTAAATTGCTGGAAGATAAACTCCTGAATGTAATGATTTTATGGTGTTTCTAAACCTCTGTAAATGTCCAAAAATAGGAAATACTTGGACTTTTAAGTGAAAGGGCTGGTAATTATACAAAGATGAATTCAGTGTGGCTAAATGTCCACTATAGCATTTTACTTTGTCCAGCTAATCTTTAAGATTTGCAAGTTGAACATCTGTCAAATGCACAGATACTTCCAAGAAGTAAACCTTTTATGTACATTTAGGATAGTAACACAACTGACTGGTGATGTAGGCATGAGACCCATAAGCTAGGTATGTCCTGAGTGATAGTAATTTACATCCCTTTTCTCTTAATGTATAATAAAGTAGAAATCTTTTATATCTAACATATATTTTCACAGACTGTATGGAAACCAGAAATATGCAACAAAGGTCTGCCAAATCTGCTCTTAGCTCAAAACTGATTATGATGCTGCTATTAAAAAGATAACATACTCATAGAGCTGTACAGTTTGGATATTATCTGAACTGCAATGTTAGAAACCTGTTGCCTGTCATAATTTTTTTTCAGATGTTATCATTCAACTATTCTCTTTCTAAATTTCCCTGAACAATTCACTAGTCATCTAAGGGAAACAAACATCCATAAGCCATTGGCTTTTTAAGTTGGTCAATTTTTAAGGAGGTCAATTACATTATAATATACTTTCTTCTTAGCACTTTGCCTTTTTGTCTACAAACACTTTGCTGATCAAAATTTCTAGAACTTAATTAGAGTGTCACCATGACCAGTGCTAATTACTGAAGTTAGGGGGATAGCAAATACTGACCCAGTTGACTACCTAAATTAATAGTCCATTCTCTTGACTGAACAACAGGCCATACAGAACAATACCTTGGCAGTGCAAGAACATTCCTCTTCTAGAATGTTAATTTCATATTTGGACCCTATGTACACCATTAAGCATCTCCTAGGAGCCACCTCTCCTACTCAGCTGTGTACCTCCCTCCATGCCAACAGGCTACACGGTGCAATTCAAACTAGTAAACAGTACCTATTGGACGGACATTCAGAATGACTACACATGCGTTTCATCAAGAATGGGAAGATTATTTTTGTATTTCATATAATGGAAAACCATTTTGTTTAATTTGTGATTATTCATCATGCCATGTATCTCATTTTAACATTAGGTGCCATTTTAACAATTAACATACCAATGAATATGGCAAGGTCTTTATATCACCATATTTATATATTTTCTTAAAATATATATAATAATGATGATGATGGTGATTATTATCGTTATCGTTATCATTATCATTATCATTATTACTTATTACTTATTATTTACCTTGATATAACCATTATCATCATGCTGTAATTTAATTAATATTTACAGGATGAAAAAATCATACTACTCGTGCTGTCTCATTTTCAGCATTATAATTAATTTTATTATCATGTAGGGCACACTCGACAACAGAGGGTTGATGAACTGAAATTCCAATTCGTCAACAGATTCAATAAAAATAAGCTGTCACAGACTTCCAACGATGCCATTCAACAATCTGTTAGGGCCAGTTATCGTATTTCAAAATTTAATCATGTGAAAAGCAGGTCCAGGTCTACATTAACAGATATGAATTTAGTTTATGTTCTACCGCTTTGTAACCTGATTTAAATAAATTGCTAATGAGAGAACACAGCTGTCATTCTAGAACTTAATGATTAAAAATATCTGTACAAATGGGGCTCATTTTTACTATTACAATGTGTCATGTACTTGTGCAGGCAAACAACAGTCTGATGAGGGTGAATGTACAGCTTGGACTTGAACATCCAGTGATGTTCCATAATGTGGTGTGGGAGCAATTGCTACCCTCCCTCTCTTTTCCTTATTGACATACCTGCACTATATAAACATCTGACTCATGGCAACAGATGGTCAGTCTTTCAGTGAACTGTTGGCAGTGAGAGTGCAGTGGACAGTGCCGAGTGCAGCTCACTTGTGAGTTGTGACTCAGGAATTCAGTAAGTGATCTGATTTGACAGATTAGTTATGTTGTTGTGAGTATGTGCGACGGTGTCTCAAGTGTAATGCTTGTGCTTAAGAAAAAAATAAAGTGAGTTTATTAGTAACTGGTGTTCTCAGTTGTTACATTGGCTTCAGCAGTGGGATATAAAAGCCATGAGGGAGGCAATGCTTGAAAAATTATTGAACAAGATAGAGAAGATGGAATCCAGAATGGAGTAAATATGGGGTGAAATGAAAAACAAATTTTGTAATGGACAAAATGGGAAGCAAAACAACAACAGTGAATTCTACGATTGAGAAGACTGAGATGAAAATGGGATCTGTGATGAAGAAAATAAAGAGTGTAAAGGAAGAAATGAAGACAAACATGTACAAGATGAAGATGGAACTAGCAACCAAAATGGACAAACAGAACGCTGGCATGAAGAAAGACTGTGGAACACCTCTGCCAATGCATTAACACTCTGAAGGACATTGGGAAATCGCTTAGCGCACTTGAAGGAAGGATCGACAGGAGTACCAAGGAACTGAAGGCCATGTTGCAACAAGTACTAAGTGGAAGACTTAAGAACTTGAAGGTCGGAACACTAGGTCATGAAATAACATCTGTATGTCTGAAGCCATCCAATATGACAGAATATGAACTTTTGAGATCCTCTTGACAATTTGCTGCCATTTCCATCCACAAAAGATGGTCAGAAGAAGAGAAATCCACACAGCCAGCCTCCAGGGATGGGCTACAGAAGTTCTCAATATGATTCAGACATCAGCAGGTTCTGGAGACATATGGAAGGCTGTTGAAAACCAGTTCAGAAACCACTGCTTAGCTACAGCCTAATGCAGCTACCTCAAGTTGAAGCCGCAACAGCCAAGGAAGATACTGCAGGAGTTAGCCCTGGCCATTCAACAGCTAGTGAACAAAGCTTTGGTGAGTCTCCCGACCAGTTATGTTTCCCAATAAGCTCCAGACTTCTTTGTCAACAGGGTGCACAACACAGAGATACGACAGCGCCTAATGCTGGGTGATTACAAGAGCATCCACAAGACACTGATGGCCACGTTAAGTATAAAGGCAGCCAATATGACAAGGAAGAGGATCAACCCAAGGACATTGACAGAGGTATTCCAATAGTGCGTGTCTAGGGGGTGGCCAGCATGGACTCCGTTCTTATTATTAAATAAGGTATAAAAGCTAATATTGTATCTCTGCATTGGGCAATAAGTTGCCTGTGGAGGAGGCCATGCTGGAGTTGACACTAGAGTGGAGCACAAGTCTGTGAATGTTCTTTGCGAGGATGGCTGAAGGTGTCATACTGGGACTGGATGCTCTCAGGAGCCATGGCGCAATGGCTGATCTTGGCAGCAGGGTCTTGCACCTCATCCAAGTCAAAGCAACGCTCCAGACCCCCAACAAACATCTTAGGATGTGCAATGTGACCCTGATGGAGGATGTGGTAGTGTGCGCAAGAATTGAGCTGGACATGAAGGTGCATTTGGAATGGTAGCATTCAATAAATCTGATATTAAACCAGAAGATGCAGAGTGAAGTGTTGCCTTGCAGAGTGAAGTGCCTGTGAGGCTGCTGAATCCATAGGATACTCTTCAGGACATCAAGGCCAGAATGGACGGTGCAAGACAACTACAAGTGTATGGCCACATGACGGGCCAGTGGAGTTAGCACTGTCACAAGATCTAGGACCCCAGCTAGGCTTATTGAAGAGGATGGCCAATCACGATCACGGCACAACTGGAGAAGGTCCGACACCTACTTGGATGATACCACTGTCTTCAGCCAAAGGGACAGCGATTATAGTCCCATCGACAGAGTGCTTCACCATATTGACACTGGAGATGCCCTACCTATCTGGCAACCACCAAGACATGTTCCCTGGCATAGCAGTGGAGGTAGGGAAATGCTCTAGAATATGATATGCAGGGGTACCATCGAAGAGTCCAAGAGCTCTTGATGCTCCCCTGTAGCACTGATGAAGAAGAAGAATGGCGAACTATGTGGACTATAGGAAGCTGAATGCTCTCACCCAAAAGGACAGTTTTCCCTTACCCTGGATAGAGGACATTCTGGACACTCTTGCTCTACTGAAACTCTGGTTGGACCTGAAATTGGGATACTGGCAGGTGTCTCTAGATCCCTGAGATAAGGAGACCACATTTTCAACAGGCCAAGTTGTCTGCAACATGCCAGCCACCTTCCAGCACCTCTTGGGGTCAGTAATGATGGGGCTGACTCCTGCCAACTATACCTGGATGACATCATCGTCATTTGAAGCACCTTTGAAAACCATCTCAAGAACATGACCAAGGTATTACAGAATGCAAAGAACCGCCTTCTGCAAAGAGCCACATAGTCTCACCAGCCAGAGAAGGCTCTGGCTGTGCTGGCTTTGACTATGAGAGATTAGCCATGTCCAAAGGATAAATGAGAGTTGTACAGTTTTCTGGACCTGAGAAGCTAATTTGACCAATTCATCAGAAGCTTCTCCAACATTGCAAAGCCCCCTCACTTGTCTGACAAAAGAACACTGGCCATACATGTGAGTGGAAGAGGCTGAGAGCATGTTCCATGTGCTTAAGCCAACACTCTGCAATGCATCTGTTTCAGGTTTCCCACAATTGGGTGTGAACTTTTTTGTGACCCTGATGCCAGCAACAGCAGGATTGAAGGCATGGTTTAGGACAGGTAGGAGCGAGTAATAGCCTATTACCACAAGACACTATCCAAGTTTGAGAGTAACTACTGTTAGCTGGTGTGACCTCCTGGCAGTAGTGAAGACACTGGGACATTTCCATATGTACTTGTGTGGCCAACGATTCTACCTGAGGAGTGACCACTTTACCCCTTTTAGGCTTGGCTGTTTAGAGGGCTAGAAGCCTGTTGTGTCCAGCAACTTCAAGAATACAACTTCACATCAGAATATTAGAGAGAAAGGCACCACTCCACTGTGGATACCATTGCAAAAAGGCCATGCCCAAAGTAGTGCTGCCACTGCACTATGGTGGAGGAGAAGAAGTGCGATGCAGCTGTTTGTGTGGTTTCAGTGGTGCCTGTGGATGGATGAATAGTACAGGCTTGAAGTGGGAGCAGCTGGTACATGCCTATTTGGTGCACTTCTTAGAGAAAAGGAGGCAAGGGCCCAATGGGACTTACTAAAGACCAAGGACGGTGTGTTGTTCAGAGTTTGGGAGTCACCTGAAGGAAAGATCTAGGGAGAGCAGATAATTCTTAGTTAGAGTAAGGTTGCAGAAGTCCTGGAGGAAGTATATATGGGTTCTTTGGGGGGGGGGGGGGCATCTTGGATCTAATCGAACAGTTGACACTCTCTGACAAAGGTGCTACAGGTTGAGGCTGCAGGCAAATGCTGAGAGATGGTGCTGCCAATGTCATGTGTATGCGGCAAGATGTGGCCCTTAGATTACGAGCTGAGGCCAGGTGCAGGACTATAACAAGGGAGCACTCTGCAAACACATCACCATCGACATAGCTGCCCCAAGGGAAGATGCTGGTGGTGCACTCAGATCGTCTGGTCCACTGTGACAGTACTGGCCCTGAGAAGGGAGAAGTATCTCCACAGTCGCTGCTGATTACTGACAGCAGGAGATTAGTGAATACTGAACCAGCTGGCTACCTGCATTAATGGTCAGTCCCCTTGACTGAACAATAGGCTGTACTGAGCAATAGTAGTCATTGTATGCCATTCCCTGCTCCAGAAGATTCATTTTGGGTAATATAGGAATATTCCATTTCTAGAATGTTTGTTTCATGTTCAGGTCCTATATAAGGAGCTGGTTAGTGTTAGGTAGATAACTGACAGTGCAAGTTTACTGAGCTTAATGGACAGTACAGAGTGCAGTTCAGTAGTGAGTTGTGACTTAGCAGACCAGTAGGTGATTTGATTTGGCAAATCAGTGGTGTTTTGTATGTGTGTGTGTATGTGTACAACAGTGTCTCAAATGTCATGCTTACACCTAAGAGACAAATAAAGTGAGGTTAGCAGTAACTGACATTCTCATTTGTTACAATATAGACTCACTGCTAACTATGCATTTAAAGAACCATCTTAATTGTGTTGAAAAAAAAGTGAATAAAATGTTTAAGTTTGATGCACTTGTTAAACACAATGTGCTGCACATAGTGTACATGCAATAAAAATTAAAAGTAATAAAACTGAGTCACTCACTCTCAATGCTCCATAAAGAAATTTGCCATCTTAAAACATGATCTGCATGAAGATTACGTGCATCATCAGTTTTCAAGTGAATGTAACTCAATTTTATCGATTTTAATTTTAATTTTGTGCTTCACTGTAAAGAACCAAGTATTCTAACCAAATGATTGTAATTACCTGGACAATTCATTTCAAAAAATTGTCACTTTTAAATTATTGCCTTGGGAGCATTCAGTGTTAAGAGAACTTTCAGGTCAATACTATGCTATCTATGTGATCATGCAGCCAATATCAGAGTACCTTTATAATGTAGTACATTTCGAGACTCTTAAACACTACTTAATTCAATACTGCTACATGTTGATATATTGTAGTATCAAAAAAGAAGTTTATTTAACAATGTCTGGAAGAAGATTATAACTTCTGAAGCTGTTGCACTGAAATCTGTTTTATGGCCTCTATAATAAATGATTAAAACTTTAAAATCTTTCTCTTGAAAGTAAAGGGTTTCCTGTCTTGTAGCAGTACTGAACTGAGATTCAATTTCACCAAAGTACAAAAACTGTACCTATCCATAACTGTTACACTTTGTATGCTAAACATACACTATTCATGTACTCATGCACAGATATTTCTAACAACATTTTAGTTTGATCATCACTGATAACCCATCATTAGCGTACCCTGCAATTATGGAAAGGGAGAAATGAATGTTTTAAGCAAATTTCTTATAACCAAATCTTGACCACCGTCACCATTGCCATCAATCGTATAGATACCTATCAGGCAGTAACATTTAGTTATTTTTCTGTTATTTGGAATAAGCCTTGATCTGATAAACTTCCTACCAGAAATAAGTATACTTGTTACCCGAGTGACGCATATTCAAGAAATATTAAAAATTCTGTCACTGACATTCATTTGATTAGTGCCAGAAAATAGCACAGAATAAATTATTCACAGATATAAATTTATTATCCATGTTAGATCAGAGGAAAAATGGTTGTTTTGGAAATCACAACAGCTAAACTGCTTTGAGTTTCTAAATATACATGGATGCAGATAAAGACTACATACTTTCACTAATTTCCATGCAATAATTACAATTAAGTGCAGATGAAATAAACATCTTGTAGTTCTAAGTCCTACTCATGGATGTTACTTCCTTGTAAAGATTTTCTTTAAAACAACTTAAATTTACTACCATGCAACTAAAGCTGGGAGACATAATACAGCCAGTGATTTAATTGTTCCACATCTTAAAGCAGAATGAAATATGCCCTTTGACACAAAATATACCTGTAAAAATAATGTATCTGCAGGCTGGGAAACATATAACAATGGTGTTAGTTACTGCTTTCTACAAATGTTTGCTACTTAAATGAAGATTAAAAACACAATTTGCTGTTACAATAAAACAAGTAGGTCTCATAAGGGTTACTAAGTTAATAAGGCAAAAATGGAGTTCACTACAATCAAAATAACAAGAATTGTATATGAACTTCTGCATATTCTAAGCCTTTGTTGATTGTTCCAAAACAGTTGGTCTGATCTTTATACAACTTTGTATGAAGTTGCTTAATTTCAGTATCCTAAATACCTGAACAACCTGATTACTCAGTTACAGTGGATCCCATCCTTCTGTTTGATCTATAACTTCAGTGTTTCTAGATAATTCTTTCCATCACTCTTCTTTTTTCCTCCATCTGCATACACTTGTACTTTAGTCCTCAAATACATCGCAAAAGTCCTCTTTCCCCTTTAATAATTTACCTTCACCATTTCTCACTTAACTTCCCTACATAGTTGCCAAAGCTTTTCAAAAAGCAATTCCCTGCTATTTCCAAAGATTTTTAAAACTAAATCATTAGCTCTAAGTTATTCTCCTCCTCGTTCTATACTTCCTCCCTCTATACTTTAGTTTCCAGCATATCTATTATACAAAGGAAACTATATTTGTTTCTGCTTAGTGGGCACAATTCCTTGTTCATTTTTAGTCCTCTTAGCTTGATCGGCCATGTTCTTGCCCATGCTAATCTATCCCTTTCAGTTTCATCACAGATATTGATATACTTTTCTATGCCCCATTCCTTCTTGAAACATCTTTAGCATTTTAAGCTACTTTTATTCCTTAAGCTACCACATGTTTCCTGTTTTTCCAAGCCTTCAATCTTTAATTTAACTTTATTTCCTGTCCCTTTCCTGACGATAGAGTGCTCATCTATGTCATCAATTCCAATTTCTTGTACTAGCATTTTTGTTTGGACTAGCTAGCTCTCTTCCCATCTTACTTTCTCTTGTGCTTTCAGACAGACTTTGACAATGTTTCTTTCTTCCAGTGATAAAATTCTACGTGCATTTTAAAGAGTATTTTATCACTACCCCGTTTCTCCCAATCCTTCTCAGTTCAGCTAAAGCAGCTCCATTTGGCTGATCTAGGCAATCATAAAATCAATTTGCAGAATGATCAATGAATTTGAACATATTTTCTCATCCTTTCTCTGGATCCAATATTTCTATCCCATGTAACATTTTTAATTTCGCTGTGGCTCCATAAACACTCCCAAGCCACTTGATTTTCATGTTTGGTATTTTCTTCAGACATGCTCTTATGCTACTCATAGTTAGTTTCATATTTCTCAGTGTATATGTCTTCTGCTCTGTACATCTTCCACTCTTATTTAGCCTTATCCCTAAGTAGCCATATTTTTTTGATACTTTAACTTTACTATCCTCCTGCTATTACTTCTCATCTCTGTTAAGTGTGTTCCCTTTACTGCAGATCATAACTGCTTACTCATTTTTGTTTACTTTTAGGCCTCAACTACGATGCCTCTCCATTGCTTCTAGTGCTAGAGATAGATCTCTGGTTGTTATTGATACTGCTACCATACATGGGCATTGGCAGACTTTCTTTCAGGGGAGGCCACATGTTGGAAGTATTGCAACCAATATTAATGCATTATTGTGTTCCAAAACCTCTAAAACATATGAGTTATAGTATATTTTGCAGATAAGCATATTAATTTGTGCTAAATAAAAAGCATACTTTACACCAAAATTAAAACAATAGTCTCATAGTAATTGATTGGACATTAAATTCATTAATTTCCAATGGGGGGACAAGGCATGCCCTTGGCTCCCCTTTGTAATGCCCATGCTACCACATCTTCAGCTAAACATAATCCTGGAAGGTCACCGTAATTGATTGATTGATGAGCAATGTCTATTTCCCTTACTAATTTCTTTCAGTATATCATCTAAACGGAAATTACATAAGGACTGAAAAATTCAATGTCATAGCTGAGATTTGAACCACAGGTCTCCCACTTCATGCGTAGCTGCTCTAACCACTGAGCTACCATGGCAACTTGCCAGTATGACATTAAACTCCCCAACCGATTCATATTTTCCTGGTAGACTACTAGGGAATCTCACATCTGAGATAAATACCCCAAGGGCAACTTACAAGTGTAAGTACTTTATGTCCCGGGTGATGCAGTGATTCTAAGAACTTTTACATTGGGTCATTCTGTGGGATATTGAGGTTGAAAACTCTGTCCTTGTTCTTCCAAATGAAGATCTGTTCCCATGTGGACAATTCTTGGTTTCCTGATATTTGTTTTAATAGTTTTGTATCTGGATTAATGTCATGATTTTCTTTCTAAAAATGGATGGCAACTGCTGATTTCTCAGCAGAAATTCACTAGAGCAGTCTACAGAAGGACCAACCTCTACAAACCAGTTTAGTCAATGTCTGATTGGTAATAGAGGAAACTAACCTCTGAAACATGTTCCAGGAAATTTAAAAAGTGAGTGTTGTTTAGTGTTATTAATCAACTCATTTTTCTATTTTAATATAGCACTTGTTTTCAGGGGCATAGCATCAATGGATGTGACAGATGTATTACATATCCTGCAGTTTTCCTCAAAATGATTGCCAAATTGGTGTTCATTATAATTTTGTGGTACATAATTGTTTTAAGTTCATTAAAAATCAAGCTTTCGTAAACATTATGATTTGAATTTGCACATTCTGCAGCAGTACGTTTGGAAACAAATATTGGGTCAATGGCATCTGTCGTCAGGTAGAGAAAGATGATGTTATGCACCTGAGCCAAGGTATGTACCAGTCTAGACCACATCTCATACTGAGAGTTGAACTCACATTATTGCATTTAGTCATGAATAGGGAGTAATTAGCATTTTTTTTTTTTTTGCTTCTGTATGTGTGACTTTCAATTGTAGACATTTGAGCATGATTTGGACACTTGGTTACTTATTATTTAAGCAAAATATAGGTTAAAATCTCTGCAGATTCGGGGATGTAGGTATGTGACAGAGGCAATCACATCTGAGAGATCACAAAATGAATCAGAACCAGAGCAGTAAATAAAACTGCTTTTCCGTGCCATTGCTGCAACAAAAATCAAAATAAATTGTTGTGTGAGCGACAAACTGAATGTAAGAAGCTTCCAAACATTAAAAATGTATAAGGTATTTCAATATAAAAGTTTATGAAAATGAATCCTGGCTGTGTCGTAATACTTTAAAGAAATGTTTTATTTTTTATTTTTTTCAAAAGAAAAGTAAGCTTGAAATTTCAACGGTTATGAAGATTTAAATAGCATTTATAAGGAAACCATAAAACACAACTATTCTTTTAATCACATAATATGCAAAAACAACCAGACATGTTTGGGATAAACCCAGGAATACAACTTTCATTGAATAATTAGTATAAGCTCTCAGTTGAACAGTATAACAATGAAAAGGAAAAGAAAAGAGCTTTTACTTTCTCAATTTGTGGGGGCTGTATGTTTTCTAGGAAAACAGCCACTTGCTTTTCATGGTAACAATGAGAATAAAGAATGTTCAAACAGACGTAACTATATTGAATATTTAAATTAATCAGCAATATATGATGCATCTCGAAAGGAGCACTTGGAAAAATCGACTGTTTTTCATGCAACTTCACCTGATATTCAGAATTACTTAATCTCAAGCGTGAGTGCTGCCATGACACATGGAATTAAGAAAGAAATTTCTGATGCCTCCTTTGTTTTACTGATACTAGATGAAACTCCTGACGTTAAAAGTGAAGAATAACTGTACCATTCATTACCAAATGTTGACAGAAATATTGAAGAGACGTTTATTTGATTTACAGATCTGTTCTGACAGAAAAGAGATTCTCCTTTCAATCATGCTCTCAGTATTATTGAATATTTCTTTCAGAAAATGATAACAGATGAAAACTGCAAAGGGCAATTCTGTTTAAATTGGGTCATATTTTAATGAATTTTACAATATTTGTTGGGTTACATACCTGAGTCTGATAGTCAGGCTATGCCACTGCTTGTTTTATATAGGAGACATAATAACTTTTACTATGCTATTAATTAAGCTTAAAACCACACTAAAGGGCTATACTATACTAGTAAAGTTTCAAGGTGAGAACTGAGTTCTTACACTACTCGGATAGCACTGGAGTTCAAAAGGCATTTGCTCATAAGCTTTGAATTTGCAAGTGGAATTATCAAGCTTTGTTCAATGTTGTGTCTTAAGAATTTGGATTGGAGTCTTTGGTTGCAGGTGAAATATATATAGTTAGCATGTGCCTTTTAATATCAGTATTAAACTTTGCCAGCTCAACCATGTTGTCATGTTGTAAAGCTTTCAAAATGTAAAATGTCTGGGCACCTGCATTAAAACATGACATGATTCAGTTGTATGTTCTCTGTAAAACTTCTAATCTTTCTAAAACCCAGAAATTTGATCAAATGATGAATATATAGATATGTTGTCACTGTATGTTGAAGGAATGTGTAATGCAGTGGAAGCAAGATATTTGTAAGAGGATCAATATTTGGGAAGAGGATCACCAACTTTGGGTACATTTTAAAGGGTTAAAATGCACATCTATGAAACCGGGTTAGTCAAAATGGCATCTCCTCTTCAGGATGGTTTGAGTCTTCTGCAGGCAATGAAGAAATGGCATGTAGTACAACTGAAAGTAATCTGCATACCAGTTACTTCATGTGACAAATGGATGAATGTCAAAGTAAAACTAATAGGCACTCTGCAGTGGCTAATGCATCTGAAACCATTTCATGCAGGAAACAATCTTTATATTATAGGAAAGAGGTAGTATAGGTACAGTAAGCATACATGTGTTTAAGTGACTCACACTAAAGTTAACCTAGTTGTTTTAAGTACCTATTCAAAATGATCATTTCACATAGTATGACTTTATTGGATAACAAATGTTAATGCACAAATGCCCAAATTGTGCATGCCAGTCTGGTCAGTGCAAATCAGCACATTCTACTTAACTACTATGTGGTCTTAAAATCTGAATGTTCAGGTATACTAACATTTAAGCAACTTAGAAGACGCCTGATATGATGCAATCAGTGTGGACTGGAAAGTACAGCTATAGCTTCAAAAAGTGTAACTTCTACATGTTGTGCAAAATGTCTCACATCTTCACTACATACTAGATGTTGCATAAAACTAGGTGGTTCAGTGCCTTACATAACTTATACAATGTAACGTAAGCCTCATCCTTAATAATATTCATGGATTCTGATAAAATTGAATTATCATCTTAAAACTGGAGGGGCTTTGCTAATAGAGATGCCCCTGGCATAAACTGAAAACCTTTCATTCCTTCTGAAATTGGTAATCGGTACTCACAAACTTTTTTGCAACTTAGATTTGGCATTTTTCATTCTTAGTTACAAATAAAAAAATATTTATTTTAAACAGATGTGGTTATGTAAACATAACAATAATGCTATAAGTTCAAAGATTTTGAAGCACTGGCTGCATATGTATTCAACAAAAGGGTGAGACGGGGAACAAACCTGGGCTACCTGCTTCCGATGCTCGCTTCAATACCAGCTCGTACACTCCTGATAGCCGATTTGCTTCTGCATTACGATAGGTACCAGAGAACAGGTACTTCAGTGACCGTGGTCCAGTCCTTGCATCTCTTCCGTAAATAATCATACTTAGGTCTTTGGTAATAATTGCTGGTCGTCCACAGTTTTCAAGCTGCAATTATAACATAATCAATTTCTTGACATAAGTTTTTGCTCATTGCACATTTTATGCTTTCCTAACAATAGACTTTCCAGCATAAACTGGAATTATCTCATTATACTATCTAAAAGCACCTAACTACACCCATAACTACTAATTATAAAAGCTTAAAAATCCAAGAGCACCCACATTCTCTGTAACACCACCTTTAAAATATATTTTTTTTTTAAATTTTACTGTGCAAAATATTTTGTAATGAACACAAATCTATATACGTTTTTGGCAGTTACAAAGAATGCTTGTAGTTTGTGTAAGCTTGGGGATTAAAATTCATAAAGTTATGTTTTTGTTACAATAGTGACTTTAAAATCTGCATTTCATACCTTCATATTAATTAATGAACATTTTTAGCAGAATTACTGTTAAAATTATACTTAAAGGTGCTACAAGTAATTTCACTTTATGTATTTAGAGTCCCTTCACTTGTTAGAAGAAAATAACAACAATAAACATTAAGGTAAGATAAAATAAGACTTCTCTGTAAATCATAAATCATATTAACTTTATCTGAAATTCGCTCTCAGAAACCTTCATCATATGATCAGAAAACCCCTTAGTGACAATATAAGGGGTTCCTGTTTACTGCTAAACTTATTGGTTCATGAAGTACTTCTAGATATCCTAATTCTCTGAGCAATGAGTCTTCTGAACTGATTATTTATAAATAAACAGTGCATTAGTTGCAATATTTACAACTTCCAGATCATTTTTTATGTTCATTTGTCATGTGAACTTATCAGCAATCATTTACTTCCATAATCACGAAAGCATGCAAACAGTAAAAAATAATGCCTTAAGTCTTTCATACTATCATCTCCAACAGAATACAATGTAATTACCTTTGTGTGTAGGTGTCACATATTGTGTAGCCAAACAGGAAATGAAACATATATTTCTGTCTATCCACTAATAAAACAAATAAATAATACTTTTTCTGTGCTGGGCCAAAGTTACACTGCAAGGAACAAAGTAATACAAGCTAATGTTCTAAACTGCATCCTGGAAGGGTGTCCTCTCCATTAACAGCTTACACATTACCATTTCATTTGAAGTGTCTAAAGACCTTTAAAAATTGTTTAAAAATAGGTTTCAATGGAAGGCATAAGACATACCTCAAGATATGCAGAGATTGTCATGAAGATTTGTTCCCCATATGAAGTAACCCTGTTCAAAAGTGCAGAATTGTGAAGAGAGCTATCCCATGCTGCTTCAAAACGGAACATAACTCGATCATCTCCAGGTATTTCCAGATATTCCCCAGGAAATAGACCTAGTGAAAGGACTGAGCTGTCATTATCTTCTTCTTCTGGCTCAGGAGTGTTTCTTATACGGCCTAAAAGAATTAAAACATAAAGCAGTGCTTGTTAGTGATGCTAAATTTCTATAGGAAGAACCAAATATCCAAACATCATGAAGCTATATACAATATCTGTACACCCCCTCCCAAAAAAAAGTTGAAAAACCTTCTCCTATGTGTGTTCTGAATGTTTCTTCTGGACCAGTGGTTCTCAATTGTCATTATATAAATGAAAAAAATTCTACAGAAATTGCTCTATAGTGTGTAGCTTTACAAGAAATGCAATAATGTGTTCTACAACTCCCTGTCTTTGACAGAGTGAATAAAATGTTTATTTGTTAGTATGAGAGTATAAATTTTAATTGACTCACCTACAACTAGTTCACGAACATCTTTCCATCGCAATTCTGGGACTTGCTCATGCACAATAGTAATACGAATGCGGCGTTGAATACCCTGATGCAATAGAAACAGGCCACGACATGGAAGATCATCGCTATGATCAACTACAGCTGGCACATACTCTCCATTTGGTGCTGCAACAACAAACAGTCATGCATGTAGATGGTGGTGCATTATGGAAATATTCAAGTACTCAGTCTTTTACCTGTGATGAAGCTCTGTAAAACTAAAGCATCTATACATCTGGTAGACTAATTGGTGATGTACTAAGAAAAAATCACAGGAAATGGGGAAAAAAGAAAACTCAATGCTATACTGGTATTGATGCAGAAGAACTACACATTTTCTCTGAAAACAGGGTATGAATAAACATGCCAGTTTTTAAATACATTTCTTCTGTGCTCCTGCAGTTATCAAAAACTATGTTTCTAGAAGAAAATAAACTTATTGCCTATAACACATGGTAACACATACCTCTGAAGGAAGTTTGGTATGAGTTTTCTATAGATAGGAAGAAATGTGGATATTATGACTGAATTAACTAGTGTCGATAAACTTTACTTAAGATTTCAAAATATTTCATACATTATCACCTGTATAATCTATGTAAAACAGCCATTATAATTAACTTATTTATAACAACTCACCTAATTCACATATTTCAAACCATACAAGAACATCATATTTGGCATGTACATGGCTAGTGCTTGGCGATGGCAGAACTCCAAACTTAGGTGATCTCACTGGTTGGCTAATTGGAATAGATGGTGGAAGCATCCTTTTAGGTGGTTGACGAACACTGTAATAAAGATAAAGCATAAAATCTTACACTTGAGATTAGAGAATCCTCTGATAGTGTATTATATCAGGAGTAATACTTACTATTGACCTCCTTCCTGCTTAGCATCCTTGTGTAAGGGATGTTGTTGATAATGGCCAAACACCTCAAAGACAATTGGCTGGGATTTCAAGTATTCTATAAAAGATTTTGTAACTTCCACAGTTATCTGGAAAATAGGAAAAGACTATACAAACAACTTAAGCAGTTATATACTTAAATTTGTTTCCTTTTAGTTAAATTAAATGATATAGTTGATCTATTTGTTTCTCTCACGTTCTGTATAATTCCTGATGCACTAAAGTAGACTGAGTCAAGTTTGGCTATCAATTTATTAAAATTAAACTATTTTGTTGTTTAATGATGCTATCAGTTGCCAGGATCACATCAGTGTCACCAGTGTGCCAGAATTTTGTCCCGCAGTTCTTTTACATACCAGTAAATCTACTGACATGGAGCTGTTGTTTTTAAGCACTCTTAAAAACCATCAATCTGGGACAGATTAGAACCTGCAACCTTGGGATCAGTAGGTCAGTGTCTAACCAACTGAGCCACCCAGACCAACACTGTCAATTTATGATCCTATATGCCGCTTACACTGAAATACTTCACACCTCTTAGTTCTACAGATCATTTTATGGTAAAATACCTAATGGGAGAGATACTCCAACAAATATTAATAAATATTTATTGATTTATATTGCTACACTGCTAATAATTTTAGTATTTCATTGTATTTACTGCAGATACTCTTCAGAGTTTATTTGGATCCATTTTAATGTGTTATCCGTTTCTGTAATTTCTATCACATCTCTAGACCACCTCTATAGTAGTGCAGTAGAATCATTGCCTGAATTGTGAGGGGATATAGGCAGAGATTTTTCTCATGCTGAAAGATTTGGCCTCACAAAATCCTTTGGGACAAGCTCAGGAGCTACTTGATAGAGCAGTAGTGGCTCGTGGTCTAGTGAATCTTGTGTAAGTGACTGGGTGAGTTTGCATTTGTTAACATGCTATTCTACCACCCCATATGTGCATTAGGTCCTGCTTGAGCAGTCATGTGACAGGCTTGTCACAAAGAGTTCATTTTATGACTTCTCCAAGACATGAAGCATTCTAGCTTCTGTGAGATTCAACTTGTTCAGTTTAGATCTGTCCTTGTCTTTAGGGCAGTCTACTTGCACTGTCTAAATTCTTGGAGAGCCTACACTCCCTCCCAGCTGTCTATTGCCCGTTAAATGGCCATATGCACTTGGCAAATACCCATCTTGTAACATCTGTATCAATGGCGTTTAATGCCTACTAAAGCAAATAAGTATGAGACCTGAGTAATTGCAATTGAGTTGTTTTGTGCAGGTTGTATTCTTCTGTGTCACTAAGCAAAAATGTTTGAATACGAAAACTTAGCTTTGATATTGAATTTCGTTCTTGGATTTGTACTTGTTTTAGTGATAATTCAAGGTGGTGTTCGCAGACAGGGAAAAGCTGTGAAATCAGATGTCCAATGTATACCTGTGGCTGCCACAGATGTTTGTTGAGGAAAACTCCATTTATGCAATGTTAGAGACTATGTAGCAAAGTTACGGGCATTGATTAAGGCATTCCTTTGAAAATTATTAATCTTAAAACAATTTGAGCATTGTTACTTTTATTCATATAAATAGATTATCATAGCCTGGAGCCAATCATGGCACATTCTCAAGCAGGTTATTTCCCAGTAAACGATCCATGAACCAGATAAATTAATCATCTGCAAGCACAGACATGTGATTCATTATGTAGAAATCTAACCTCTAAAAACCACATGGTTGGACAAGGAAACCTCTTTAATTCCCTTTGATATCTAAGGAAGTGGGTATCCTTTTTCTTTCCCCTTAATTAAAAGAAAACCTTGTGAATCTGAAGCCTGCAATGTGAAGGATGTTTATGCCCCTTAAAACTTTCTTTTAACAGAACACAGAGTGAGGTCAAGAAGTCATAAGGAGGTTAACACTAAATGACAATAACTCCAATGGTCAATGGCCACAGAGCCTATTTTTCCAACCAAAGCCTAATTAAAAGTAAACTAATAATAAAAGAAGTCAAGATTATATTGGACCATAATAGGGCTAGTTGTCCTCTACGGTTGTGAAACTTGGGTACTGAAAGAATCAATAAAACAAAACTGTTAATCTTTGAAAGAAGAGTCCTAGGAAGGATCTTTGGACCCACTAAAGATAGAGATGGCAAATGGAGAGTAAAAACTGATAAAGAATTAAATAAATTAGCACATAACCAGAATATTATAAATTTCATTAGGACAATGAAATTAAGCTAGCTTGGGGATGTTAAGAGAATGGAAGATCAAAGACTACTGAAGTGAATATATAAATGGAAACCCTTGGGAACCAGAGCAGCTGGTAGACTGAAAATCTGTTGGGAAGATGATGTTATGAACGATTTGAGAAAATTAAGAATATCAAACTGAACAATGACCATGCAGAACAGAAATGCCTAGAAAAGAATTGTTGAGAGGCCAAGACATTCGACTTTGAAGTTGTAGTGCCTTGAGAAGAAGTAGGAGGAGGTTTAACGGTGGGTTTTAAGTGAAGAAGCTTCACAATAGTGCTTGAAAATTTCAACTTAAGTATACAAAGCTTAAAGTGCATTAGTCACCTGTACTTACATTTTGAACATGATAAAACCCAAGTGGTGGACCTTTCCCTGTATTCCTCACAGGTTCTGTTGAAAATGCTTCATCATGTCTATGAAGAAAACTGTAAATATAAAAAAACTGAGTGGCATATAGGTATTTATAACTGTTTATTTCCTCTGCTAACAAAGAACACTTCACTTGTTTGAAACTGGAATTTTATTTAGGTTCCAAGTATAGCTGCCTAAGGTAGAGTGCAATTGAAATGGTTTTGGCACACAGTGACACTTAGCACTGTTTTCAAGCATTGAAATTCTTATTAATTAGCTTTGTACTTGGTGCTTTGAGTCACTCACCAGTGTGTTGCCTCTGATGTTGCCAACTACACATACACTTATGTTTCTTCCACACAACTAGCATATGGCCAAAGACTTCAACTTTAATGCTCAAAAAGGTTCTAAATATCACTTTGGGTCTAAACTGTATCAACTTCTGAAAAGTACACCATCTCAGTCAATTAAACTTGCAACCTGAACAAAATCAAAGTTCCAAATGAGTGTCCCTTGTAAGTTCTATCCCATTTCAATGACTGAGTTACAGATACGATTATGAATAAGTATTTTTGCTACATCAATATTTGTTTATGAATATAATTTTGAATGAATGGTACTGAATGAGTAGGTACTTCATTTGATCAATACCATAAATAGGAATATTGTTTTCTTATTATTATTGTTATTTTGGTGAATAAAAATCTTACATATAGTGGATATGCTTACTCAGTTCAGAATTTAAGCAAAAATATATTGTAACTGGCAATGTAATGAATTATTACAATTTGAAGTCCAATTATCTGACCTAATTCAATCCAGTTATGTTTTATAGTTAATTTCTAACCATAATTTGCATATAAACCACATTTTCTACATTAGCATCTCTAAGGTGATGATATATTTTGTTATGCTACCTTCAAAAGTGAATGGGTATACTTTACTTAGAAATGCTCTCCCCCATAGAAAGAGGAAGGAGAACTGAGAAGCTTTTATTTTTGCATTTTTAAAAGTGCTTTATACAGTAATGCAGGGTTGGGAAACTGGTGCTCACTGAGCACAGCCTGTTCAAAGCCTTGCACTGATGACTGTATGTTTAGAAGGTAAAAAAAAAAAATTAAGGTAGTTAAAGCTATTCAACGAGTTGCCCAGGCCTGCAGTAATACCAAACTATGCCATACACAATGCATTGGCACCAATAATGAAAAGATAATGTATAGTTCTTCGTATAAACCCTTTAGATGGGAATGTTGTGGATAATTAAATGTTTAGAAATGGGATAAAAAATGGTACACATATACAGAACAAAATAAAGAATTACCATTTTCTTGAATAGCAGTTACTATAAAGTTCAATAAATTTATCTGATATACTCTCTTACATAATGAATTATCTTACTTGAATTGACAAAATATGTCTGCATATTCTGTTGAAATTCCCACTGCCTGTAGCACAGTCACACGGAAAGTGAACACATGTCCAATATGAAGATGATCTGGTAACTCATCATCTTTCATATCTGACGAAACAGAACTATCCCCTTTTCCACTGTCTGCATCACCATCAATATCTACGAATAATAAGTATACAAAAGTAAAAAAAGAAACATGAGAAACTGCTATTTTTGTATTGCTACTTTTCTTTAATCTGAAAGGATAGAATGACTAAGATTATTGTTCCTTCTCTCTTTCTGCATTTTTGTAAGCTAAGAAGTTAGCAGAAAATTAGTTTTCTGTGACTGTAGATCTATAATCAATTATGACAGAATGTCTCACTAGCTAAACAAATGGAGGTGAGAGGAATTTTGGATGACATGAAATTGATATGAGAGCAGGAGCAGGAGCCAGAGACAGAGCAAGAGGAGGCAGAGGAGGAGGAGGAGGAGAAGGAGGAGGAGGAGCAGGAGCAGGAGCAGGAGCAGGAGCAGGAGGAGGAGCAGGAGCAAGAGGAGGAGAAGGAGGACTATCCCTAGATTGTATTAGTGTAAATAAAGTGTATTGCCATAAACAATTGAATCACAAATTTACACACTGTATAATATACACTTGTAAATTGCTTTGAACATATTTGAATACTTCCTTGTTGTGGTTCAAGTTGTGAAAAATTGCTACTAGTAGCCATATAATCTACTGCACAAGCAGTTGCTCTGACACTGCTGTTATGGCATAAATGCAGGAAACAGTATACTACTGACATATTCAAGATAATTCTGGGAAATACTTAAGTGAATTTGATATTCATTTCACTGCTTAGAAGCCCATTTCTTCTTGGTGTTACAGGCTATACAGCATTTTAAAATAAGAAATGTGAGGTGGAGAGGTTTTCCCCCTAGTTTCCTAAATTTTGCAATATATTATGTATAATGGATAGATTCTTACTCCAGAAGAAACTTATTTCTTTGCATCAACTATAGATTAGAATTTCAAAGATGTTTACTTTAAAGAAAGGAACATATCATTTAAGGAAGATCCACATACCCTCCATTTTGCAAGATTCCTTTCCATTTTCTTGAGATGTCTCCAATTTATCTGATGAATCTTGGAGATCTTTGGAAGAGTCCTGAATATTTCCTTGTCCTTCTACTACACGTTCATCCAAGTGCTGTTGCTTTTCTAATGTCTGTGCCAAAAGCATAGTACCACGTTTTGATTGGCTGCGTTGATGCCCATTGAATAACTCATCATCAAAAGAAATACGAGCAGATTGTCTCACACCACTCACGTACTCACTGTTCTCCTCTTCTGGAACAGTTAAGTGCTTGCCAAATTTTTGTGATATAAACACAAGATTAATTTGCTTAACATAAGCATTTAATATTACAGTTTCACTCCATATTACTTCCTAAGAAAATTGTGAGTTCATAATTGTCTTTGCATTACTTTTATGGACAAGTCTTGTGGTATATTCAGTAATATAAACTGCAGTATTTTTGTAAATCAAAGATAAACACATCACTACCTATAAAACATATTATTGATATTATTACAATTTCAAAATAGATGGTAGCTCTAGTAAGCTTTACAAAGGAAACATATAAGCTAGGTACCTGAACAGTATTATATATTCAAAATTAATTTTTAATCATTCTAGCCTCACTTCTATGACAAAAATTTACTGTAACATACGAGGTGTGTTCAAAAAGAAACCAAACTTTTGAAATAGCACACCAACCAGCAGAGAGAGTGAGCTGCAGCTACTGAGCATGCCTGGTGGCAGGTTTAGACAACAAGCTGCGGTTTACCACGTTTCACTTGGACAATTAGCAAACAAACCACAGCCACTGAAGTAAGCACATGTACAGCCTGCTCATCAGATTAGTTTTTTCAAAAATTATTTTGTTCTTTAACGACGCTGTAAATTGCCAGGATCACATTAGCATCGCCAGAGTGGCAGAATTTCTTTTACATGCAGTAAATCTACTGACATGGAACTGTCGTTTTTAAGCACACTTAAAAACCATTGGTCTGGGCCAGATTTGAGCCCACAACCTTGGTATCAGTAGGCCAGCGTCTAGCCAACTGAGTCACCCTGACCGACTCTCAGGTTAGTGGCAAAGTAACAATGAAGGAGCTTGAAGAACAACGTGTGTGCATGAAATTTTGCTACAAACTTGGCAAAACTTTCACACAGACGTTGCAAATGTTGAACCAAGCATATGGGGAGGACTGTAAGGGTCGCACGCAGTGCTATGAAAGTCAACAGGGCAGAATGTCAGTCTGTAACGATTCCAAGTCTGGATGTCCTTCCACACCAACAGATGATGGCCATGTGAATAGAGTTCGGGCTGTGATTCACGGAAATTGCCAATTAACTGTTCAAGAAGTGGTTGATGGGGTGGCCATCAGCATAGTATCATGCCATCAAATTTTGAGTGAAAAACTTGACATGTGTCGTGTCAGTGCGAAATTCGTACTGCATTTGTTGACTGAAGGTCAGAAACAGACCTATGTTGAAATGTGCGAGGAACTGCTTGCCACTGTTAATGACAATGAAAATTTTCTTAAGAACATTATAACAGGCAAGGAGACATGGGTGTATGGCTATGATGCTGAAACAAAGGTGCAGTTGTCGCAGTGGGTGGGTAAAGGGTCTCCTCATCCAAAAAAACACACATGAGTTAGTCAAGGATCAAGGTGATATTGGTTGTACTTTTTGACTACAAAGACATTATCCATGATGAATTTGTGCCATGTGGTCACATGGTAAACAAGGAAGTCTACCAGGGAATCCTAGTGTGTATGAGGTATGCTGTGCGTAGGCAGAAGCCTGAATTGTGGGAAACCAAATTTGGATATAGCATCATAACAATGCACCAGCTCACACGTCTCTCCTTGTCTGCAGCTATCTAGCAAAACACCACATTCCCCTGGTGCCCCATCCACCGTATTCTCCGGACCTAGCGTCGGTCTGGGTGGCTCAGTTGGTTAGACGCTGGTCTACTGATCCCAAGGTCGCGGGTTCAAACCCGGCCCAGGCCGATGGTTTTTAAGTGTGCTTTAAAACGACAGCTCCATGTCAGTAGATTTACTGGCATGTAAAAGAACTCCTGCGGAACAAAATTCCGGCACACCGGCGACACTGATGTGATTCTGGCAATTGACAGCGTCGTTAAACAACAAAATAATTTAATTTAATTTCTCCGGACCTAGCCCCAGCAGACCTTTTCTTGTTTCCCAAATTGAAAAACACATTGAAAGGATGTCGTTTCCAAACCATGGAGGAGATTCAGGACAATGTGATGAGAGACCTGTGCACGATCCCACAAAATATGTTACAGGAGGCGTTCCAAAAATGGAAGAAGTGATGGGAACAGTGTATTACCAGTAGAGGGGACTATTTTGAAGGCAACAGTGCTTAAAATGTACACTAAGCAATAAAGCTGATAAAGTAAAAGTTTAGTTTCTTTTTGAACACACCTCATATTGTGATGTCGGGCTCAGCAGCACAAAACAAAGGACTGTCAGGGCTAAGCTGCTTCACATCGCGTGCTGGGCTGCCAAGAAAAAGGGGCATTCAAGGTCAGGCTGTCTCGTGTAACTGTTTGTATGTACATGACTAACAATGGAAGTGGCAGAAACAAAAGGAACTTTTCTAGCACCTTTTTGAAACTTCTAGCTGAGTCATCGCAGTGTGTGTGTGTTTGAGTGTGTGGAGAGCTTCTCGAAAGGTCTGTGTGATGTCAGTTCTATAATAGGAAGATAGGCGACAAACAGGGGTCAATTAGTGAGTTTGAGTTTTAAGAATTGAGCTATGGACATGAGTCGGTCAATGTGTCAGTGAGTGTGGGACTGCTGTGCACGTGTGTGTCATTGTGTTCGCACGTCATGAGTGATTGTAATGTCATAATTAGGGTATGAGAGACAGAGGAAGTAGTGAAAGTCACTAAAAGGACTGAGGAAGGTTACAAGAAGTAAAGAAACCATGAGTTGTGATAGCCCAAAGGACTGTAGACTGTGTTAATGACAAGAAGAAAAATATGTATTTGTGGTAAAATTTTAGAATACAATAAAGTGATAGATAAGTAACTAGACTGGATTTTGTCATTTTGACACAATATTTTGCAGACTATTGTCCCCAAGACATGTTTTAGTTAGTTCTTGATATCTGTAGAAGTGAAGCTAGTTAAAAGTGACCTTTATGTTTTTATTTTAAACTACTTATATTAAAAACTACATCTCATGGCCAATCAGGTCACAAATTTATGCAATTGAGTACAAGACTAAAAATAATCATCCATCTTAAAACATTAAAAACAACTATGCCTACATGTATTTTCAACCCCTATGTGCAAATCTGCACGTTTAAGCCATCTGATCAAAAGTTTGGACACATATACTTTATGTCCCATTGGAAACTGTAGGCTACTCAAGAGTTTGCAAAAATACAACACATATTTTCAAATAAAAGTTGAAATAACTGAAGATTCACTTACCAATCACTGCCTGAATGGCAACTTTTAGGTATCCCTTGACATCACCTTTTTCATTTACAATGGCAACCTTATGGATTAGAGGAACTGGATACAATAGGTTGCTGAGATACACAAATGCCCTATAGAAACACAGCAAATGAATTGTCACACTACAATAAAGAACAACTTAACATACCCTTAATTTTGTATAGGTCTATGGAAGTGTTTAAAACAGTGACGCTTTGTCAAACTAGCTAAAGTTTATGAGTAGGATGATTACACTTTAGTTTCACTTACTATGTTAAGTTACTCTGGACTATTGTTTTGAAGGCAACTGCTACTCTCATCTACTGTGTGCCTACTGATGGCAAGACTGGAATCCTTCTTTCAAAATTCATCACTCTGCGTGATTCATTACAAAGTAGAATTTTCAAATTGCACTGGTTGATGATATCATTAAGTTCACAATAAAAAGAGAGGGTAGCACTGTGAGCAGTACAAGGGAGGATTTCAGCCTTGATGTTAGTAGGTACACAGCAGATGATGGCGGCAGCTGATATTGAAACAACTGTCTAAAATAACATATCCCAGTAGGTGAAACTAAAGTGTAATCATCCTACTCATAAATTTTAACACTCTTACTGCTTTACTTACTCAAAATTTTAGGGTCATGTTTCACAGAAATGTTTCTTGGATTGAAACTGTTGTCTTATGTTATTATCTCTGTGTGCCTTTCCTGTGTATGCCAAATTTGAGAAAATCACATCCCTGATAATTTTGTGGCCCAGGAAAGGTATTTTAGTTATGAAATTTATTGAAGGTTCCTTTAAATTTAAAATATTTAGAGCATCATTTGCATGACTCTTGTTAACAAGAACAAAGAAAGTTGTCTATCTATCTTATACAGACTTTGAACATATACAAGAAGGTAGTAATAATTATATGGATTTGAAAGAAACCCAAACCCAAACAGCCTAGCCAGGAAAGGAAAGAGTGGACTGCCCATTGCTGAACCATTATCCTGTTTGAAAATGCATTTTTGTAACATGAAAGTGATTTTACAAAGGCATACATGTTCTTTCTGGATTGTTTGCCAGCTGTATAGATTACAAAATTTCCTCGGGTATTTAAGTAATTCATCTTGTACTACGCTAGGGAACAAGGAGTTCACTTCTGAGTATGAACTTGAACATAACCAAATACTCAATGTATTGGAAAATAATTACTTTATCAGGAAACTCATAGGCTGTAGGTACAGCTGAAGATGGAAGTGAGAGCTTCTGAGACATGTCCTGTATAATAACAGAGTAAGTAAAGCAAGTGTGTCCCAAACTCCCAATGCTCAGAATATCAACTTGGCTTACCTGTTAAAAACCTTCTAACTAAATTAACTGCACAGAAAAATCTTATTGCCCGTATAAACCAGGATATTCAGAAATTATGCTGGTTTTTACAGAAAAGTTGTAATCAAGATCTTAAACTACTAAAGATATAAAAAATTCTTAATAACTATATGTTCAATGGTCATTGATACAGTTAATTTATGATTCAATATTTGAAATTAATAATGCTACTCATATTCAAGCTTCCTAAGGCTTGTTTTATAACGTAGGAGTTTGAAGACTTTTTGAAAACTGCATAACTAGTAATGGAATAAGTGTTAGCTGCAGAAAAAAATAAACCATGAACTGTGAATTTAAACCAAAAACGTGAGTTGGTTAATAATGCTACACAACTTATAATTTCCTGGAACTTGTTTCAGAGTTTGACTTTCCTTCATGATCAACCAGACATCGACTGAGTGTAAGTGTTGTATAGTGTTATTAATCGACTCACCTTTTGGGTTTAAATTGATTATTACAACACTGTTTTCAAACTTCTAACAAAGAAGATGTGAACTGTAAGCCCTTTTAAGCTTCACCTATTTCTATGGTATTGCTATTTCTTTATCTTAGTTGTATTCACAAGGAAAATCTTTTTCTATAGCTGATGATAATTTTTAATACCTATGTAACACTGATGGGCATTGCATTTCCTAATTCCAAGTGTGTTTTCAAGTAATTTGTGAACTACTACCACATACTTCAGTTGCTAGTACTACTGACAAATAAAGTTTGTTATGTATACAAATGTAGTAAGTTTGTTTGGGCATATTTTCAGCTAAAGTACTTCAATAACAGAGACTTTGTCTTCATCCACAGAGGTACTTGCTTTTTCCAGAAAAAAAGCTATTCTGGATCAACTTTTTAATACTTAAAAAGGACCTAAAATCAGATTTCCCTTATGTAGGTGTCTGGGCCCTTTTAGTTAATAAGTAATGAAAACTTCTTTACTACTGTATATGTAGCCTGACAGAAATCGTCCTCTCTCTCTGTCTCTAATACTGAATTACTCCATGCCCTCGCGTATTGTTTTTATATAACATACAACCATAACATTTCAAAGTTAAGCACTAGTGAATTTATAGAAACTAATGAGGCATGTAAGGTGCAAAAGTTCAATACTATTCATAAATATTAAGGCAGCATGGATTGATTTCTCTATTTATATACTTTGCAAATATTTATTTTTTACCCATGTATGACACAGTTAAATGATCAGTTCTAAAGTTGAGGGTCTAGGTTTCTTAAAAATAGTATCATTCCTTTTACTGCATTTCTTTTACTCAGTTGTACAGTTTTTGCATATGTAGACAAAGGATGTAAGTAAAGGTAATGTATATACAATGAGTGAATAAGTTATTATTTTGTCAGTCTGCTGGACATTATTGTCATTTTCAGATACATTTCATTAATTTTTTTTTAAATCATATGTAAACTTACAATTACTTATATATTTTATATTTTTATCTTGTAGTTTACCTTGTAAATACATCTATTTCTTTAAGCACAGTGTAATTCTTACAGTGATAGATAAATGAACTGAGACAAACAGTTCATGTGGACTACTCCATATGTATGTTTCAGCTGTAAGTGGTTTTCATGAAAGAATTAAATATTTCTTTAATCCTGAAATAGCTAAACAAATAAAAGGGATGTTAACCATTGACCAGATGTTTTTGGAGGTATGTAGCTTCAAAAGAATACTCTGAAGTGTTAGCCCACTGTGCCTGTTTAACATCATGATACTACATTACTATGTTGGGGGAGAAAATTAATATTTTAAATATGAAATATGCTGTATAAACCTGCTTGATTTTCTCTTAAACATAATATTAATAAAGCTAAAATAATGTAGTTCTTCTTGGGAAATAATCCCTACAAGAAAATGTTCTTATTGAAAATGGTGATAATGAAGAAGTATATGACTATAGCTTCCTGGAAATTCATGTGGATGGTAGACTAATCTGGGATAAAAATATAGACATTTTGTGTAATACTGTTAGTAAATCAGTTATCTATTAAGATACTTTAAACCATTATTATGAGAAAAGCCTAGAGCTAATATATTATGGAGTCATATGTTCACATGTGTTGTATGGTATAGCCATCTGGGGTTGTGCTGCTCAAGTACATATGAAAAGGTTATTTGTTCTACTAAAAAGGTACCTATATAAGAATAATATATAATCTCACATCAAGAGAATCATGTAGAGAAACATCTATTCAAAACATTGTGTTAACATTATACTCATTGTATACATATCGTATGATTCTGCTCACTATTGATAAACAGTTAACCAAAAATAATGATCTGCACTCTTATAACACCAGAAATAAAACTGATTATCATAAATTTATACATGTTAGAAAAGTAACCAACAAAAATCCCAATGCGATGGGAATTATAAATTACCCACAACATTAAAAGTAATAAATGGCATAATATTTAAACCCCAACTGGAAAAATTACTTATATGTAAATGTTTGTATAATCTTAACGAATTGTGAATAATTATTTAACAATGGTGTTTTATAGGATTAGAGCACAGACTATTATATTGCACTATACCTATATGTATTTAACCTGTACTGATGAAGTCAAAATTCTGTAAGAATCTACAACTAATAAAATTTGAATTCAATTTTGAACCTCAATTGAATGAAAGAGATTCACAATGTTGTATTAACACCATTTATGTATTTCTCCTCATCGTTATCCTTAACTTTTTTAATTACAACCACTAGCACTACTAATATTTACCTTCCTACCAAGCGGAACCATGGAAATCTATCATAGAATGGATCTCCTCCTGTAAGGGACTCAATGTTGTAGTCAGGGGATGTTGGTGACAGCTCTGCTTCATTGTGGTACATCTCCCGCATCAGTTCTAACCTCTGTCTAAACATGAAAACAATTAAAAACTGCTAATTACTGTATTTATGTAATTTTGTGGTCTTATGCTCTGTTTATAATAACTTGCAACTTTATTTTTGTTTTGTTCTGTTTATTTTAATAAAGACAAATTATTCTCATTATATTCCAAGTATGAATCTTAAAAACTATTTTTGCAAAATTGATAATTGGAAAACCTTAAAAAAAATAATTGAATGTATATCCTATGGTCACAGAAGAGACATAATTTCTTTATAATGACTGATTATTATATTTTGGAAAAAGAAACAGAATTAATAACATGTATATTCAGTTGTAGAATTTAACAAAACAAACAGCTTATCACTAAAATGTACTATATTCCTAGACTATAAATTCAAGCAAGTAATTTAAAGGAATCAATAAAACTACTGAAATAAAGTATTTCTCGAGGTGCAGAGATATCACATATATCATATAACTCTTTACTGCAAGCTATCACTAGGATAGCCCAGACAGCACTTCATTGTAGTAGAATTCTATTCTCTGTCATGTTCAGGCTGCTGCAGCCTGAAGAAAAATATTTTAAGGCTGGTCAAGTAGACTGCAGCACAGGGGTAAACAAGAAGGTAATACATCACATTTCTAGTACATCAAATGGACTGCCTTCAGCTTGGCTGATCTACAGTGCAGTATGGTCTTTTTCACATTTTTGTTAATCTGGAGTTATATTTTAATAATTGGGTTTTAAAGGCCCTCAGGTGAACTTGACCTCTAGAGGGCACATACCTAGGTAGTAGATAGGGGAATGCCCTCATCGGTTTAGCCGATGGTTAGGTGAAAAATAAAATACCACTCATGGACCAATGAGTGGGACAGATGAAGCTCCTAAGATGTGCTGAAATCAATTCATCTAAGAGAAGGAAAATTCTGATATAAAATCCTGATCCTCCAGGTTAGGGCTTTTGAGAGGGCTCATAACCCACTCTTGAAAGTGATGGCTTGATAGTGGAACAGGTCACATGACCTAATATCCATAAAGGAAGAAGAAGGGTTTTAAAAGCAGAGTCAAATTTCAGCACTGCAACAAAGTCTAGACCTATTGTATCCACTAAAATTCCAGGAGGAGAGAGTATGAAGACCAGCCAGATCTGGGGGCAGTGACTGCAATACAGTATGATCCCTAATCTTTATAGGAGCAGAATATCTGGTTTCTCCCTTGATAGCTCCCTATCCAGATATCAAGAGTCTTTTAAATTAGGAAAATAATACTAGGGGGAAGCTCCAAATGACATGCACTCTAACACTTTGACACTAACCACCAATTCAGCCACCAATGCTGATAGAAATACCACAACCATACATCATTTGATGGCACTGCATGGACCTCCATTTCTAGCTAACTGTAGACTTGCTTTAAACAATGATGTCATAGATTGGTAAGAGAAGGCACACTTAAAAATGAACATGATGAACAACAAAGGTTGTTTACACAGGCAACAAATTTACCAAAAACCCCATATTACAGGTTATTTATGCACATTAATAGCTGAAACAACAATAACAACAATGATGATGATGATGATGATGGTGGTGGTGGTGGTAGCGGTGGCGGTGGCGGTGGCGGTGGCGGTGGCGGTGGCGGTGGCGGTGGCGGTGGCGGTGGCGGTGGCGGTGGCGGTGGCGGTGGCGGCGGCGGCGGTGGCGGTGGCGGTGGCGGTGGCGGTGGTGGTGGTAAATAAATTAAACAAATTATTTTGTTCTTTAACGACGCTGTCAATTGCCAGGATCACATCAGCGTCGCCGGTGTGCCGGAATTTTGTCCCGCAGGAGTTCTTTAACATGCCAGTAAATCTACTGACATGGAGCTGTCGTTTTTAAGCACACTTAAAAACCATCGGTCTGGGCCGGATTTGAACCCGCGACCTTGGGATCAGTAGGCCAGCGTCTAACCAACTGAGCCACCCAGACCGACGTGGTGGTGGTGGTGGTGGTGGTGCTGGTGGTGGTGGTGGTGGTGGTGACGGTGACGGTGATGACGATGGTGATGACGATGATGACGATGATAATGATGATGATAATGATAATAATGATGATAATAATGATAATAATAATGATAATAATAATGATAACAATAACAACAATAACAACAATAATGATAATAATGATAACAATAACAACAACAATAACAATAACAACAACAATAACAATAACAATAACAATAACAATAACAATAACAATAACAATAACAATAATAATAATAATAATAATAATAATAATAATAATAATAATAATAATAATAATAATAATAATAATAATAATAATAATAATAATAATAATAATAATAAAAGCAACAATAACAACAACAGCAACAACAACAAGAAGCTATTACTCCAATCAACACAGGTGACACAGTCAAATTTGGACTTAAGAAAATCCTATACATCATTTAGGTAGTACCAAGACACAGAATAATATAAATGTAAATGCTCCAGATTATATAGCTAAGAAAGACCTAGTGAAATTGTCTATAATGACATTCATCAGCTCAGTTTCAAAAAAGAATGCAGGCGAGACAGTACTTCAGACATGCAACTAAGAATTAGTTAAAATGAATGTAGTCTAATGGAAGACAGCATAACAAATCCAAAGTTAGACAATATCCCAAAGAACATGCACATTACACCAATTAATATTATAACTGCTAACCAACATGTTAATACATTAACAATGACCAACTTGCATGATAATCACCACACAAAATCTATAGAACACTTGACAGAAGGCACCTGCCTCAAATAACTACTTCATACCAAGAATGTTTAATGCATGACTTCTTGACTCATTGCCATGAGTGGGAACAAGGTTGTGCCCCCATCTTTCTCCTTAGTAACCAAAAACAAAATTTTTTTTCACCATACCTTCTTATTCAAGTGCTATTATGGCTGTTTTGAGATTTTTAGGAACAATGGCCTATTTTCTGGACTTCTATTTTCCTCAGATGAAAGCACCCGTATTTCCTGATTGACTCATTACATCAAATGAAACTAACAGTCTAATTTCTACTTTAGGAAGGTGACCTATATGTTCCTTCAGGCTCTTTTCTACTGTGTGGTTGATCTCTCCTATGTACATTCACTCACAGCTGCATTGTAATTCATATAGAACTGCTGTGTGCACTGCAGGTTGTTGGTCTCTAATTCTTATTAATTCAGGAACATCATCTACCACACGTTGTACACCAGATGAATGTTTACTTCTTGTAGCAATTTTTCTATCAAGTTCATTACTCTGTGTGTGTATATCAGGGTTGGGGCAAAAATTATTGCAACAATTTCTTTTTTTCTTGCAGATATGTGAGCAGATCACAAATTGCTATTGTGGTAGGGAAAAATATATGGATGTGTGTAATAAATTGAAAAGGGAAGGGTGGGGATAGTTTCGACGGGCAGTGAAAATAAGAGTAATGAAATGGGGAATGGACCCACAGATGTGCCCATTATGTGAGGAAATGGAAAATGATCTACATTTTATTTTGGATTGCAAAGGGACTAAATTATGGAGGGATAAATAGGTACCAGTTAAGTGTTTGAGGTCATTTTGCGTCACTTTTTTACACTGACCTTCAGTTAAATTGTTTTAAAAACAGGAAACGGCTGGTGATGGGACTGAACGGTATTGAAAACATTTCCTGTTCCTAAAACAATTTAAGTGAAGGTGAGTGTAAAAAAGTGACTCAAAACAACCTCAAATATGAAGAATACTTTACTGTTAATAGAGCTTCCATTTGTAATATTCACCAGTTAAGTGGTTGAAATTACCAAGAGAAATAATTAAGATGAGAATTAGAAAGTCTAACAATACAGAAGAAATTAGGAAGTTGGGTGAATTATTAGGAAGGACGAAAGAAAAATACATGATAGGCATTTTAAAATTACAAAATTGGATACTTGCAAGGATGCCTATCAGGTAAATTTGTATATTTAATTTAAAGAGAGTATTACAAATAGGTAGATTGTGAACCTGGTGTGTAATATATTAGTAAACACAGTGTTTATCTATATTTGCACCAGGTACAACTCAAGTATATTTAGATTGTATTAATACATAGGAATGAGAAAATTAAGACATGTATATGTATGTATATATGTAATGATGCAATATATTTTTACAAACATAAATAAAATGAACATGGCAGGCAGTTTTTTGACACGAGAGGATATCACCAATGCTGTGCAACAACAAATGACCCAATTCACACATGGTACAGCAAATGCTGATGCACATGATATTCACTGCCTCCCATATCATTGGCAGCCTGTGAACATTGCAGGGGACTACTTTGAGACCCTTAAACCCAGTTTTGTTATATCAACTGTATGTGTGCTGTTATTATATTAGACAGTGAAACTAGCATTATCCTATTGCTACCAAAATAAATATGTGAGACACAATGTTCACATGTTTTTCAACTGCCAAAAATATAGTTCCTACCTCATCATTTCATCTGTATATGTCACGTTTTCCAACTGAGCTGTACTTGCAGGAAAAAAAAAAGAATAGTTGCAATGACTTCTGCCACTAACCTTGTATAAAGGGATAAAAGCAACCTTCTGTCATTCATCGTGGGATCAGTGTGTTGGCAGCCTTTCTATAGCCTTTAAAGCATATTAATTGCAATCTCACTATAGTCATTGCCAGGAGAACACCTTGAATGCTTTACTTCTCCTCTGGCACACATGTTGGATCACAGATTCTCAAAACACTGTCTCAAAATCTTAAGTATTTCCTCCTTAACTCAGGATGGTAATGTTAACTGACACAGAAGTGTCACTTGATGTTTCTGTAGACAGTGTGTCTCTCTATGTGTTGTCATCCCAGCTTTACAAACACATCCAGGAGTGGTAGTTTCCTTTCTTCTTGGCTTCATTTAATGAATTGTAAACTTGGATGAGCACCATTCATATAGTTAAGAAACAGCAAAAGGTTCTCTTTGAAGCATGAAGCAGAATTAATTAGAATAACCTTGAAAAATTAGTCCTAATTCAGTATGCAGTAAAAATTAAACACTCACTTCAGTTTAGTGCTCCATTAGACAAGAGTTGCAGCCTTAGAACACAAGAAAATGCAAGAGGCTATGGAAATAGTCCATCACCCACAATCCCAATGGTAGCAGTGGTGCCTTAATATACAAGGTATCATAAGCAACCATACATGGCATCGCTAGTAAAAGATCTGGAATTTAGACCCCTCAGAAAGCAGGCATTTTGTTTCTTTACTTTTAATGCTTCTTAGTAGAGGCAAAAAGAAAAACCAGATATATTGCACAGGTACAGCAATTACAATAGGAACTTCAGAGAGATGCTCCTTACTGTGGATTGGCCAAGCGGAGCCTGAACGAAGCTTGGCTCATATCAGTCACCACTATAAAGCCAAAAGCATCACATGGCACAGTTTGTCTTGAAGGGGAACGGTGCATAATGGTCCAAATGTTATTCAAAATTGAAATGAGACACCAACTAAACAATCCAGATAACATTGATTCTGGTGTTTAAAGCCCATTAGAATATATAATTCCTTTTCTATTTTTAAAAATTTAACATAAAATAATTATCGGAACAAGTGGAGAATGTTTGTTAGTGTTCAATGAGTTACTCGTACATTGAGGGTTTTTTTATATTTAACTTATAATGACTTGACAATTTATGTCCTGTATTCATAAATTTGAGATACAGCTCAGTGTCAGATAAGTGCTATGATTCAAACATCATCCACGTTCTGAGAGATTTTTGCTACCAAGGTGCACCTTGTGTGCAATGTGGACATAGTTCATTCAAATCTTATAAGCCCATTTGCATTTCGCCATTTTTGGAGTCACCTCTGCATGCATCTTATGTTCAAGGTCAAAGTATGCATCATTTAAGATTACAGATTCTGTAAGAACTGAAAATTGAAACATATATTAAATTAATCTTGATAATTATAATGAACTTCACCATTTTGAACATCATCATGTATAGGAACCTGCAAAGCATTCTTCAGACACATGGGGGAAGGGTGAGGATTAGTAAAAAGATTAAAATGTTCTTGAGGTACTTAAACGACCAAGGTGATTTAGGATCTTGGAATGCATAGAAGTAAAGTGTTTTGCAAGCTATCTATGAACATCTAACCCTTTCTAGGTTGATATCGGAACAGTTCCATCAGTGGTAGTCACTTATCTCCTTGCGGATGACATAGCATTGCCGACATGCAGAAGTTGACAAAATAACTTGTACACAAAGAGGAAGGTCAAAATTTCACTGTGGATGTCAAAACAGTTCTTTCAGCACTAATCACAGCTTTCCTTGTGGATGGTACAGCATTGCTGACATATAGAATTTGACAAAACAATTTGTTGTGCAAAAAGAGGAAGCTTAAGAATATAAAAATTAATGTTTAGTTAAAATAACTCAGTAAGGAGGGTCCATGAGCTTATTAATATTTCAGCAGGGAAAGGACTAAGAAAAGCAGTAGTCTCTGTGTAGCTGAGTCACATTAAAATGCATATAGAATGCCAAGAAAGGAACAAATTCCCTGGTGCTATCAAAACAGGATATTGCATAGTGTATAAATAAAAAGGGTGCCAGGAAGCAGGTATGTAAACTTCAATACTTCACTAGCAGCAGCATCTTAACACCTAGAACCATTTAGTATAAATATATTATGCAGAAGTAAGTTTGATCAATGGTAAAGAAAATTATTAATAATCTTCTGTAGAGAAATATTCAGGAAATCACTTATGCACAAAGTGGTGAAAGGCATTAGTATAAATATAGGAGATATTCTACATGGAATCATACTAAATGACTACTGCCTTCATTGCAAGTTGTTATGTCAAAATAAAAAATGCATTAAACATGTAATATCCTGTTTAATGAGGGACTTCCCTCCTTTTCAGTTAAAGTGGAAGGGAGTACGTGGAGTGAGCAGAATGTGCCGATGCTTTTGATTTCCTAATGTTTTTCTTTATATAATGTTGACAGAAACTCCTTATCTGTATTCCAACCCAGCCCTGGGTGAGCCAATCTCTTATTTGTTTGAATTCAACTGCAACACACACACATTAGGCTATGAAGAAAGGTCAGGACTAGGTGATCAATGAAAAGGAAGTACAGAAGCATTTCACCCCAGTGGCTGGAAGGTATGCTTCACCACAATGGTGCACACCAGTCCCTGGATGATTCTGTCCCCTGTTGGTTTGATGTCAGGAGGCTGGCACTCAGACATTAACCTATGAAGACAGGTCAGTTCAAGCACACAACCAAAGGAAAAGGGGTGAGTAAGATAAACATTAAGTGGAGTGCTAGAAACTGTTAAGGGGTGGGGGCTGAGAATGGAAAATGCATTTTAATATTTTCTAATTAATTTCTAATTTCCTATTAATTTAGTAATTCCTGGTTGATGCATGGTACTTCAAGAAAAACCATACATAATTTGAACTGATGTTAACCAATAGCATAAGCACTTAAGCTGAGAAAATGAAGAATGAAAGAAATTGCTTTTTATATCAGGTGGCCCACTTCATCTAGCATTGTCATAAGTAGATAACACTTTGTGTGTTAAAACAGTTGCAGAACTCCATGGCGCAATTCTAGTCATAGACTCAGCAGTGGCACATTCTGCCTCTCAGTGAAGACTTTGCTTTATTGAAGTGCCGAAGCTGTTCTGTACTAGATGCTTAAGCACACTACATGTGATTTAGGTTTAGAGTTCTCTCTGGCAATTTTAAGATCCTAAGATTTGAATTACTTGGGCAGCTTTTCACTATTAGGAAAACAATGAAAACAGAAAAGTTTGTTCTTCTCAGAAGTTAAACTACAACCAAACACACAAAACTCTAGCATCCTGCAACAAGCATGGCTTAAAGACCTACAACAATTTCCTTATATATTAGGTACTGCTTGACAAAGAACTAACAAATCATGCAATCAGTAGAAGTGATGTAACACTTTTTAATGCTGAGCTGTATATTTCACAAATATGTTATGAGATTTGATTTGGAAAATGCTGTTATATTTCTTTATTCATTCTTTATTCAAGCTCATATTATTTCATACTGAACTGCTCTTTCAATGTAAGGCAATCCATAACAAAAGTCACCTTAATGTAAAAAAAAATCTAATTTGGTGGAACATTTATTTATTCAACATTAATCACTTGTAATTTAAGCATTTGTTTAGAAATAAGATTTCTTTGTGTCTTAGGCTTTCAAATTAAAAAACAAATAATAAAAACTGCTCCAATAAAACTATTACAGGTAAAACATTTCATGTCCTGACATGCTTTGGTCTTAATTTATCACATTTATCATGCTATACCTTTGTAATGAAGCAAGCAAGCAAGTAGAGAATCAAAGAAGTGCAGTTGAACTTAAATTTGTACCTCATTTTTGGAATGCTACTGTAAATAATGTACTGTTCTATATAATTTATCTACAAACTGATGGCTGGGAGGTTATGATTCATATTTTAAAGTATAAATATAAAAATGAACTCTTTTTCAGTCCCTAGTGTAATTAAATGTCATTGTAACACAAACTTCCGATGCTTCAGTATTTTTAAGTGTTAATTTTCTTCCAAAATGAATGCAAGAAATGTAACTACAAAGCTAACTACCAATTGTTGACTCACTTCTAATTACTGTAGGTTGGCAGCTGTGATTATCACCTCAACAATCAGCATGTAGAGTACCTTTAAATGAATTTAAAATAATGTGTGCCCTTAACATTTAGAAACATATTTAATGCCAGGTGTTCTTTTAGTGGTAGCTAAATTGAGTTAGAATACTGACTGAAAATCTATAAACAGTAACATGCAAAACATGGCAAAGAGGAAACCAACAGCTCTAAATGTACAGGTAAAGCTTAATAATCTAGATGAAGTGGGCCATGGTACAAAGAAAACAACAATTGCAGAACAGTTTGGAATTCCCAAATCTACTTTATCTACAATAATTAAGAATCAAGAAAAAATCATTAATGCTGCTGTACCAGGTTTCAGAAACAAATATAAATGACTTCATAGTGTTAAGTATGAAGACATCGGGACATTACTGCTAGAATGGTTCAATCATATGCATGCATCTAACATACTTTTAAGTGGCCCTACGATTCAGTTAGAAACAAATGTGATTGCCAAAAATATAGGCATCAAAGACTTCAGTTGTGTTGCTGGTTGGCTGTATAAGTTCCAAACATCCAATGTCACTGCTGGCTTCATTCATCTATAGTTACAATTGGTTGTGAAATTAGAAGATATTTTCATTTCCGTGAATGTCAGTGAATCATGCTTGGACTTTTTCCAAGAAAATAATCTAATTTGTGAGTACTAGTACTTTTACAGCCACTTTATAGTGCTAGAAGTCTACAGTAATGTAAAGTGATTGATACTGTAGTATACTATGCATTTCCATACTACTGTATATGTAAACATATTAAAATATGTGTTTTTCATTTAACACAAATTATTTTAACATGAACCCTTGATTTCATGGTACCTTCAGCTTCATGTTAATGAGGTTATACTGTATGAAATTGCATGCTTGTTTCTGGATGGCATAAGAGCTATGATTTCACTCATAACAAGCAACTGGTGAAAAAGCTAGTTGTTTGACAGATAGCTCACTTTTATTCATACCGCTATTGCCGACCTTCTACAGTCAAAGCAACAATAGGATTTTGACCAGAAAATGCTAAAACCCAAGACAGATATCTAACACTACAGAGGTATATTTAGCTCAAGGAAAAGTAGTAGTAGTAGTAGTAGTAGTAGTAGTAGTAGTAGTAGTAGTAGTAGTAGTAGTAGTAGTAGTAGTAGTAGTAGTAGCAGCAGCAGTAGTAGTAGCAGCAGTAGTAGTAGTAGTAGTAGTAGTAGTAGTAGTAGTAGTAGTAGTAGTAGTAGTAGCAGCAGTAGTAGCAGTAGTAGCAGTAGTAGCAGTAGTAGTAGTAGTAGTAGTAGCAGTAGTAGTAGTAGTAGTAGTAGTCGTCTAATGCCCTGTTGCTTGGATATATTCCATTTTCTTTCTTGCTTCCCAGTATAGTTCTGTTAGTGATCCAGAGGTTAACATCTTGAGTGACACAATGGGGGAGATGATCTTTGTTCATTATGGAGCTCTTGTCCCAGCACAATACACAATTTGGGGAGATGAGGATACCAATTTTATGAAGGTGCATACCAAAAGGTGACCTATCAGCAATCTAAATGTAGCAACAGCCTCATGTCTTGGATAATTAGGCATTAACAATACTAGCTCATGGGAAAGTCATGTCATGTATCTTCTTTGTACGAGAAATTTCATTTGTAGACAAAATATTTTATCCCCCAACTATGTAGGACGAATCTGACTTATGAAAAACTATGCTTTTAGCCAGTTAATTTGTGAGATGCATCTCATTAGCAAGCATCATTTCTTTTTTCCTAACTGAAAGTTACCTAATTCTGAAGTGTTTCGTCCATAATTTTCTTCTAGAAATGATTATGTCAGCTGGTAATTTGGAATGTAATATGCAACTACAAACAGGTACTTATCATGAAGATAACACTGGGCAATACAATCAGTTTGGCGTGGGATGTAAAATGGAAGTGACCTGAGTACAATGGCAAATCAAACCATTTCAAATAGAATTACATTTTACATATTGCAAGGCAACATTCAGTTAAATGAAACAAAATAGGTTCTCCAATGAGTGATATCTTCAAATATTGTGCATAATCTAGGTAATAAATGTGTGCCACTCAAACAGAAAGAGACAAGGAAACAGTTCAAGCATGATAATATAATACATCAAAAATGTTAACACATGCATAATGGCAGTCCGCTTCTAAAATGAAGAAAACCAAATATAAATTCTTTTCTGTACCACCCCAATGCACTTGTTTAGCCAATAATGCAATCTCAGTATCAGTCAATAATCATGAAAAGGGTCATTAACTGTTGCAGCCAATTTGTTGGTTAAGGGCTTAATGGAGTTTAAGCTCAAAGGATGTAAAGAGATCATGACTCCTTTGTTCATTCATGACTTGATTTTATCACTGGATTATTATTTAAGAATAGACTGATAATTTCTTATTTTTGCTGAAGTTTAGGGTTGCATGAACCTACTTGTCATCTAAACAAAGATACTTACTGTTGTTTATTTTTTAAACTATATTTTTATCCTTTATTCTAATATTTATTTTGTCAGCTGCCACAGCTGCAATTTTGGCTGAACACTACTGTTGGTATAAGGCAGCCATCATCAAGTTTTTGTTCCTGTTTTTATCATAACTGTTCTGATGACTAGCCTTGACATTTCTCACTCTTCTTTTACCTTAATAAACTCCTTTACTAGGTCGCTCTTTTTATCATAAAAAGTTACACAAGACTGATTTAAAAAGTTCAACTCAGCTGTTATAATATGTAATACTTACAATATGTTCCATAGTAAAATATTTCCATTGCATGCTAAAATTCAATGTAAAACCCATACCTTAATTCATGAAGGACATGATAGAATATTTTTTCTGATAGTTATCTTTTGAAAAGCTTTCCAGTCAGAGATGAAAGAAACTAGCGAAATTCATGTAGAGTGCAATGGTCCATAGATACACAATAATAGGCCTTTCTTAATGTATCTGCTTCATGATTTTACTCAATTAAAGCAAATTGCAACTTTAGAGGTTTCTTTTATTAGCAATTCCCACTTTGTATTGCTTTGCATTTTACAAACAACAGCACAAGAAATTGAATTTCTCTTTGACAGCAAGCAAAAAAGCTGGAAAAAAGGAGGAAAACTCTCCAAGAAGAAAAGCAGAGAGCAGTGAATTTCATACAGTCAGCCACTGTGCACTTTGGGCATGCCAACACATTATTCTGGGAATGATGGCCATAACACATACACACAATTAATGAATAGAGCTCACAGATATACGCACATTTTAAGAGTGAGCACCAACCTCGAAGGCAAAAGATTTGCTAGGGAGAACCTCTGATTAGCACAGACAGAGAGACATTGGAAAAAGTCGTCCTTGGCTTCTGGGGTCTCAGGGCTAAGATCTTCGTTGTAAATATGACGCATGAGTTCCAACCGATGTCTACAATACAGGAAATTATGGTATTAATTACTTTACAGCAATGTAAACATGTACACAAAAGTATTAACCTGTATTGCGGACAAAGTTTGTTTCTTAGCATTGCACCCAAAATGTGCACAACAATGAATAAAGAAATAGCATATCTTTTGCCTTTGAGATTATAAAAGGTGGTAAAGAAAGAATTGGGTTATGTCATAAGTGACACACAAGGAGTGAACACTAAAAGGTTAAGCCAAAATGTTTAGATGACATGCACTATTATGGCAGCTGAAACAGCAGCATAAGGACACGTATGATACAAGAAGAGGGATTTCCAGATTAAACTTCAATAATAAATTTAATACTGAAGGATGTGCTATTCAATTTTAGAGCATTAATGCAAGGTTTATAACTTAACTGAAAATTTGTCTCCCTTCAGTTGCATTCTTATATAATAATTTTAATGTCTAATTTCTGATACAGTCTAAAGACAAATTACATATAGAAAGCACTCAAACTTTGTCTACAATATAATTAATTGTTGAGGTACCAACACATACATGCATACAAGCATGCATTCACACACACCCACACACACGTTCAAACACACACACACACATGCGCAAGCGAATGATCCCAGGACATGCTTAGTTGTTCAAGGTAGCTTCAAGAAATAAAATGTATTTCCTGCATATTTAATCATACACAGAACTTACCTCAGCTTTTCAAGAGTCCAATAATGAGTTGCACCATTCTTTGTGTCCTGTACTTCTACTGCTACTATTGTACGAGGAAATGGTCGATCTTCTTCTTCTTCTTCATCAAGCATAGGCAGCAGATCAGCAGGTAGTGGTGAATACAATGTGTCAGTGAGAAGGGTAAACTGAAATTGCACCTAAGAACAACCAAAATGGGAATGAAGGCATAGATAAAACAATTAATAAATGATGATGTGCTATAATAAATACATGTACATCAAATTAAGTGTTATTAATTGCTGCAAAGAGTGATCATTTAGCATAAAGTATCACTCCACTTGCCCTCTAACCAATACTAAGCAGATTAGTGGGACAACTGACATATTAACCCTAGCATTACAAAGCCTTATTTCATAACTTAGATTTCCGGGGGGGGGGGGGGGCGTACTTTATGACCACCACAATATGTTTGAGCAATTTTTAAAACAAATTTATTTTAAAATTGGGTATTATATCTTGTCATCTTCATAAAGATAATATTTAACACTGTTTAGCCATTACTTTTTTACATGAATCACACTAGATATTATGCCAATCCTTATTACAGAATTTATACTACCAATAGAGGTGACCACTGCTGACAACAAGGTATCTCAGGAATTTTTAAAACAAATTTACTTTGAAATTGGGTATTATGTCTTGTCATGTTTATACAGATAATATTTAACATTGTTTAACTATTTCTTTTTTCCTTTTTATATGAATCATGTTATACTGACAGAGCAGTACTTTATGACCACGCTGACATTTCATTGTATCTCAAAAAGACCAACAATGAAAAATGTGAAACAAATATGTAACTCAGCAGTAGAAACAGTGATTGACAATAATTATTAACTGCATGCCTTTAATCAAAAAATTAAAACAGAAAATTTTAAAAATTACAGAAGGTGGGCATAAAGTCCCCCCCCCCTCCCCCACCCCACCTTGGTAATGCGAGGATTAACCCCAGAGCAGGTGCACTCTTTAATGTCACATGAACAGCTGTATGGTGTATTCTATACTGAATGCAGATAAATAATATGTTGGTATATCTTTACCACTTGGTGATTACATTACATCAGTCACAGATTATAACAAGTATTGATAAGCTTGGCTCAGAACCATTTAATAAATGTTTTATCAATGCAAACTGGTTCCAATGCACTAAATATTTGAAAATTAATCCTCTTTGAACGCAGGTACACACATAGACACTGTGTTTTTTCACAGATGACTGCTCTTTGAGAGTGATTTCTGCAAGCAAAATTGCTAAATGACATATCTTATACCGTACCTATAGGGTACAGGATAAACACAGAGGGTACACCTCGCGCACCATGACCAACTCAGATCTATTGTGGCTACCACATCCCAGGAGGCAGGGATCAAGTGAGGTAGCCACAGGGTGCCACAGGGTTGCAGCTAGACAGGTCACAGAGACACGCAAAAGTCCCTAACAACTGCTGAGATCTCTTCATCCCAGCACCAGGCCCCACCAAGCAGCCACCACACACCACGGGTCCGGTGTTGCGCAGGTGTCTCCCTACCCTGTCAGAGCTAGCACTCCTTGGGTCCAATGGGTGTTGCACAAGCATCCCCCCAACGGAAGACAGCAGCTCTGCCCAAACGCTACATAGTGCCAAGAACAGCAATTACCATGTGCAAGCATCCATGCTATCCATCCGGTACCATCAACACCACTCGCCTGAAAGCACAGCTGAAAACTAATAAGGAAATGGAATGAAGGAAAATGATGAAAAGGAAACCATTGTATAAAATAATGCACCCCATCATTTGCCTAAGTGACAAGGGGAAACCATGGAAAACTCCATATCAGAGCACGCAGCCACAGGGATTGAACCCATGACCTCCCAAATGCAGGCCACAGATGTTACCGCCTGAGTCATCCCGCTCTGTATATACTGCAGCAATGCTCTGGCTTTCAACAAATTCTATACTTACCTTTACCTTTCTCTTCCTTGGCTGCTCTTGTATAAGCATATCTTGTGCTTATAACAATAACATTAGCTGGTCAAATTAGTGTCATGGATCTTTTTACGGCCTGGAAATATTTCACAATATTTTTTGCTAGTATATGGGATGTCTTTCATGCATATTGGTTTTCATCTATTTTGTTTGTTTATTTGTCCCTAGCAATAAACAATTAACTTCAGTATCAAAGGAAAATACTCTTTCATGAACTCTGTCATGAACTCTTCATCCTTTCATTCAGAATACTATCATGTCAGGCTCAGCGCACAACAATGGATGGATGGGGACCAACTTATTCACATCACATGCTGTGCCAGTGAGTGGACAAAGATGTTCAGGACCAGGCTGCCTCGTGTGACTGCTGTGTGTATATGACTGTCAAGAACAAAAGGTGTTTCGGAAATGTTTGCAAGGCTTCTAGCTGCATCATTGCCAGTACGGGTGTGTAAAAGTCAAGAAAGGTCCATGTGACATCATTCCCATTATATAAGGAGACCAGAGGAGAGCAGAGCAGTGAGTTTTAGAGTTTAAAGTTACAGACATGAGTTGGTCAGGGTATCAGTGAATTTGAGACAGATGTGTGTGTGTGTGTGTGTGTGTGTGTGTGTGTATGTGTGTGTGTATGTGTGTGTGTGTGTGTGTGTGTGTGTGTGTGTGTGTGTGTGTGTGTGTGTGTGTGTGCGTGCGTGTGTGTGTGTAGGTGTCATGAAAGATAATGGATTGTCATGAAGAGGATCCCAACTGGCATCAAGTGATTGCATCTTCGTAGTGAGTGAATGAGAGACAGAGAAAGTGAAGGACACTGTAAAGAGTGAGATTATGAGAAGTAGAAGTTCTGAGTTATGATAACACAAATGACTGCAGACTGTGTTAATGGCCAGAGGAAAACTGTGTATTTGTGGTAACATTTTAAATAACAATAAAGAGACAAAAAAGTAACCAGATGGATATTGTCATTTTGTCACAATACAAATCATCAATATCCCCCTATGTCGTCTTCTTCAAAAACCACAGAGCCTTTCTAACTCCTTCTCTCTCAAATACTTTTGGCCCTAAATACAAGTTACTGGCAATAGTAAAGTACAATAGAGGGCTCTAAAATATATATTTCCATAATATTATTTTTAGTAAAAGTAAAACAAATAAGATGAACACAGAAATAATACTTGACTGGACATGGGGTGTATACAATACTCTGCTACTGCAGTTTCAAGAAACACTTATTCTTGACCTTGACCTGTTGATAGTACAAATGCTCTAACACAACCAAACTGCAAGTAAACAATGACCTGAAGGGTATCTACAATTAGGTGACTACAATATCTGGCATTCTTCCAGTAGAGGGCAAATTGAATTATGGTATATAAAATGTACCAGTGCATCTGCTCTAGGGTTAAGTAAAATTCTTTTACATAAAAACTGAATTACTGACTGACTGGTAGACTAACAGACCTACCTTTGAAATGTCTACATATTTAAATACAAAGTGAAACCAAGAACACTTGCTGACCATGATGACTGCTACCTGAATAAATGCAATTTTACTAAGACAATATTAAATTTTAAGAGAGATGAATACATTGTTAACAAAACTGTTTACATATGTTAATACCCCTGTTTATTTTGAAGGTGAAGTGCTGAATTTTGGATGCCAGCAACAGCACCTCTTAATTACTAACAATATGACATACAACTGAGATGCTTTTGTCATAAACATCAACTTTTATGGTGTCAGAGTGTTTCATCCAGTCACTGAAATTGTCTAATAATATTTATTATTATAATCTAATTTAAAATGTAAGAAAAATTTATTTCCCATATGAACTGCAGAAAACTTATGCTTTTGTCATATTATAAGATTACTTTATAATCTTAAGATATTGTCTTCTTTATTTGCTTGCCCTTTTTTATAGAAATCTTAATTATTGATTGTGTCATTCACATGCCAGGTGCTAATTCACTAATGTGTGATATTCTGCTGAATATATCAGTCGTATTATATTATAAATAACATCTTGGTTGGAAGTAGTGATAATGAAAATTTTCCAAAACAACTAGAAATACCATATTCTGCTGTTAGCCTGCTGGAATATTATATGCTAATTATTAAATATTTTCTTCATTACGGAACTGATATTTTGGGATCTGGATATGTTGTCACCATTGCTACAATTTTTTTGCCACACACTACTAAAGATAAACACATTTTTCTTAGGTATTAGATGCATTTGTTAAATTTAGAATGGAACTGAAGGCAATCAAAAGACAAATATGGACATAAAGAAGACATTAACAATTTTATACAATTTCCTCTCATATTAAGTATCTGAAATTGTATCGCTATCTGCTGACATCTTGATATACCTGAATTAACAGGCAGGAATAGAAAATTATCTTCATTAATACCTCAGTGACACCAAACTCAATCCACTGTCATATCACAAGCTCATCAAAACACCATATTAAAAATTTCTCAATTATTGCATCTCAGTGCCAGTAATCTTGTTGCAGAAAACTAAACAAAAGATCTAGAAAACTAATAACTCTGTATCACCGAAGTATCACATGAAGATGTCTAAGATATCTATAGTTTTTTACCTATTTTGGTTCTGATTAATAAAACTGACTCCAGATGCTAAATGCACTTACTATTTTCTAATAACAAACTTGGTTCTTTTATGCAGCATTTATAGTACAGAGAAAACAATGAATTTTTTATTTATAGTTTATAAAATTGTTTTTCAATCAAAATAATTGTATACAAATACAGTTGAACCTGCTTTATACATAACCCAGTTCTAAGTAATTCACATTTGTACATAAATTTTTGTAGCTCGTGGCAAAATGTAATTTAAAAACACGTTGATAGAAACTTATTTAAATCTAAAGCATTTATATGTAATTTGCTGTTATAGGTATTAAATTTGACTGAAACACAACTGAGTTTTGAGTAATTATAACGAGCATATGGCATATGCTATCTTAAAAGAAACTAGAGACATATTTTCCTTATCTCTGTTGACAAAGATGCAAACTGAGCGAACAGCTTTCGGCTGTGGAAACAAAAGACAAAGATGTTTTGATGACAGATTTGGCACCTTTTGGCACAACAATATTGTAGCAACAAGCAAGAAGCAAAGAAAAATTTTTGGTAGGTATCTGATATTTATTAACAGTCGTTTTGTCTTTCAGTTCTCAATAGCTTTTAATCAACCATGGCGAACAGAAAAAGGAAATGTTATACACTAAATCAGAAAGGAAAGTAAAATTCATATGAGAGGTGGAACTTAATCCATACAAAACCAAAACCAAAATTTACTTCAGACTTAGGAATTGCTTATACTGTGCAACGTACAATCATCAGTAACAACATGAGGTGTATGCAAGAAAATCAATTGATTTCTTTAAAGCAGGACCAAGTTCAAAACAATGCTTTCTCCATACATATCTTTGTTGTTTGTAAAATTTTACACATGTGAGTCAACTGCACTGCTTTTTTTTAAATGTGTTTAAATATGATGCATTAATAAAATCTCATTTGTAAGTAATTCTGAGTTACCTATAAGTAATCTTCCCTCTTCCCCTTGACATATGAATAAATCAGGTTCAACAGTATACAGACAGTAAAGCTATTATTAGCACCATGCTAGTTAGTTGTTGCAGTCTGCATAGCCAAAACTCTCTCATCTGTTGTCAACTCCTATCATGTCAGAGTTCCCATTGTAGTCTGGGCTACAGCAGCACCTTCTGCAGTTGAATATAATTAAATCTTGCACCTACCTTCTTTTTGAGCTCTACAGAGATTGCATTAGCCTCCTTGAGGAATATGGCATTGCCCCACAGGTCATCTCGCAAGGATGTAAACTGGTGGTATTTCCATTTTCTGAAGCCCCATGCAGCAAGCTGGTATTCACGATCCGTCCAATTGCACTCTGCGTCAAACAAGGGGTTGACTGAAATGCCATCAGGCAATCACAGTCAGACACAACACACAGCATAACCCATAATAGGAACACTAAAAGCACATTTAAACACAAATTGGCATTGGACTAATTGGAAGTGGATCATATTTATCCAATTTACAGGACTGCAAGTAATCAAATTAATTACTGTAATGAGAAATATGAAAGTATTTCAAAAATTTTAACAACTATCAAGTTATACTTTTGGAAAGATTTTGGAGTTGTGGACATGGATTTTGCTGAGTTATTCCCATAAGCTCAGTAATACACACATGCATGCATTATATGCTGTAATAAATTATACTAGGTACCTACCCTTTTTCAATTTAGTGGAAAACATTACAGTTTATGAGGAACGAGTTGAGAATACTACCTGTTCCAGTAAAACAGGTCAAGAGTGTCATTCATACATCAGATAACAATAGGTAGGATAGAGGGGAGGATCTCATCATTGCCAGTGTAACCCTCAAGGTTGACTGCATTAGACACAGTGTTACTTCATGTTTTGGTACAGTCTCTCAATTGCTTTAGTGTTACTGTGCTAAATTGCATATTGTTGTGTAGTGTCATTTTATTTTATTTTTATCATAACAGTAATCAAACAATAGTGTAAGTGGAGAAGACTGCAATAGTATACAATTTATGTTACAGAATGCTGAGCTCAGATGTTTTGAACTGTATTCTGCATTTGATCATATTTGTTCTGGTGTTACCTGTCACTCACACCAGTGTTGGAAAGAGCAGAGAGCCATTATAGTCGCAGGGTACAGAAATTATAGTCTATGTTCACAGATTCTTTAAAGATGAATTTGAGACTCTTAAAATGGAGAGCATACGATATCTGTCAAAGATGTTGTTGGACAAACAGCGACTGCAACTGAAGTATCTCATGCATATGCTTATAGAATGTTAAATGAGAAAGTAAATGCACATAGATTGAAATTCAAACCCCCAGGGTAAGAAAATACCAAAGAAGACAAAGAAACACATTAAGGGCATCTGCCATTGTTCTGTCCCCAATTTGGTTGACATACACAAAAATTTGAGGGAGGCTAGCTTAGTTGAAGGTAAAATGTAGGTGGTACAACAAATATTGAAAGCTCTGAAATTCTGATATGTTAAATACATTGTCTGAGGAAATGTATTTTAATGGAAAAGCCTGAAGTCATAGCAAAGTACCTCTGTTACTGAAGATGATTGCAGGAACTGAGGGCAAGTGTTTGAGCAATATTTTATTTCCATAAAACTTTGCTGAATGACAGGAAAAATATGGTTGTGTGATATTACCAACAGTGAAATTGACATACCTATGATTGTACCTCTAGGTAAAGAACAGAAATTCATTACAGTGCATGCCGGATCTCCTGAAGGGTTTATCTGAAATGCTCTTCTTTATTTTTGAACCAAGTCAGCTAAAGATTATCACGAAAAGATGGACAATATTTTCTTCAGGGAATGGTCCATAAACAAACCCCTCCCTATCATCCCTCAAATCTGTGTAATTGTTATTCAAATGTACAGTTACTCAAAAAAAGAATGGCCACACTCTTGAGAGGCAGAATATGACCAAGTTTCACATCGGATCAAGTCCCTACAGGTGATAATGGGTCTCAGAGAATGAGTGAGAGCATATGTTTGAACAAGACATAAGGGCTCCATGCAGGAGTGTTGTGAAAGTTGGAGCTGTGGCCAAATGGCTAAAATGACAGTACAGAATGCAGTGACAGAAAGTGTGCAGGTACAAATCTTGCACCTTCATGTTTACACTTTAATCCTATATTTTCTGGGCTTTTATATACTGAATATAATTTAGCAACTTTATTTTAAATAGCAACCATACTATGCAATTCTTCATTTTATAAACATTAAATAATTCTATTTAACAGCCATTTACTAACATGCATATCTAACTTTGTAATGAACTTGTTCTGTATATTTTATTATATTTCCCTGATAAGAAATGTCAAGAATGGTAGGTTTGGTATAGTACTTCTGGGAGTCCTTTTATCAGTTCTTCTATTCTACTCTAGAGTGAACTAGCTATACGTGTGTTACCACCTCTCGCAGTGACTGTTTGAACTTTTAGGATACACGTTGCTATTAATATACTCTATTTCAATTGAAATATGGCTGCTTTATTAGACATACTGCTGTATTAGCTTTGATTAACACAGGGTTTTCACCATGTTAGACTGCTTGTAGACATGGCATACCAGAACAAACTGGGAGGCTTTGGACTCAATAATACAGGGAACAGGGGCAAGTAGAAAAGTGACATAGCACCAGTCATTAAAGATTTTCTACTCAGGAGGATAATATCTTCAAGCAGAAGTTGAAAGAAGACCCTTTTTAACTGCAGTTGAATTGAAGGCAGTTTGTCACTTTCCTGATTCTTTACAGACCATATGGAATCACTGTAGAGAGTTTGGTCTAGGGAACTATATAGTTCCTCGTAAAGAGGTCTTCATTGAGGAACACATCATGGACCATCTGGCATATGCTGTAGACCTCCTGACTGATGGAGAGTAATCTTCATGGATGAAGTTGTAGTGTGAATGTCATAATGGGCCAGTGCATGCATACTGACCATGAAGTCACTGATTTGACGATACATGAAGCTACGTAGGCTTTCACGGCCGGCGTCTAAATTGTAGAATGAAGTATCTTCCGGGCTGTTATGCCGTGGTCTGCTGGAGATCTGTCTTCCAGACGTTTCGTTTACAACTGTGGTAAACATCCTCAGTGGCGTTGTGGAAGTCTCCTCGTGGAAGGTATCACTGCGACTGATGCGTCGACTGTCTGTGGGGCTCCATTTATACCATGCGCAATGTGCGCTGATTGGCCCGGGGCGTCCAGAGGCGTGGTGGCTGGTGGAGGGGGTTCTATCTCTCTTATGCTGCTGGTCTCTTCTGATTGGAACATCATAAGAAGCAGGATAGCAAGGTAAGCCAATCAGAAGAGACCAGCAGCATAAGAGAGATAGAACCCCCTCCACCAGCCACCATGCCTCTGGACGCCCCGGGCCAATCAGCGCACGTTGCGCATGGCATAAATGGAGCCCCACAGACAGTCGACGCATCAGTCGCAGTGATACCTTCCACGAGGAGACTTCGACAACGCCACTGAGGATGTTTACCGCAGTTGTAAACGAAACGTCTGGAAGACAGATCTCCAGCAGACCACGGCATAACAGCCCGGAAGATACTTCATTCTACAATTTTGACGATACATGGTTACTCATGCTCATAGTGGTCATGTAAGCATCTCATCTTGGGCCTGGGTTTCGTTCGAAGATCCTGCATATCTTGAGCAAATATGTGGAAGGTCAGACAATTGGACCTATCATGTTTTGCAGCTGATTTTAGCCTCATCTGCCAGAGAAAGGTACCCAATGAAACAATCCTTTTCCTGCAAGACAACCACAGCATGCATAAACCAAGGATAGTTCAGCATTGGTTTGACAGACAAGAGGATATCTCACTGACACCTTACCCTCCAAAGTCACCTGATCTAAACCCAATTGAGAACATGCAGGCAGTAATGAAGGAGCTTCTTCAAAATTCCTGTCACCCACCTCCCAGGACAACTGTCGAACTATGGGACAGGGTTGAAGATTCCCTAGAATTCCCTCGCAGAAAGACCACATTATTTTCATTAGCAAATAGATTCCATGCCAAGAAGAATTAACAAAGTCTTCAAACATGAGGGATATTGTACTGGGTATTAAGTACTTCTATTTGTTTTTATTTTTGTTCCATTTTGTTTTGTTTTTATTTTAATTTTTAATAGAGACTGATATGTAAATAATTATTTTTAGGACAAAGAGGAAAGCCAGCAATAATACAAATTTTAAAACTAAAATAGTCTAAACCTCCTTTTTTATTTAAAAATGTACTCTTTACTTAGTTTATAGTCATGCAAACAACAAAAACATAATTAAAAAGTGAAGATTGTTTTTGAGATTCGAACCTGTGCAACCCAATATCTATAGTCCAAGTTTCAATGCCTAGAACCATTCAGACACGTGATGATGGCTTAATTCTGTTGTTTTTTTATACGATTTTATTTAGAGAAAACAGCCCATGACAACATTTCATTTTATCTGTGCAAACCCGGCACTTATTTATACTTGTGGTTTTAATTGAGAAAATCGTAAACATTTGTTTTACTTGAGAAAATGATTGTGTTATTGGAGATTGACTCATGTCAATACTATTTGCAATCACAGATCAGTATAATATCTTAACACTTGTACTCTCTGTTCACCACCTCGTGGTCTACTGTGAATGAAGGGCAGGGGGAGACATTCCCCAGTGCTGGGGCAGATTTCCTCCGGGTTCTCCAGTTTCCCCTGCCATCTCATTCCACTGGTGCCCCATCTTCATTCCATGTATCATCAGTGTCACCACCTGCAGTGCCGTATGTAGTAAAAGCGGGTGTTAAACACTACAAAAAAAAGAGACATTCCACATAGTGTAACCTGAGTTTTCTAAACATCCGCACAAACATTGCTCTGCTGGTCACATTGCTAACTTACCTCTAATGTTATTTGCGCGATGTTTACTCACTGGGTCAAGGTAAAGTGAATACTTAGAGAAACATAACAGGTGATTTATTCTTACAGGAACTGCACAATACAACTCTCGAGGGCATATCTCATGTGACCAAAACTGACTGACAGGGTTTTTGAAAAATATACAAAAAGTTGAAAATGATCAGTGGGAGAAAGAGGGAGTAGCTGAAAACATTGTTTACGTTTTATAAGCTAAATATATTGCATGAACTGGAAATAACATTTAAACTGTTCTATTTTGAGCAAGTTCGTTGCTTTAACCTAGCATGAATACAGATTCCAAGGTTGGCACCATTATCGCAAACATGATTAGAAGCACGACTGCAGCTCCAGATGTCACTTGTGGACATGTTGGACTTGTTTACTGACATACTGGCTCACTGCATTCCTGCCAGGGAGCATAAGCTGGTGAAGAAATTGTAGGAGCCTGCCTATGACTTTGATTAAGTTCAGAAGCATGAAGTGGTCTTGGTTTCTGACAAGTGACCAAAAATTATTTGACCGGCTCTATTATACCATTCAGTGAAATTAAACAAGGCTCTTGTGTCATACCATTTTAAGAGTAAACTGCAAGGCTGGTTACATGTAAAGAATATTGAATATGATCCCAGAACCATGAAAATAGTGTTATATAACATTATTAAGCTAATGAAAGACCAATTTAGATAATATGAAATTAACACTACTGCTGAGTTAATAGCAAATACAGTAGAACATCTTCCTCTGCACCATTACAATTTCAATGCAATTGAATTAATTTGGGCTCAAGTAAACAAAGATGTTACAAAACCAAATATAACATTCAAACACATTGGTGCAAGAGCTCTTTTGAATATACACTATCAAAGGTGACATCTGATAATTGGGAAAAGGTGTGTGCAAGTGTGGAAAAGGAGGAATAATTTTATCAGGACAAAGTGGATTAATTGATGCGGTCATTGATCAGTTTGTGATCATTCTTGAAGATATAGATGGCAAGGATGATGTATGTGGACACATCAGAGAGGAACAGGCCATCACTGACAGTTCAACAGACACCATGGAAGCATCAAACTCTTAATGGCAGATGTGCAAGTGATAGGTAAGTTATATTCTGTCTCAGTCTAAAAAGTCTCAAGTTGTTCCTCATAGACTATAGTAATTATTTTAAAGATATAAAAGTATATTTACAATAATGATAATGCTTATTATTAACAATGATGATGCAGATGGTGGTGGTGTGGTGGTGATGTTAATGATGATGACGACGATGATGATTAATAATCATCATATTTGTCATAATTTATACACATTATTTTGTTCAGCACATTTTTATATTTTGACCAAGTATCACACCTCTCTATTAACTCAAGTTATGGAAACTTTCCTGCAAATTTGCTCACTAGTTTAGTTTTTACATGGTGCAATAATGTGCTCAAAACACACTTGTTTACTCTGATTACAGAATTTTGTATTCAATAAAGTAGAGTTCATAACAATGGTAACATGATTCTTCTGAAGAGTTTATTTAGTTGTTTTTCCACCAGCTGTCATTGTCCTCAAAGCAAACAATGTTGAAATATAATGAATGTTGCAAAACACTCACACTTATAAAAGCAAGCTCAGTATGCCTTTCAGGCATATTTGGATAAACAGAGAAGTTGTCAAAAGAGGTAAAATCTTAAAACATGAACAATAAACATAGCATTTTCATCAGCTGATAATTTTCAGAATTAAAAGGAGGACCCCATACATTTGCTGTAGCAGGAAGACCATAAAATATTAGCACAACATAAAAGGAATCAAGGGATCGGATCCTTCTTGTTGCCCTTTCAACTGGATTGTTGCAAGCCCAAGACAAGGCCTTTTGTATTTTAATACAAAAGTTCAATGACCAAGCATTTATCTTCATTTTTTAAATACAGAGCACCTGAAGCAGTTTTTGTGATCATATCAGAGCTACTTCATGGACTGTTGTTTGAGCTGGCCTATTTCTTCTTTATGATTTTATTTGAATTTTTTTCATTACAGAGAAAAATACAGACATCTGCTGATAAAAGATAACAACGATCAGTGCTCCAAAAGCTTATGTTAGTTTTCTTCATTATAGAAATGCACACTGTAACAAACATCATGGTTTTTAGTAGAAACTTTGAAACTGAACGTAAACACTTGCCATCTTGCTTTACCTATAACTTAATTTCCCTCAGCCATTGCCTGCATTGTAACATGTTGATTGCCAGGCTCCATGAGTGTATGGAGTCTTTAATGGTTTGTTAATGAACTTGAAAACTGAATCATCTAATTCTGGAATGTCAAAAGTTGTAATAAAATATTCCACTTTTTTTCTTCCAAATAAATCCTCTACTATACATCTGACTAGACTTGTTCACAGGATTTATTCAAATGATTTTTTTACTGTGCTTAATTACTTTCATTTCCGAATGCTGCCACCATGGATTTGCCTTTGGTTTATAATTCAGGATTCTGCTTCGTTTTCTTTGTTTCTGTATTGAATTGAACATTATTTCTCATCAGCAGATCATGCAATTGGCCATAAACCAACTACACACAAGGGGATATCACCAATTTTAATTTATAATTAATTCTAAAACGAGGAAACCAATTAATAAGTATAACCCTTCAGTTTATTTATGAGGCATAATAAACTTACCTGATTTCACTGCTTGTGTTGTTGAAGTTCCATTTAAATAAAATAAATCTATTTTCTCCTGCATATGAAAACTAAAAGACTGCTAACTTTTACCTTATTTGCTTAAGTTTTCTTGCATTATATTCTGCGCAGTGGCATAGCATGGTGTGTGGACTTGGGTATGCGCTTTGAATTTGTGTTAGAGGTACACATAGGTGAAATTTCTAAATTCTACAATTATTAGTGCATTCTGTTCAAACTCATATCAGATATAATATATGTAACAAATAATATACAATAAAACTTTCATTGCAATATCTTTAACACATTTAAATTTATTATCCTTCCTAGCTATTTTTCTGGCAGCGTACCTGAAATGCTCCACATGGTGAAGATTTCAAAATTTTGATAATTTTGAATATTGTTTTATTATAATAAGTAATCTCAAAAGAATGCTTGGATTAGAAATGTTGCAACACATTGGTTTATTAAATAAAAATTATTAACTTTGAAAAAATAATTTCTTTCAAAATTTTCATAGTTCATAGAACTTTATAATTCACCAACTGGTAAACATTAAAATTACAGGAAAATCACTCCTAATATTTATTTCTGCAATCTCAGTTAGTTGAATAAAAGGACTTGAATTCCATATTTGGAGCAGTAGGTTTCCAGAAAACACACAGTTCTCTCTAGAACATGTGTTTTTCTCATAATGAATCACATGCAAGCACATGAGCAAGGTGCTTATCCTGCCTTCGGTGTCCTAGCGTATTTTTCTCTTACATATTCACACACATCACTGTTCAAAATGCTGCTTGCTGTACTCTGATACATACAGAAGAAGTTAAAAATGTTAAATTAACCTTTACTGCCAAACAAAATACTAAACAACTTAACTTTTATCCCATTAACATTTAACAACTAACAATTACTTTTATCAGTGTGGTCAACTCATGTTTGACTGAGTCTGCAAAGAAAATGGCTACACATTTCTTGATGAAAACGCTTGGATTAGCAATGAGGACATCAGGCAAGACAACCTCCATATGAATAGAGGAGGTGGAGGTAATGTGGGTAAATTGCTGGAAAGACAAATTAACTACCGTACCTCAAAAAAATGTCATGCACCAAGATTCATGATAATGAACATGCTGAAACTGTAAATCTGTCAGATAGTTTACATAAACATTTGTTTGCATCCTCAGCAAACTCTCTGACACATTCAATTAAATGAACTAGTGAGGGAAGATAAATGTTTAGTTGACAGCAAATAGTACATTATGTCTAATACTGATTTATTTCCCTTCCATCATAATATAATAAACCGACTATTTCTGTCACACTACTCCACTTACCTTTGAACACTTAGAACATATTTTGAGGCCCATTGCTCTCATCTTCACCTGTAGACCAAATACTGAAAGAATATTATCTACTTTCTGCACCTTGATTGGCTAAACTAGCATACTGATGTCTTAGGAACAGGATAAAGGACTTCTGCACACTAGTTTCAACCAAAGAAGAAAACTAAACATTCAACAAACTCACATGCCACCGTCAGCTTTTAACAAATTCAAGAAGACTTTCAAACAGCGCAACATTGCGTTGGCCTTCCAAAACAGCTATTTCATTACAAATATACCAAATTCTGAATTAAAGGACCAAATCCACTGGAGAACAAGTTGGGAATCTTCCAGTTGGAAAGCAATGATTGTCAAAGTTTGTACTGAAAAAAAAAAAAGAAAAGAAAAAATAATAATAATAAAAATAAAAGCAAAACCAAAGTGATAATTAGAAATTAAATCCACAAATAATATTTGAGAGAAACATGTAACAGGAGTGAAAGAACACATCAGGAATAAAAATTTAAAACAAAAAGAAAAATTAATGGTAGCTTGGCACTCCTGGAAAGAAAAACATATCTATAGAAATCCAAAACTGAACAAAAACATTTTCAGGCAGAACAGAATAATTGGCACTTTGGGAAAATACCTAAATTTGGAAGAACAAAGAGTTTTCAACTTTGAAATCCTGCCTGGTGACATCTTTATGAAAAAATCTCATCTGGCTGCGACAGGATGACCATGAGGAACAACAATGGTTGTTGACTTGGGAATCAGGTTGGGAGCATTTAGCTACCAAAACATGCTTTCATGGATTTAAAAGTATATGATGCAACTGTTACAAAAACTGATTCAAATTACAAAATGACGAAGTATAACTTACTTGAATACTGTCCTGATGGCGGTTCCATACTTTGACAAAAATTTATCACTAAAATTCTTGTTGTTACTACCCTCAAACTTTTTAATCCACTTACATGTCATGTAGATGTACCTTTAGAACATATTTTAACATGCTTTCCAACTTCAATAATGTATAATCATTTTATAAAGCACATAAAAATCCACTTAAAATACATTTGTTTCCTGATGAATGAAAGTTTCATAGGTTTATTTCCCGCTTTAAGGAAAATACGTTTACAACTTGCAACAAAAGATGAGACATATATGAAATTATTTAGCAAACAAAAGTAATATTATATTGATACTAACCAAAAATATCCTCTTCATTGTTAAAATCTTCTGGAGTATATGAGCTGTACATGGACATTGTCATGCTTTGTTCTTCAACTTGCTTTTGTAGTGCATCAATTCTTGCTTCATATGTCTAAGAGAAAAAATATACATGATTAATAATAATAATTATCATCATCATCATCATCACATTAAAATACAAAAGAAAGAGGATAACCAAAAAGGAAATAGCTGTTAGTTGATATTAAATAGTAAGACAAGATTTCATATAATATGCTATCCAGATGATGTCCTCATATCAGAAACAGAAGATGGATTGCAAAAGCTATTACACCAATTCAATATAAAGGCAAATAAATACAATATGGAAATAAACGCACAACAAACTAAATGCTTAACAGCGTTGAAAGAACCATTGAGATGCAAATTAGAAGTGGAAAGAGAAATTATTGAATGGGTTTCAGAATATAATTATTTAGGTATTCAAATAACAAGCACCAACAATTTAAACCAAGAAATAAAAACACAGGCCAATAAAGCAGCGCAGATATCAGGATGCATAAAAGACATAATTTGGCAAAATAAGTATATGGTAGTAGAGAGTAAAGTCCACATTTATAAAACAATAGTTAGACCAAACTTAACTTATGCAGATACAGTCAAAACAAAACAAATGTTAAGTAAGTACATGTGTAATGAAAATATTAAGAACAAATCAAGGAAAAATTTTATTAGACAAAATATACAATACAGAAACCAGGGAAAATTGGCAAATTCAGGATGTAGCAAAATGTATCAAAGAGTGAAATACTGGAAAGAACATATTAACAGCATGGGAAACAACTGTATAGTAAACAGAGCCAAAGAAGGCAATGTGTCACATTATGGTACCTCAGTGGTACAGCATCAGTACAAAAACCACAAGATTCATGGTTAAGTCCTAGCCATAGCACTAACTTTCTTCACTCTGATTCAACTATCCAACCTATGCCTACACAAAGCAAATAAGAAATAATGATTTTCATCACATATAAAATCCAAAATCCCACTATCAGTGACTGGTGATTAAAGTGTTAATCTGAGTTCAAATATAGTATAATAAATTGGAAAGAAAAAAGGAATATTAACAGGAAGCTGAGAAAATTGTTTCCACTAATGTCTACAGCAATAATGACGGTGTAGAGGGGCACTGAGCTGGTTCCTTAAAAACATGTTTGTGAAATATCTCGTGATTTAAAAACAACCCATACTTTATTAAAACTCATGCCTATATTCCCAGCTTGACTCTACACTGAGGAATAAATACAACTTTTGTTAAAGTGATGGTTAACTCAGTTATATGGATTTAAGTCAAGATGCTTAGATGTAGTACAAGAAATGAATATAAAGTTTCAAATAGAAGATATGCTTGCCTTGCGTTGTTCCTCAAATAACTGATCTGCTTCTTCCTTTTCCTTGCGAAACTGTTCTTCCAACACAAGCAGTCTTTTCTCCATCTCAACTTTCAGGTCAATACCTTGCTTCTCCAAGAGTTCAATCTGTGCAAAATTCCAGTCCACTGTCTCTCCATTGGCTGGAGTTTCTGCTGGAGATGTCTTTTCAATATGCTCAGGAGCTACAATATTTTATATGTTAGTCACTCTTTTCTTGGTGTTCTCAAATTTTCATTCAATTGCTCAAAAATAATTATTATTTTCTTACCTGGATTTTCCGAAGTTGTTTTCACACGCCTTTCTCGAGCTGCAAACATAGTAAATTTTAACTTGCCTCAAAACTCTTATGGGCACATACTCATTTGAAAAACAAGCAATAATTAAGTTTGAAAAATCTCTCTGTGTATGAGTCTTTCTCTCTCTCTCTCCCCCTTGCTCCTTCTTCCCCCTGCTTCTCTCTCTCACACATACAGATACATTCTTCCTAACACTTTCTCATACCCTTTCTCTATCTGCCACTCTCTCTCTCTTACACTTGCACATGCACACATACACATACACATACACATACACGCACATGTGCATGCAAAAGTCTCCACTTTGGATGATCTTTGGATTGTTTATATTAGTAATATGTACTTAAAACTGACTCATGCTATACTCTTCTAAGCATCCTCTTGAAATTCTGTAAAGACATTTAAATTCCAAAAAATAATGTAACAATAATACAACAAGGACATAATTGTACCACATTTTTAAATTCTTTTTAAAGAAGTTAAAAATGCAACTAAAGTGCTTCTCTAATAACAAGTCTAGGATCATTTGTGGAGGTAATGAATCAACTCAATTATCCTCAAAGAGTGTCTTTTTGTCTAAGAATTCAAAAAGAAAAGCTATTGTATAATGAACCTTCACCTTAGTTGAACCAGATATTCTTTTTATTAGGGCTACTGTGTATGTACTTCATCCCTTAATCTTATGATGCTAATACAGTAATTTTTCATGTACTTTCTTTATAATTTACAAACAGAATGCTTTGAAAATGTAGTTTTGTTTATCTGAGTTGGAAGTACCGTATCCTATTTTGGTAGGAAATATAAAGAAAAAGCACATTTTCCATCAGAAATGACAGGAAATACATAAAATATTTTTCATGGTGTACCATAACATACACTAATATTAACTGCATTAAGAAGATCTACTGGTGGGGGCAATAAGAGTAATAGGCCTACAAATGCAATGAATGGGACAGATAAATTTTGCACAGAATAGGGAATACAAGTAAAGATAGAGGAATCAGAAATACTAGTATTTGAAAAAGGAAACAAAATGAGCAAAGATGAGAAATTGAATTTAAACTGTAAGAGATTAGAGGTAGTGAGAGAATTTTAACCAAGGAGTACGGTTGAACAGCAACAAAGGATGGGAAGCACATAGTAAAAAGTAATTAGTGAAAGGGAGAAGCCATGATGGAGTTCCGAGTATATAAGTACAAATTACTGGAAATGGTGAGAAATGGGTTAGAAAGGATTTACGAAACATTAATGGAAACAGGGATTGCATATACAATAGCAATTTTTGGGTAAGAGAAGCAAGTAAGAAAATAGAGCGATTTTTGTTTGTTTTGCAGAGAAGAACTTTGGTTATCAAAATCCACACTGAAAGGAGTGGCAAGGATAGAGATTGGAAGACCAGGTAGAAAACAGGCAATAGCAGAAAGAGTTTTGAAATATTAATATAAATGCACAAAAATTGGAAATGAGGACATAATAAAATTATATATAAACCAACGGAAAGCAAATAGCAAGGAAAACAGCTAGCTGAATGAGGTAGGGAATGCTCTGGAGAAAAAAAAATTATTTTGTTGTTTAACGACGCTGTCAATTGCTAGGATCACATCAGCGTCGCCGGTGTGCCGGAATTTTGTCCCGCAGGAGTTCTTGTCATGCCAGTAAATCTACTGACATGGAGCTGTCGTTTTTAAGCACACTTAAAAACCATCTGTCTGGGCCGGATTTGAACCAGCGACCTTGGGATCAGTAGGCCAACGTCTAACCAACTGAGCCACCCAGACCGACATGCTCTGGAGAGGACAGAAATGGGGGTGGTTTGGGGACTAAAGGAAAGACATGAGAGGGGTTTTTGGAAAGTAGTAAGAAACAGATTAGAGGACATACAAAGACAAGAAGTGTGGGTAAATAATAGAAGGGAAAAAATCTTTGGAGCTATATAGAGTAATTATAAAGGAAGGGGGCAGAGAAAACTAGTGGACATCTGTAACAAACCAGAACAGATGGATTATCATGGGCAAAAATGGTGGTGATGTTAAGGAAAGGAGTAGAAGTAATGCAAGGAAAGCTTGTCAATGAGAGCTGCACAAGATTTTGGTACTACTCAAATAAAGTTGGGTTACCTCGCTCAATTGAAGGCCACATGCAACTTCCACTCCCTGTATTGTACCTACCACTCCCATTGTCTACTCCCCCTCTACTCATTCACTGCAATATGCATACCTCGAGACATTATTGGATACTGGGGCCCAGAATAGGGGTACTGTCGCCCTGCAACAGGCTTAACAATATGGTTTGAAAATAGTCTTCTGTGCATCCTGCAGGTTGGCAAGCTGTCGTTGGGCCAGCTCTATGAGGAGATAAAGTAGAAGAATGCATTATGTGTGGAGTAAGGGAGAGTTTAAAGCATTGTCTAGTAGAATGTGAGGATGTAACAGCATGGAGGGAAGAGATATGAGAAAGGAAATGGGAGAATATTAATAGGAAAATCATAGCAAAGAAAATGTTAACAAATAAAGGGGACATGGGAGCAAAAGCATTGGAAAAGTTTTAGGGAAACTAAGGAGAGGAGAGGTGGACAAAGAAGACAGGGTCAAGAGAAGAAATTAAAGATGAGCAATTAGAATAAAGGGATATAACTGGCTAACCTGCATTATGATACAACCAGTGGCATATGCTGGGCTATCAAAGCTATAACTGAAGCACATATCTAAAGTAAACTAGAATTTAATAAGTAATATTAATGATAATTGTAATGCTAGGCAGTTTCCCTCATGAAGAATTAATGCATAGCATGGGATATGTCTCATTCTCTAAAACTGAACAGAGGGAAGAATAAGGCTTCAGATGCTTGCTGTGGTAGCCTTCACTATGGTGCAGGAAGAGAGAGGTGAGATGGCAGAATGCAGAAATAAGCACACCATGGTTTTGCAATCCTATATTGCTATATTCACATGATTGTCTCTGAAATGTGCTGTGTGAACATGACTGGCTGCATAGCATTAGCACGAGGAGTTAAAAACAAGAAAGAATGTGTTTTTAATTGTGCGATTGTTAAGAACCTCAACAGCTGTATTAGTATTATGTATTTCATAGTGTACAGTGTACCAAGACAGTTGCTAGTACTAATGTTTCGAAATGGATGAACAATGTGTAGTAAAACAACTGGTCAAATGATCATACTCACAGTTGAAACACAAGGATAAATTAGTGATAGTAAAATAACAGAAAAGGCCTATTCCAGATCTTGCACACTTGCAGAGTGAGCAGAAGCAAAAGAAATAAGAATACTTACAAAAGGTATTCTGATATAAACAGTTATGATAAGTATGTGTGGCTGACTCTGATACCGAAATTTAGATTTCCGATCGAATGGGCTTTTGAGAAAGACACGTTTTAATTTAATTGCCGGATATGAGATTTGCGATAAGTGTTAAGTAATAACATAAATAGATAATAGAGCAGGAAGTGTTGTAAGGTGAGCAAGATATGAGTAAATAATAGTCGTTAAATTTGTAGGATAAACACATTATTGGTTTGAAATTAACGAGTCATGACGTCATACTACATAGTTTAAATACACGTTCGAAAGTCAGGTCTGAAAACCTTAAAAGTCGCGCGATATATTTAATAAAATATAAAGTAAACATCGTTTAATCCTAAAAAGGTAATTATATATTCGAAATTCATAAAAGAACATGTTATAATAGAAAGGGACATTTCTAAATTGCGGGAAAAAGGAAATAGCATTTTGGATACGAGGCTTTCTTGGATGACGTCATGACATTCAAATGGAAGAACGGTTTTCTTAGCGTGGGTAAGAGAGAAAGCGTATGGTCACTACTCAACCAGAGACCAGTACGGGAGGTTGTGCTGTGCGGACGTGAGTGAGATTCCTCTACATATAGAATCGGCATAGCTCCCAAAAATATTTAAAATAAATAAATAATATATAAAGTTGTTCTTGGGTTGTCCATCACACTTACGCAAACCCGAGATAAAAGTAAGAGATCTCAAGCTGACTAGCCGGAGCGAAACACATCAAAGGGCAACACCATGTCACCAACGACATTTAAGCATCAACGGCCGACACATCGATAAATCAAGAAGCGAAGAACGACGATTTTAGCTTCAAATGGCATCCCAACGTGTAGCGTCGAAAGAATGGACCAACCCCAAGACGACCAGGCCAGCATCGAGCCAGCAGACAAGAAGGTGCCCAGCGTGTGAACATCTGTGAAACGTGTAGTGAACAAGTTTAAGTGCGTGAAATATTGGTGAGTAGAAAAACACGTGTAAATAGCTTAGAAATGGAAGACAGTGATAGCGATTTTCTAGGTTTTGAGAGTCCGGAAATTGAGAAAAGTGTAGTTAGGATGGAAGAATTTAATCAGAATGTAATTGGTAGCAGAATATGCCAAGAAGTAGAAGATCAGAACGTTAGAGAAACACTTAGAGGTAGTTCAGAAATGTTTAGTAGTAATTCAGAAAGGCCAGCAATTATGTCAGAAATAGAGAATATGTTTCAAAAGATAATGAAAAAGATGAGTACAGAGTTAAGTCAAAAGATAGATGAAAATAGTAAAGAGTTAGGACAGAAATTAGAGAAGGGACAACAGGAATTGGGAATGCAATTGGAAAATCAGAAGAGAGCTTTCGAAACCTTTAGGGAAGAAGTTAGGGAGGAAATTAATAAAGTCAGTAGTGAAGTCAAAGAAAATAGAGAACAGGTTAAGGGAGAATTAGAGACAATAAGGCAAGAAGTAAAGAATTCTGAAAAGAAATTAGGTCAACAAGTGAGTGAAAAATTAGAGAAAGAAAGGGAAAGAGTAACATATAAATTAGACAAACAAAGGGAAGAGGTAGTACAAAGGTTAGATAAAGACAGGGAAGAAATTAGAGAAGAGTTACAGGGGTGTAAAGTTAGAATGGAAAGATCTGATGTAGAAAGTGAAAGGCAGGCTAGAAATTTGGAGGACGTTACAGACCAAATAAAAGGGGTAGTAACAGAAATTACCCAGGTAAAAGAGGCCTTAGAAAATTTGAGATTAAATGAAAATGCATGTAATCACAACAATCTTAGTAATGAAGTTGCAAGAAACGAGGCAATACCAGGTGTATCAGCTGACATTTCGATGCAAAATAGAGGTAACAGTAATTCCCATTCTGATCTCAGAAATAGTTCAGGGACAGGTGACAATTCAAATTTACATTGGCCTAACCATGTCTTAAATGAAATGATACCTCCAGTTTTTGAAAATGAAGATTCAGATGATCCTAAAGCCTTTTTAGAAGGGTTACAAGAGTACTTCACGGTGAAACGTATACCAGAGGAGTACAAGATGGTGATAGTAAGAAAATGCCTAAAGGGTAATGCTGCTAATTGGCTAGGCCTTTCTATGGGTAACAATAATGATTACAGGACCTTTAGGAACATCTTTTTAACCAGATATTGGGGAGCTAGTAGGCAGGCTAATATTAGAGTCGAATTAAGCAATGGAAAGTTTAATCCTAGATCGGAGGAATCGATGGTAAACTATTTTATGAGAATAGCGAGAAAATCGAAGATGTTGGATCCTCCTTTAGATGAAAAAGATCTAATAAATATAGTTACTCCACATTTTCCGGAAACGCTTCAACACTACCTAATCATAGCCCGACCCGATAGCATTGCAGCTATGATCGAATTATTATCAGCCTTAGAAGTCAATAAGCCAAAACACGCATTTGGAAATAAATATGAAGAAAAAGAAACTGTAAATTCTTTCGGGCAAGGGGCACAGTATTATCAGAATAGAAGTGAGATTAGGGAAAGATATAAAGGACCAGTACCAAGGATGGAATCATTCCGGTGGGAAAATCAAGGTAGATATAACCAGGAAGGGCGTCACCAAAATAGAAATGGTAATCAAAGGGGAAGAAATATAAGGGTGAATTATATGAATACAAATAGATTTGATCGAGGTAGACGGGGTCGTTATTTTGGACATAGTAGAAATTCAAATGATGGGTATTGGACAAACGGAGATAATGAGTTTAGACCGAGGTCACCAAGACAGGAAGAAAGGTATTCAAATGGACGAAATTCCCCCGAAAATGCGGAAATGGTTGAGGCCATTAACACGGTCAAAAACATGGTAGGAAGTAACCCCGATTTAATGCAGGAAAACAGAAGTAACAATTTGGGAAATAGTACAGGAGCAATACATAAAAATCAGGGAAACGCCAGACCCGGTCAAACGCGCCTTCAGTGAGAACTGGGTATCCTAGTAATGATTGTGATAAGTACTCGGAAATAAATAGTCCTGGAAGGCAAATGATGATACAAAAGAAAAGAGAATGTAAAAATAGAATCGACGAAAACGAAAAAGTAGGAGATCCACCTAAAATCAAAATTGGAGTAAATGGAAAACAATACAATGCAATTATAGATACGGGATCAAATAGCACAGTATGCTCACAAAATTTTTATGATAATTTACAAAGTAGTGGTTTTAAAGTAATGTCTTTACCAGTTAATGGGATATATTGCTCGCTAGCTGTGGGAAAACGAAAAGAGAGAGTAAAATTTCAAGCAATGATAAATATTGAAATAAATGGGAGAATACTAGGAATTTTATTTCTGATTGTAGGAAGACTTGTGACAGATATTATAATAGGTTGTGATTGTCTTTATGCCTGGGAAGCTGTGGTGAATTTTAAAAACATGATTGTAGAAATGAAAGTTGAAGATGAGACCATTATAGTGCCTTTTGTGGAAGATAGTAGTTCAGAAACTATTGTACGAGAAAAAGAGGAAGAAGAAATCCAAGGGGATACATTCTTTGTAGAATATGTTAAAGTAGGAGCTATGGAATTAACTGAAGTAAATGTCAAAGAGTACAGTGTCGATAATAAAGAAAATGTAGAATGGGATAAAAATGATTTCATAGACAATTTGAGGTTTTCTGACGCAACTAGGTACTATGATAGGGAGAGTAGTGAAGACTTAGAAGAATTGTTGAGGGAAAAAGTAACTCAGGCTGATCAACTAAATGAACAACAGAGGGATAAACTGTTTGAAATATTAATCCGAAATAAAGAAGTATTCTCTGAGAAACCTGGTAAATGTAATATTTATACTCATTCGTTTGAGATGATACCCATCAAACCTTTTACACATAAAGCGAGAGCTATCCCTAGTACAATAAGAGAAGAGGTAGATGCAGTTATAAAGTCAATGTTAGAAGATGAGGTTATTAAGATTTCGAATTCAGAATTTGTGAATCCCCTATGTATTGTAAATAAGGCCAATGGAAAGATTAGGGTGACATTAGACGCGAGAAAGTTATATCATTGTTCCTCATACTTTCCATCAGGGAATCCAACAGAACGTGTCCTCCGAGATGTAGGAATTTATTTACGTGTACTTACACATCATAATCACAAGGATTGGGTGAAATATTGTCCATTGATAGAAAAGATTATCAATCACACCATTAATGTAACTACTGGGTTTGCACCAATAAAATTAATGTTAGGAATTGAACCAGAACCAATATTAACCGGGGTACCAAAAACACTGAAAATTAATGACATTCAGTTAAGTGAGGAAGAAAGAGCGAAAATTGCTTTTGAACGAATCAAGAAAAAGGCAGAGAAGCGAAAATTAAAGAAAAAGAGTAGAAAACATAAATGGGAACCTAAGATAGGCGATTGGGTACTAGTTAAAGACCATAAGTTATCAAGTGCATTGCGAGGTAGGAACAAAAGGATGGAATTGTTATATAAAGGTCCTGCAGAAATTATATCAAAATTTGGTTATCATACCTATGAATTAAAAGATGTTAAAAATGAAAAATGTCTGGGAAGATGGCATAAACAACTCCTTCGACCATACAAGAAACCGTGTGGTGCCTTGCAACCTTGATTTAATGTAAAAAAAAAAAAATTGGAAGTGTCATTTGTCTATTGGCGCCCAATCAGCTTTGAGATAAAATGCAAATGTTAGCTTACTTGAAAATCATATATTGGTCAGGTACTTACATATTCATGAAAAATGCAGAATGTGAATTGCTATCTACTACAAAGAGCTTAAATATATTGTATAGAGCTCACAATAACAGCTTCAGAAAGATTGTTAAATTGTTCATCTCCGCATAGAGAGAAAACAGAATATTTACTTGGTAAACATTTGTTAAAATATTTAGATGTATAGATAGTTATCACAGCAAGACAAAGAAAGAACTTGTCTGAAGAGTGTAATGGATTTATATAAATATATGTACATTTTAGTGCTTAAAGGATATAGTACAGATATGTGTTACAATAACAAAAGTGAAAAATCACAGTGCAAGTGATAGTGAGAGCGAAGTGAGCAAACATGAACTAAAAGAAGGAAATATAAAGAAAGACTCTTGAAATTTAACCTTTATATAAAAGCTTCACAGAAGAAACCATAACATATTGTAATTAGTATTTAAGGATTAATGTTTAGTCAAGTGTACAATTGTTTGTCATGTTAAAAAGATTAATGAGAAAATGTGTTAATAACCAATTTCAAAAAAAAACAGTGTAATTGAAAATTGTATATAATGGGAGTGTTGCCGATTATTCAAAATACAGGAGTAATTTTTAATTTTTCTTTCGGGCAAGACATTTACATTATTTTATTATAAAATAATAAAATAACATAAATGGGGGCATTTGATACCGAAATTTAGATTTCCGATCGAATGGGCTTTTGAGAAAGACACGTTTTAATTTAATTGCCGGATATGAGATTTGCGATAAGTGTTAAGTAATAACATAAATAGATAATAGAGCAGGAAGTGTTGTAAGGTGAGCAAGATATGAGTAAATAATAGTCGTTAAATTTGTAGGATAAACACATTATTGGTTTGAAATTAACGAGTCATGACGTCATACTACATAGTTTAAATACACGTTCGAAAGTCAGGTCTGAAAACCTTAAAAGTCGCGCGATATATTTAATAAAATATAAAGTAAACATCGTTTAATCCTAAAAAGGTAATTATATATTCGAAATTCATAAAAGAACATGTTATAATAGAAAGGGACATTTCTAAATTGCGGGAAAAAGGAAATAGCATTTTGGATACGAGGCTTTCTTGGATGACGTCATGACATTCAAATGGAAGAACGGTTTTCTTAGCGTGGGTAAGAGAGAAAGCGTATGGTCACTACTCAACCAGAGACCAGTACGGGAGGTTGTGCTGTGCGGACGTGAGTGAGATTCCTCTACATATAGAATCGGCATAGCTCCCGAAAATATTTAAAATAAATAAATAATATATAAAGTTGTTCTTGGGTTGTCCATCACACTTACGCAAACCCGAGATAAAAGTAAGAGATCTCAAGCTGACTAGCCGGAGCGAAACACATCAAAGGGCAACACCATGTCACCAACGACATTTAAGCATCAACGGCCGACACATCGATAAATCAAGAAGCGAAGAACGACGATTTTAGCTTCAACTCGTTCATGTGAATTAAATAAACTTTATTGCTGGACATGCTTGTTGTTTGCAACAAAGAAAATGCCCTGGAATATGATGAATTTCACAAATGTACCATATTTAATCACAGATTTGTATAAACATAGAGATCAACAATGCATATAAAATCTTTAACAAATTTAAAAACTTTTGACACTCAACAGACAGACCATTCATTGAACTGCCAGAAAAAAAATTGTTGATCGTTTGCATAATGAAAAGGTTAAAGAAAATAGAAATGTATTGAATAGATTGATTGGTGCAGTTGTTATACTTTCCCAATCTATGAATTTTATTAAGGAGACCAGAGAATTCTTTGTTTCTCTTAATGGTTTTCCTGCTTTTTTCTCACATTTCACTTCACACATAATTTCAAATTATAAGTTGTACACCAAAGATTGCAATTTATTATCTTTCCATGTAGTGTACAACAAATTATTATGTGTACTGTATTCATTCTACATTTTATCTATTTTTGACTTATCTATTAAGATAATGCTAATAAGAGCCCTGTATATTTAAGCTTAAATGAAGCTAAAAATGGGAATGAAGGAAAAATGAAATTTATAAATACTAAGAGGTAGAACTGGAACTTAAAAATTCAATGCCACAACTGGGATTTGAACCACAGACCTTCCGCTTGCCGGGCGGACGCTCTAACCACTGAGCTATTGTGACAAACTGCCAGAATGGCATTAAATTCTCAAGCCAGTTTGTCACAATAGCTCAGTGGTTAGAGCGTCCGCCCGGCAAGTGGAAGGTCTGTGGTTCAAATCCCAGTTGTGGCATTGAATTTTTAAGTTCCAGTTCTACCTTTAAACTTTGCCCACACACGGCTTGTGTGTTTAAAAACACCAACAGTAAGTTTGTTGGCATAAATAAATAATAATTATAAATACTAGCTTATAAGCACAAAAAGATAGCGTAGATCTATCAGGCCCTAAAGGAATAAAAGTGTTCTGAGAATTTAATGCCATTCTGGCAGTTTGTCACAATAGCTCAGTGGTTAGAGCGTCCGCCCGGCAAGTGGAAGGTCTGTGGTTCAAATCCCAGTTGTGGCATTGAATTTTTAAGTTCCAGTTCTACCTTTAAACTTTGCCCACACACGGCTTGTGTGTTTAAAAACACCAACAGTAAGTTTGTTGGCATAAATAAATAATAATTATAAATACTAGCTTATAAGCACAAAAAGATAGCGTAGATCTATCAGGCCCTAAAGGAATAAAAGTGTTCTTCCAGGGCACGTGCCTAATGAAAGATTAATCTACAAACCCTTATTGTCTGGAAATGGTGGGTCTAGTGATAGTCCAAATCACAATCCCAACATATGCCACTGGATACAACTTTGGGAAATAATTCCCTCTTAACAGTATTACTTTATATGCAATTTGGAAAAGGGCTCAACTTCAAACCAAAATACAAAGAAAGACTATATTAAAAAGCTTTTTTCAGGATAAGTAGACTGAAAAAATAAACACACTTAGGTTTAATTGAAAAATTCTAAATTAAATCAGATGTTTCTTCACTTCTTATTTTCACATCTTTCTTCTCTTTCTATTTTCCCTTTAGTTTTCAAATGTATTTTCCTTCAAAAGAACTGCCTGTACAGTATACAGAGAAACATAGCTAAATAAAATTAATAGTACAAAGTAGCCTAATCAATCAAAAATAATATGTGGGAGATCTACATTGGCTTTGACATGAGGCCTACATCCTATTCCAGACAATCACATTGCATCACTGGTACAATCATCATTTTCTTTAATTCTTCTCTACTAATTGAATCATCATAGACCATCAATCTTGCATTTTGTTCCCAGATTTCATCAAATTATTCTTCCAGTAACTTCCTTGTAGTCATCTTTTTTCACCACTTATTCTGAGTTCTGATTGCAGCTCATTAAGTTTTACATGTTAAGAGTTTTTTGTCTTTTTGAAGGAATGGAAGGATGGCGTAAGTTTGAAATTCTGAATACCTTGAAGCTTGCAAGTTAAATACCTTTTAACAACTTCCCTTTTTAGGTATATTTGCTTAACTCCTGAATATTTTTATGCGCACTTATTTAAATCCCTTAGCCACTAGTGCTCTCCTACAGTATGTACAGCACCCACCTGAGTATGCATTCTTCTCATGCTGCAATTACAGGTTGCTTCCTTAGGATTTCTTTTAACATTCCAAGTGCTCTATTTGTTGCTAGAAAGCTGTGGCCTCTCTTTGGAAACAATAGTACCTCTGTCATATTGCATAGTAAACACCATAACATCAATAACAAGAATGTGAATTTTTGTTTTACTATCTACAGCCATCACAGGCCAATTGAACATCAAAACTGGAAGAATTTAGGGGGGATAATCCTGCAGAACCTACTTCTATGGCACCCTACCCAGTTCCATTTTCCCTCAAACAGTAGTAAAGCGGTTGTTTTATATACACATCAGTGCATCAGCCAAGTTTTCACATGTGGATTACAGTTTCATTCATTAAGTAGAAGGCTTGTTCAAATTCTACTGTAGACATCACAATTGTGTGCTTTGACGGCTGACAGAGGGGGGGGGGGGGGGATTATCCATTTTATTAGACCCATTTCTCTTCCTTGTACTACCTACAAGTCCAAACTGTTACCTTGACTCTTGAATATTTAATTCATCAGACAATTCCTTGATTAAACTGCTCAAATTTATCCCGCTATGAGATGAAAATGTGATCCGCAATTTTAGCTGCAATTTGACTACCAGACTTCCGTGGCAGTATCTCTGATTATGGACTGGAGTTTGTTGTTTTTAGTTAAAGGAACCAATTTAAATTCTTGAGATTTAGAGCCTATTTTAGCTATCTCAGTGTAGTATCCTGTGTTTTCATGCATTGCTTCAAATAATTTTATTCTTCTTATAATTTTATTAACTGTGGGAAGAGTTATTTCTATTTTATGAAGGCCACATGATAGATCAATCGACTCCACCAGAGCATCAAGCATTATTTGCAGATTTTCCACTAATCTATAGATGAAAAATAGCTTTCCAAACCAGTATACTCAGATTATCTGTTTGTATCTCTTAAAATATCATTTTCAGCTCTAACAAAGTGGGAAAAAGACAATGAAAATATTTCCTGACTATTAGAACATTCTCTACTTCTCTTTCCAACTATGTAAGAAGCCAAGTATTACATATGCAAACAGGCTTACATTACAATATTGATACATACTTTAAATTCTTTGCAACCTCAATTTTGTCATCAACGTTTCTTCTTTTTCTGATGCTACAATTAATATCACTAACTGTGCTAGTATTATCCATTTTTCTAGATAAGCATTTGCTATCAACAACTAACAGCCATGGGAACTTGTTTGATGTAATTATTATTAAACTGATTGCTGAAGATCCATATGGATATGGCATCTTCAAAAGGCAGATAGATCTATGTTTAGGATCTTGCCAGAAAGAGAATATATGAGACTCCACAGCAGTACATAACCATGTTTTGATGCAACCAAAATAAATAGTTGTCATTAATGGATGACAGAATTACATATCTAATTTTGATTGACAACACTATCATTTCCTGTTATTTCTCATGGAAATGACTAGATCATAACACAAGCAATCGCTAATTATAGTTATTACCTCTCCAAAAACTACCAAAACCATAAAAGCCTATAAGTTTTCCATTGTGGTGGATTTGCAATCCAATGATAAAGAAAGAAAGAAACCTGTTAATCTCATTAAAGAATAATATAGGAACAGGTATGTTCCTATATTCAGAAAAATATGCAGGTATATAAATTGCTCCATCTTACCTTGATCTGGATGGTTAAACCTAAACACATGGTTCTTTCCAAGAATAACCCGTGATCCAGTCTTCAATAACGTATTTTCTTTCACCTCTCTACCATTCACATAGCACAATGCTCCTTCTTTCGGAGTCATGGTGATTATACCATCACGATTTTCAAAAATACAGTGCTCACTTAGAATGTGAGAACCACTAAGCTGAATGTCTTGCGGAATATTGGCTTCCGCAGAGCCAACACGAGTGATGCCATCCTTGATATAGTAGAGCAAACACTCAGACATGGATGGGTCTTCATTCAGGTTCACAAGATGTGGTGTCTAAGAAATGGAAAAACTAGCATTATTTCTATTTTAAATATAAGAACTTCCTATAATCATAACATTAAAACCACTGCTTCAATAATCCCATAGAATATTTGAAATATCCATATGAAAATTTGTATATAAGACAAATAGAAGTACATGGGCACTCATAGCACTGACCAATTATGTGTTTTTAAAATCCTTTAGCATGCTTCCAACTTGTGCATATAATGCCACTTGCTACCAAAGTAATGTATTATTTCTCAGCATATATACATATATATTGAAAGAATATATATTGCAACATTCTGTGAACTTGTCACTGCAGCTAAACATTGCATTGTCTTCTCCTACAGTAGGTAATTAGCAAATGTGGTTGGTGCAAGGTTAAATTTGACAAATTATACAACAAATTATTCAAACTATACAATATTGTCAATTATACGGTATGAAGCATCATCACACTTCACAGGCTTGCAGAATCAAGATTTATGATGCTAGACTCATCCAGAGCTTTAGAGATAACCTTTATTGTCAGGCTATAATGTATCTGGTCCACTGATGCATTGGCTGTATTTTTAGCCTGTTGTCTAAATGCAGATTTTTTCTGTGCTAATTATTTGTTTTCTTTTCCTTAACAGTCCAATCAATCTGATGTTTCCATCACATCTGTAAAGCTCTCTTTCAGGTCAGTATATTTTAATTCATATGTTCATCAATATCAGTTTCAATTATAAACTTCTCCTTATGCAGTTATGAGGTCAATCTGAAATTCATCTTCTCAATTCTTGATTCCATTTGCACACTTTTAAGATAATTTTGTATCACTACTTAATTTTTTCCATTCGTAATTTCATTTTGTTCCCAAGGTCTATTTTCAATTTTGATTCCAGTTTAAGCATTTATGGCAACAGATGTTGCAACACCCCCTACATAAAGGTATTGCAGTCTCACACCATACATGAGCATAACTAATTGCAATTTCCAGTTCTGGTAGGGTCTCTATAAACTTTCTGTCCAACCCAGTGATGTTCTTTCTTCATCCAGTTTTTCTGGGTTCTGTGGCACCAGAGAAGTGTATTTGTCCATTTTCACATGATTCTGCAGGATTCAAACTGAAGACCATGCTACCTTATCTATGAAACATATTATCACATAAAAAAGAAAAAAGAACACTACATTCCTAGTTCTTACAAGCTTCATGCCTGAGTCTTCCCATATAGTATTGTAAACATGGTCAATGTTATAACATCTGCACCTGCAGTAGCTCAGTTCAATATAACTTTTCTTTTTTTGGTCCATGTATACAGGTGATGCCATGTTCCCAAGATGTTGACATTATTCTTTGGATTAAGACAGCAGATGCCCCCTTGGTTTCAGTGATGACAAGTTATTCTCTGTGTTACAATTTTATAAGAAAGAAATACACACTGAGTGATTGAAGGTTCTTTATTTTCATATAAGCCCAAATCAAGAATATTAGTTTTGCATACTGCTATTTATCTCAAGTTGCACATATTATACAAAAAATTCATTATTTTTATATACCATAAAACGGTAACTCCAGGTTTAGAATGACACATAACAGCATGAACATTTATTATAAGTAAAGCCTGGAAGTTGGAACTTTGTGTGTCTAAGTAACCAGCATTCAATGTGATGAAACATGACCTACCACCACAGCGATCTGTCACTGAGTACCCATTGTGTTAGCTTTATTACAGCTAACTTATGAGTCTTAGTTATAAGCTGCTAAAAGGAATTTGCTTTCACGATTCCACATTATGGTATTCAACACTGGAATTGTTGTACTTGCACATTGGTTATTTATTATGCAAATTGGTTCTTGTGACATAGGTGGCAGACATCTTGTCCAAGATTTATTGTGAAGCACCAGCACGAACACCAGAGAGTTGTAAATACCAGAAATTGAATTTAATATTATGTAACTAAATACCCAAGTAGAAGGCAAATATCTTCAAAAATACAGAGATTCTATAAATTTCAGCTCTATAGGCTGTAAATATTAAAATGTTAATTATTTGGTCTTGAAGATAATTGAGTATTGTAATACAGAATATTGAAATAATGCTAAATAATAAGCCTAGTAAACCTTCAAGGTGACCTCAAATTTCTTGAGATATCTTATCTCAAGTGCAATTTGCTATATTGATGAGATATGTATTAGCTAGCAACCTGCAATGATAGTGTATATGCAGGTGATATTCATGTTAGTTTGTCTTTTAAACAGTATGTATTAAACATAATGATTCTTATAATTTCCTGAAAATTTACTGAAAGTAAAAATATCGGGGTTTGCATCTAATATGTATGTAGCTACTTACAGAGGTATAGCAGTGAGAAAGTGTGCCACATAGTGCTGCACAGGTAGTTACAAATAGGATGTACTATTAGACTACAAAATTAACAACTAGTGATAAACTGATTAAATAAGGAAATCTTTCTCATGCCTATACTTGGGCTGAAAAAGAACATCCATCTGTGTGCAAGAGTAACAAATGTCGCTGCTTATATAATAGTATTATAAACAAAAATCTGTGCCTTTCTGCAAGTAACAAATAATACTGAAACAAACAATAAGTTGAGCAATTCTGATACCTTGCAACCTGTTTCACAACTTTTGTCTATCAATGAAAAAAAAAATGTTTAAATAAGAAAATAAGTATAAAATATACTTCTTCTGAACTATTTACCTTCTTCGGTGAGAAGACACCAACTGTGTTTCCATCTTCCTTTACGGCAACTCCCATTTCTGCAAATACAGCCTCTCTTTGAAGTCGTATTGCTTCAGTGCGCTTCAGCTTCTCCTCCCAAGTTTCATTTAGCTCTGAAAACATTTTGTTATATAATTGCATATTTGCTTCATTTACGTTGCTAATTAAAGACAACTGTTTTGCACATACATATGTGTAACTACATTCAATACTCAGATAATTAGGAGTGATGAAAAACACCAAAACAAACATTTTTTTAATGATCCTGAGTTTGACAGCAATGATTGAATGACAGAACCAGAAACATTGCAGAGATAAAGATTGTAGTCTTAAGATTACCTATGATGCCATGCTACTTCAAAACCATCTAACTTGTAATCCTTTATAAAAACTGTTCAAACTTCTGACCACTTGCTTCAATACAAACTGTATAATAATGTGCCATGGATAGTTGTACAGGTTCAGACTGAAGATATCCATTGTAGATTCGTTGTTACTGTCAGCAGCAGCAGCAGCAACAAATACCCATACAAGAAGCCCATTATGAACAATAACATATTGCGCAAATGTTGTATTCCGATGCATTTCTGACTAACCTAAACATTAAAGGTTTTGAAGCATGATACATAACTTAAGAACTATAGTCCTTATTCTTTACAGTATTTCTTGTTTTATCATTCAATAATTAGTTTTAGGCTCATGGTAGAATGAAAAGATACTTTCATCATGCCTAGAAGTTCGAACATCTATTGAATTAGTTACGTCCTCCATCTAAAGATTTTGTTATAAACTGAAACAAAACAAATTCTTAATACAGAAAGTTGAAAAATGTCAGTCATACATTCTTGTTGAATTTCTCATTACTAACGAGTAGGTACTAATTTTGTCTACAATGTTGAAGTGAATAAAACAGTCTTGACTATTTCAAGAGTAGTGATAAATATAGGGATGATAATCCAAGGAATTTTTGCAATTACAGATGCCTGCTTAAGCTGCTGCTTCTTTTGATGTAGAAGATTTTGATTGTGTGCATGAAAGGAAATATTTATAAAGTTATTAGTTAGCTTTTTGGGTTCAAAAAATTCAATCTGAAATTCTTGCACCATCAATAAACTAACAATCAAAATAATTGATTATGTGGCAATAAGGTAAATCACATATTTACATTTAACTATGACAGTACTTAAACTTCATAATATCGGTGAATAATGCTACAGAGATTTTATCCTCTGTTGACAAAGCTTTAAATACAGTTTTGCACATTTTCTGGCACTTGTTATTTTGAACAACATAATGATGAACAAGAAGTAATTGATAAAGGACGGTGATGGTGATGTGGTGGTGGTGACGACGACGATGATGATGATGAAGATGATGATGGTGATTTTTTTTTTTTTTTTTGAATTAACGTCCTCCAACATTGTGTCATATCAGACGAATGAATGAAATGAAATGGGTGAAATGATGCTCAAATGAGCCCGAGGTCCATGGAGCTTTAAGTTACCCGACATTCGGATGATGGTGATGATGGTGGTGATGATTGATGATGATTATGATTATGACAATGATGATGACGATGGTGACAATGATGACAATGATGATGACACCGATGATGACAACGATGATGATAATGATGACAACAAAAAATAATATTGTTGAGAGATGAGGTGATTTATGACGAGGATGAAGACAAGAGGGTTCAGGATTATGAAGAAGATGAGATGGATAAGGAAGATGGGAATATGAATGAAGATGAGAAGGATGATGAAGAGGGTAAGTATCAGGATTAAGAAGTTGAGTATGATGAGGATGAGAATGTACATGAGGTTGAGAATTATGAAGATGAAGATAAGGATGAGAATGAAGGCGAAGATGAGAAGGTTGAGAATAGTGACGAAGGTGAGCTTAGTGAAAAGAGGATGAGGAGAGTGCCAATGAAGATGACGGGGATGATAAGATGAGCACAATAAAGTTGGTGGTTGGCTTAATGATTCAATTAGCATAGAAAGAAAGCTGAACATGAAACTACAGACAATAATGACCATATACACCATATTTTTCTTAGCGTAAAATAAATCATCTAACTGGATGATGGAATCCTGGAATGAGACTGTAGGAACTTGACAGCACAACATTATTTACCAGGTGTCAGGAGAAATATTCCAACAAAATTTTTGGAATAGTTCATTACACAGTCAATGCTTCAAAATATGGCTGTTAAAACCAATAAGTTATACAGGTAGATGCTCTGATGTGTGAATCAGCCAATCAGTATGGACATAGAGGAATTTATTTCATGGAAATACATGCTATGGTTATTTTGCTGTACCCTGCAGGATTGTGCAATTCAAATAGACCGACCCTTGAAGATCTGTGGATTACAGAAGCACAGGAACAGCAATTTTCTGAATCACAATGTCAATGTTTTGCTTCTTGCTACAAAGCCTATGATTTGATTACAGAGCAACATGAGTTGGGAGCGAAAAAAATATAAAATGGTAGCTACACTGAATTATTTTGATAAGTTCATGTCTAACAGTAAAAAGAATTGACAGATATCAACTTATCAAAATAATTACTGTGTAAGTGAATATGTAACACTAGAGAAACAGTTGATTAAATTCTAGGGCCATTGTCCTTTCAGGCAATACCCTCCAAACAAGGCAGCATACATATGAAATTAAGATTTTTGTACCTGAAGACCCTAGGACATTCTACACAGCTAATCTAGGAGTATAACTGAAGAAGCAGCCTGGGGGCCTATACAAAGTTAGTAACTCCTCCAGTGACATGCTAGAATGAATGATCTCCTTTACGTCAGGTTCAGGGCAGATAATTGGCTATGTTCCTCTTTCCTTTTGCCTATTAGAGAGCCACAGATTGGCCATGGTAGACACAATAAAGAAAAATATACCCAAAATCCCAAGAGAATCTGTTGCAGTACAGAAAAGTTTAGTAGCTTTTATTATGTTTGACTTCCAAGGAAACAAAAATACTCTTCTGTACTATGTCTTAAGAAAGGGCGAATTTGAGATTTTTACCGTCAACTATGCAAAATTACAATAAAATAGATAGAATAGAAGAAGGTTGAAGAATGCATTATAAGAAAAGCATAGTCATCAGGCTGTAAGCCATAAGAACTAAGGATGTTGTCCGTCTTATTTGGACTGCTACACAAAGAATTATGAATTTTGCACACAAATATTACCCAAGCATTGTTCCTTGATCACAGTTGGATTCAAAGACATTGCTTAAAGTAAGACCAATATGAGGCTTAGACTCAAAGATTTACATTTGACATTATCTGAGACTTTCAGAAAGCGTAAATTTATTATGTCCAGCCTACTCATTTTCTCAGGCACCAGAATAATGCATTATGACTAACTGACATTAAATAATAGCCACATGATAGAAAGCCACCTACAGCACTGCCTTGAAAGTTTGCAGCGTACAAGAGATGAGGACTACTTGCTCTATAGAATACTTAGCTCTTGCATCTCAAAGAACAAACACCATTTGAATACTAACCTGCAATTAGCTTTTCACTAGCTTGCAATTGATCTACTGCTTCCTCAGCAATTGTTGATGCTGGAGCCACCAGTTGTCTGTCACTGTCCCGTTTCACCACTTTTACAGTGTTGCCCTCCTCTCCTAAAGCATAAAAGGATATTCATGTTCAAAAATAATTACACATATGTAATTAAAACAGAACTGCTTTACCACAGGACATATTACCTAAGAAAATATACTTTGATCTCACGTGCATTTCATAACTGCATAGCTAGAATAAGAATTTTCTTTTATTGACAGCAGCAAAACAAAACAAAACTTCTGTGTGGTAAAATTTACAATATCTGTATTCTTCCTTTTCTCCTACTTACAGGTACATTTCAAAGTATATGTGTGCATGCACACACATATACAAAATCCAGAGTACCATCTTTCTGCTATTGCTATTGCATTTAGGGAAAGAACTTTAGAGCAACAAGCATTGTTAGAGTATACACATGCAATAATTAATGTTTCAAAATTAATCATTTACTTGATACTAAATAACTGCTGTAGTATAATTTTTAAGCAATGATAGAAAACAGCAACTCAGTGCCTTTAGTTTCATTTTAGTCTAAATTATATTAAATTATAGCCTCACTGTTGGTTTATACTTTGCATGTGCTATTCAGTTCTACATAGTATATTAGTGGCCATTCTGTGTCATGAAACTAACATTGAGAAAGAATCAAAATCCAACAACATAAGATGTAATTCACATGTACAAAACTACAAACATGGGAAGCAGAAAAATAAAGGTTTTCACATATTGAAAAATTAAATGTTCTCTTACTCTGACTATTAATGGTACAGCCATGGAAAAGAATGACTGAGTGCATTAGGAGAGCAGCTAAGTCCCACATTGAGTTGCAGTGTGGCTTATACAAGTCAGTATTTCCAACATCCAGCTGAGTTTATTGATAGTCTTGTTCTGTATGTTATCATCTGTCAGACAGACCCTATTTGTGTGTGGAAATATTTTGCTCTCCTAATGCGCTCAATCATTCTTTCTATTACTGTACAAATTACCCTATAGAAAGATAATAAATATACTGACATCAGATATTTCAAATGTAATATAAAATACCAAAGTTCTTAACTCCAGGCAAGTTCCTTTAGATTTAGTATAATAAACACCAGATTCTATCTGAATCTGAAATTAAGATTCATTATGTGCTAAATGTCAGTTTGAAAATATAATCCAGAACTATATGGAACTACACTATGCAAGTGTTCCATCCTTTCTTGAGAGAAAGCTTCTCTCAACTTGGTTGTAAGCCCTATTCAGCATTTGTAGTAGATGATGATGTAAAGGCATACCCCAAACACAAAATTCAATAATACAAGTAGTACAAAGCAAGTATTCAATATCAGCTCCAGCTAAGAAAATTGTTGTCATAAGCATAAGACTATGTAATACTCTCTAGACTCATGCACCAATACAATAAAGTTTATTTTAAATTTGGGTGATATGATACTCAAGACTATAATGTTAGTTTTACCAAATAATTAATATAGTTAGTTCACATAAAAATCTTAATGTTACATTTATTGATACAATGAATTGTTCTTTAACCCAAATCACTGTTTCTGTTTTACACCTTGATTACAAAATGCAAAAATATTGCTAATTCCTTAATCTAACATGTTTCATTTGTAATATCAGATCTATTTCACTTTCATTTATTCTCACATTAAGTGTGGAATTACACTTTGGGAAAATGTCACAGAAATAGACATGAAAAAGATATTTATGTTACAAAAAAGCACTTAGAAAATTAAAAAAGGGTATATAAACAGCGTCTGTGTAGTCCAATTTTTAAAAACTAAAACATTTTAACTGCTCACTGTGAGTAAAATACACATACGAAAGCATAAAAATATTGTATTGGGTAAAGAGGAGCAAAAACTGAGAATGTTCATAAATATCATTTAAGAAATAATAATGAATATTTTAGATCAACCTTTAGGGGTATTTTAAAAAACTGAGATAAACAAAGTATGTAGAAATAACTATACAATAAGTTACCTAAAGAGATAACAAATAAAGATTACAAATGTACATTAAAATTGGTAACGCAGTATTTATGAGATAATGATTTTTAGAATTTAGAAGAGTATAAATTAGGCAACATAATGTAAAAAAAATTTTCAACATTTATATGTAAATCTGATATGTCCTATAATTGTTACATACAAAGGATGAATAATATGAGTTATGAGTAAGGCAAAGCAATTAATAATTTTGCATCTTTTTCTTATGCAGGTTGAAACATTACTTGCATATATGGAAATGTATGACATTGACTAACAGGTTAAGTAAAAGCAATTTGTTAGGGCATGTTTTTGCATTTTCATAATTTTTTACAGATAAGTTATCTTTTGTCAATTTTTAGGTCATTTTACAGTTTTGATGTTGGGAGATTCCTGATCATATTGGATATCAATATAGATATATCTTCCATTCATTTTTTCTTCTTATATGCTTCTAAAATGAATAAATAATTGAGTTTTGACAGCATTATAAGACATAGTTCTAAACAATTTTTCTCCAGTGAATGGTGCTGCCACCATCATCGTCATCATCATCATTGTCATTCAAACCCAGCAGAGATTTTTTTTTGGGTGTAAAAGTCCTTAGCATGGCTTCCTTTGGAAGGGAAGTATAGCGGTGGTCCCACATCATAGATTCATGGCAAGCAAAAGAACTCAAGCCTGATAAAGCGGCCTCTGAGCAAAATTAAGTAATGTTTCATGCCCAATGGGATGCTGAGAACCACAGCAGTTAAAGAGCATCCATAAACAGAGCCTCAATTTCAATTTAATCATTGCCATCATCATCGTCGTCGTCGTCGTCATCGTCGTCGTCATCGTCGTCGTCGTCATCGTCGTCGTCGTCATCGTCATCGTCGTCGTCGTCATCGTCGTCGTCGTCATCGTCGTCGTCGTCATCGTCGTCGTCATTGTCATCGTCATCGTCATCGTCATCGTCATCATCATCATCACCATATTCTTCTTCCTCTTCACCACTACCCCCAGCGTAGTAACCATGGTAATGGCAATGTTAGCAAAGGGGTTGAACATGCACAAGCATAAACTGGCTTATGCCCATAGCTGTATTTACTGCAGGAAAGCTTTTATTTCCTGATCCGGTATTTAAGAGACATGCCTCATTAAAGAAATACTATTTAAGAGACATGCCTCATTAAAGGAAATACAAGTGTTTGATATGTAACAGCTTCTTTTTGTAGTGTTCAACACCAGCTTTTACAACATGCGGCACCACAGGCGGTGACACTGATAATGCATGGAATGAAGATGAAACATCCGTGGAATGAGACAGTGCAGGAAACTAGAGAACCCGGAGGAAACCTGCCCCTGTACCACCTCGTCCACCACAAATTCCACATGCAGTCACCTGGTATTGAACCCAGGTCACTTTGGTGAGAGATTTGTAATATGTACATATCCCATGCATATATAGATATTCTAGAAATAGCATCCTTCGTTCATGATACTTTGTGTTATTTTCAAAAAGTAAAAATAAAAAAGAAGAAGAAATGAAGATATCCACTCTCATAATACATGTGCTACTGAATCAATTTGAATCAATTCATCTGCATCATGAGCAGGTTGCTAAAACAATCAACAGTATATCTCACAAAGGAGTAATTTTATACAACAAAATACCCAGTGCTTTCAAAGTATTGACAGGCAAAATTTTTAAACAGATACTAAAAGTAATGAATGTTCTTCCACACAATAGCTGTTGGAAAGGGTAGAGTGAGACTGAAACATTCAATGACATGACCAGGACTTCAATGAAAGATATAATTTTGGAAGTGATTTCTAAAAGAAATTTAAATATATTTATGTATTTGTTGTATTTGGATCTACCGATTACCATCTGGCTGCTCTAACCTCTAAGCTACCATGGCCAACATGCCAACATGACACTAAATTCTCCAACCCACTCACATTTTTCCCGGTAAACCACACAAGGAGATCTCAATTTATATGAAATAACATACCTTAATGGCGACTTACAGTATTGTAAGTACTTAAGTCTTGGACTTCTAGTTTAACAAACTACGAGGGCTGATCAACAAAGACTGAGACTGATTTTTTTTCACAGATGTTTATTAGTCCAATTCAATGTTTACATGATCTTTCTCAAAGTAGTCCCCTCCTACTTCAATGCACTTTTTATAGCGTCTCTGCCAGTCCTTGAACATGTGCTGCAGACCATTCTTTGTCAGGTCTTTGAGAATCGCGTCACTTTTCTTGAGCACTACTTCAGAGTTCTCAAAACGAATACCCCTAAGCTTTGCCTTTAGTGATGGGAATAAAAGAAAGTCACAGGGTGCAAGTTCAGGGCTATAAGGTGGATGTGGTACACAGGTAATGTTGAATCGAGCCAGAAACTGCATGACTTGATTTGCGACGTGAGGCCATGCATTGTCATGATGAAATTGCCACCCAGTCCGAGAAAGCTCTGGTCATTTCTTTGCAATGCGCTTCCTCAGTGTAGCCAATACTGACGGGTAGTATGCTGCTGTAACAGTAGTGTGAGGGGGAAGTGCATGCTGGTAAATCATTCCATTACAGTCAAAAAATGTAATCACCATCACTTTCCCTGCAGATGGAACAACTTTTGACTTTTTTGGTCTTGGAGAACCTGGCGATTTCCACACTGTGCTGGCTTGTTTTCCTTCAGGATCATAATGATGCAGCCATGACTCATCACCAGTGATAATCAATTTAAAAAATGCATCCTCCATCAGCAAATAGACGCAGCACCTCATGGCTTGTCTCCATTTGCACAGCCTTTTGTTCAGGAGTCAACAGACGTGGCACCCAACGGGCACAAACTCGGGTCATATGGAGATGGTGGTGCATAATTGTAAACACACTGCCATATGAAATTCGCAACACTTCACTTAGGTTACATAATGTTATATGCCGATCCTCTCGGACAATCACAGCAGCTGTGTTGATGTTGACTTCAGTCACAGCAGAAGCCGAAACACCAGGCCCACCTTGCTTAACACAGACAAGTCGGCCTTCTTTGAAGTCCTTGAACCACTTAAACACTGTTGCACGAGGTAGTGCATCTTCACTGTACACTTGCTTCAGCTTTTCATAAGTTTCAGTGGCTGTATGGTTTACACGAAAACAGAATTTGATTGCGCTGTGCTGCTCCTCTCGCATCACCTCCACTGTCTGGTATGCGAAATGCATGTAGGGTCTAAAAAATAGAGTATTACTACCAACCTACCAATATGAGAGTGCTGCCGCCTACCGACATTATACATAAAAACCTGCTCTTTTCAAATATTTATGTTACAGATACAAAACTATCACGGAAGCCACAGGAAAAAATCAGTCTCAGTTTTTTTTGATCAGCCCTTGTACAAAGTAAATCAATGTAATGTTCTTCCACACAACAGCCATGTGTAGGGCAGGAGTGGAAAGGGTAGAGTGAGACTGAAAAATTCAATGCCATGTCCAGGATTTGAAATTAGAGCAGCCGGATGGTAACCGGCAGATTCATGGTATAAATCCCAGTCATGGCATTGAATTTTTTGCTCGCCTCAGTAGTGTGATGGTTGGTGTATCTGCCTCACGTTCAAGAGATCGTGAGTTTGAATCTCGCTTAGGGTAAGTTATTCGGTTAAGCCTTTTTTCTGAGGTTTTCCCTTATCCTGAGAAGATGAATATTGAGTAACTTAAAGCTCCATGGACCTCGGGCTCATTTGAGCATCATTTCACCCGTTTCATTCATTCACCATCCAATATGACATTATGTTGGAGGAGGTTAATATAAAAAGAAAAAAATTGAATTTTTCAGTCTCACTCTACCCTTTTCAATTCAGATAGTAAAAGCTTTGTTGTTGAAACAAAAATTTTATAGCAAAAAGGAATTTCTAAAGAATCAAATAGTAAGGTAACTTGTAAAGATTATGTACTTTCTGTAAGTATTTTGTAAAATTATTGATGAAACCATTTATACATATGCATATATTTGGTGAATTAAAAATAAACGAAAATATTTGGTTATTATATATTATTTCCCTTAGTCTGCAAGCACCCTTGGAATAAATTCATGAAAGTGTTCAAAAAATCTCACATACACTATCATAACAATGCCCGTTAGACTCTAGTAAGTTTTTCAAGCACGTATTGGATTTCATCAGTTAGTTTGTTTAGCACACTTCACATGCCTCCTAAGACGTTAATTCAAAAAAGGTGTACAAAACTGGCTATGCAGTAGTCTCCCTTCTCAGCCCACTGCTTCTTGTAGATGTAATCAGATTCAGAGGATACTTTGATCATCTATATAATCTGTACCAAACATTCTTGAGGAATACATAATAAATAAACAACATTAAATCATAAGTGTTCACGAAATGATGCTAGCCCTCTAATGTTGCACCAGAGGACAAGGTTGTATAACAAAGAATGTTCCTCATGAAATCTGCTTCTCTCCTCTGAATATGTCACAGAGCTTCTGCTTCAGTTGTGCCTCAGGAGGTGTCATTTAAGGTCAAATACATTTTCTATTCCTCAAAATTAAAAACAGTAGGGTTCATAGGACTATTAAATGAGTCAGAATGTTGTTATTATGCATCATCTTACTATTCCTGATTTAAGTACTACACAGATCTTTATTTGATGTGTACTGCTATAATTTTAAGTTACTAAGACTCACAAATGAAAATTATTTTATTACATTCCAAGACATTGTACAATGTGACCTTTCAGACCTTTCAATTACCACAAGTCAGTAGTCTACAATATACTCTCGAAACAGTCGGTTGCATGCTACTTTTAGTGCATGTCCAGGACACATGTTCCATAATGAAAGCACAATCCCTATTTTAACAAGGATTGTGAATGAAAGTTCAGTGTCAAACTTTCTCTGCTAGCATGCAAATATGTTTTCATTTAAGTTAAGTTGAAAACCTGTTTTATAGAACAGCATCTATTTTTAATGGAGAATGTGTTTTATAGAAGGTGGTAAATATATAGAAAAATTCCAAATTATAGATTACCATTTTAGGATACAATTTACAATTAAATACTATATTTCATTGCATAATGTTACTGTCATGCTTTTTATGTTTTCTTCATAAAGTAAAAGTATACTGTGTGACCATGGAAGTGCAACCATTATGCGAAGAATAAATTATTTAAGACTGGCCAAGTTAACTTTCAGCAACTAGCATAGCGTAATGGGAGTAAGAGCGAGTCTAAGTATTTTGAAGTATGGCCACGCTATGCTGTTTGTAGTTGAAAAGAAAGGAGAGGTGAAGGAGGGATAACAAAAGTGATGCTGACAGCACAATGCAAACAGCTACTCGAGTAAATAAAAAAAATAATTAAAAAATAAAGAAAAACGTGACTTTGGATTTAGTGAATTAAGACTCATCTGTTATTTATAAAAGCATTTAACATACTGGAATCAATATTATCGCACTACTGAACAAGTCCATAATTTGGCTAATTCCCTTTTTGCAGCTTGATTACTATTCTGTTCTGTGAATGCAATCACTCTTAGTTTAAAACCTGCTATATAAGTTCTGTATCTCCCTATACTGGTGTTTTAAAAAATAACCACTCATTAGAATAACTGTAGAAACAAACAGCCATACACATTTGAAGAATAAGATGGTTATTGACTTGGCACATGCTAACCAAATGATTCACATGCCTTGTTGTTTCACTTGCTTTCCACTTAATCATGCCTGTTAATACCCATGTCTTAAGTACTTCAACAAATCCAATGCATTGACGGGCTAGTCATCATCTCAGCAGTTGGCAAAACTGATGGCATTGACAATGAGGAATATATTACAATATGCTACATATTACTCTCTCCCATGAATCTAACAGATTGTAGTGGTGGCATGTTATTTTTCAATATTTCTCAATAATGAACCCATAGAATACTAATGCAATGATTATGAGGTGAAATGCTTAAGTCCTAATTGCTTTTCTATAAATCAAAGTGCGACCATTACGCAATGGTGATGATTATGCAATGAAACATGGTAAATAAATTTTATGAAACTGGTTCTGTTCATGATGATGCAAGAAATAGTAGACCTCAATTATTTCTTTTGGAGTGCTGAAGAGCCAGCAGCACATAAGCATAATCTGAAAACAATAGATGAACTAAAATTGGCAATAATAAATTACACTAATTCAGTTATAAAGGAAACGTTAGTCAAAGTGATTAACAAAATTAAATGCATGAACCTGTGCTTTCAACAAAATGGAAAACACTTTCACCATCTGTGAGTGGGTAAGTTAATTATGATTTTTATTTATTTTCCTTCTCTTTCTGGTGCTTCCTCCAAATTCATCCCAACCAGTCTAGCCCTAGCATCAAAAATGCATGGAATCAGAGTTAGCACCACATTCCCATATTTCATTTATTCCACCCCTGAAGGTATTTAAAGGTCACATAGTAACAATGGAAAAAACAAGGGCCGGAAGGCAGTTTATCATACTAAGCCAAACACTGAAGCCACTTCCAATTTCCATCCACACCTGCTGTTACTATTTCTTCTCTTTGTTTGGTACATCTTTATACTCATTTTACTTCCTGTGGAAAATAATCAGCCTTCACACAGATTGAGTTACTTTCTTGTATCAAGTTTGGATCCCATAAAACTAATTTCTCTTACTCACCATAAACAATAGTGTAGCTTTCCTGTCTGGTTATGAGTGTCATGGGAAGTAAGGCATGATTTTTTTTTTTTTGAGCTATTTCCTGTAATTAACATGATCTCAAATCTTTAGTACTTAACTGTATGTACCAACAATGTAGCTTCATTACAGAACAATCATTTCATTTAATTATACGACAGCAATTTGCAAAGTAAGGTCCAATGTTTTAAACACATCAAATCATTATAGATAGTTGTAAAATGGTTGCTTTATATCATTCTTTACATCCTTCCTTACTTTTTTGCATAGTTGCTATATTTGTTTAAACATTTGTCATACTGTTCTACAAGCTTTGTATGCCAATGTCATAGAAGTCTGCCACCTGTGAAAATAACCAGTCGCTGGATAACCAATGGAAATTGTCAATTGTTGATCTTTGCAGATCTTTTCATCTACAGTGTTGACCAAATCTTCTGTGATGGCTGACCTGATCACAGTTCATTATGGACATTGTCCCATCCGGCCTTGAAAGCTCTTACCCACTTATGCACTTTGCTGTCACTCATTGCATCTGGGCCATACACTTCACTGATTTATCAATGAATGTCCACCTGTGAAGTGCTCCTTGCTGTCAAAAATCAAATCACAGTTGGTGGGCCCATTGATTGTCTTAAACATTTTGAACTGACACTGTGAAAAGCACACAGGAACACCACAAACACAAATTGTGTCATTTTATGTGCAATGCATGTCAGGAATCAGTGCAGATGCACATTTCAATGTTCATGTGAAATTTTATGAGCTACAGCAATTTGGACCTTACTTTACAAATTGTCCTTGTACATATGTGTTCTCTACCATGAAATTTAACTGCAGGAAAATTCATACTGCTGTTATGTAAGCTGACTGGTTAACGATGTGTCATTCTTCTTTTTGCCAACATTTCAACTGCCATGCTGCAGTCCTTTTCAGGGCAATTAAGTGCTGTCTGCTCCAATTTGTCTGCTTTTTGCAGCTGTAAGTGGATGGCTTTATTGGTGTTTAATGGTTTATCTTGTAATTCTAATAGACTTTATACACCTTTATTACCATTCTTTTATACACACTGCATTATTTTTCAATCATGTAAAGAAGTAGATTCTAAAAATGAGGACATAGTGCCTATTATTTTGTCTACTTAATATGTACAAGTATGTGCTGCTGAGTTGCTGGATGTTAAACTCAAGATGGCATCTACTTGTGGTGTTTTGAAATTCACAGCAAAGTGAGCATTCTTCTTTATCTGTATTTTTTCCCAAATTTCAAGTTCAGCCGTTGTTTTTCATGTTTTGATAATTTGATAGCCTGTTCTATGTGTGTTGATATGACCAGAAGTGATAGGATAATGCTGATTTGCCAATTTGCTTAAATTTTATACTTCTGAATTGTTCCTTAAGTCTTGTTTTGAAGTTCCATTTTGTTTGGCCAATGCATATTTTAGGGCAATCTTCACATTTTATTTGGTATACACCAGATTTTAAAGTGGTTGGATGTTGCATGGAATATTTTGTCTACTGTTTGTAAACTTTGTTTCAGGTATCTTGATATCTAATTTTACTGCCATCTTTGTGTAACTGGCTGTGACTTTACAGAGTATCAAAAGTGGCCATACGTAGATATTTCTGTGATTTGTACAGACACACATTCATTGCAACCAACAGCAAGTAGCTAACCTGCATACCTTTGACTTCTGTCTAATTTACAGGTTATAGTGATAAAGTTCCAAGGTTCTAAATTTAAACTATATTCTTATCGAATAATAGCATGGTCTGAAAATAAGGGATTCTACTATTTGTTTTATTTTATAGCTGGAATTACAGACAAACTGGACTGTAACAGAAAAGTGAGCACATCTCTATATTTATAGAAGCTGCTGGATTGTGAATGCAGTGTCATATTCCTTGGCAAACTAGATAGCTATGGATAAGTGTACATGCAACTGCGCTAAGGTCTATTTTCTTTTCTTTTCTTTTTTTTTTTTTTCTTTTTTTTTCTTTCTTTTTTTTACCATTTTCTTCTGTACCTCTTACTTTTTATTTTATTTTTCATTTTATTTTATTTATTTATCTCTTTTTTCTGAGTGCACAGTGTCAGATATCAGAAACTGAGTTTTCTCTTTCCTAACACATTCCAGCCTGTGGAATGTTACACAAGATATCCTGCAGGGGTTGGTTTTGGGACCTCTAAATATTGATAATGTACTTAAGATTAGTGACCCCAAAATTATAACATGCAAATTAAACAGAAAAAAAATGTAATTTAACTGGGCAGACACAGTCTCCTTGTCGAGCACTGTAGTAGTAAGGGAAACATTACGTTAATTATTTCAGTATTAATAACATTTTTAATCATGTTAATATATTAAATGTAATGACACTATCTGTTCTTCTAGAAATATTAGTCCAATTTTAACATTAAAATCTGCATTGAAAGTTTAGAAGACAATGCAAACTGTGTAATTTACAGGGTATTTTATTGAACAAACATCTATTATGGATAAAATGTAAATCTTAACTGGTAAAAACTAGCAATCTGTTGCATGCATTCACTTATACACAGTGTAAATGGTACACAAAAACAGAAGAAAAATCCCAAAACTTTTTATATCTTAGAGACACAAAGCTATCACATATAAGACCATTCTTTGAAACTGGGGACAGTTAACAACACTTGTAAACAACACAAATAGCACTACAATGTTCTTATGGTGTAAATAAATTGAAATGAATTAAATTATAAGAGACTGTTCTGTGTATGAGTAGAATAAGCATGATGTAAGAATAAATTAGAATTGTATATTGTTAACAAAATACTAAATAAAAATATGAATTTTAAAAAGCGTTAATGCTCAAGCTACCACTGGCTAAATATGTTATTATTTTTATTGTTATTATCAGTTTATCTAGTCAACAAAATATGGTAAACTGTTTCACTCCACTAGTTAATACTACTTCTTCTTTTCCTGATTACCTTCCCCTTATGTACGACTTACACCCCCTACGACTTACAACCCAGTGCCTAGGGACAGATGCTTGTCAGGGAGTAGAAGAACCTCTGGACCAGACAGAGTGAAGACCTGGAAGCAGGTGGTCAGCCAAGCACCAGGTATGATAGTGAGGAAGAGGATGATATGAAATGCAGGTGAAATTGATGATTGGAAAGGTAATAATGGAGCAACTGGTGGAATAAGAGGTGGGGGAAACTGGAGAACCCAAAGGAAACGCACCCAGATGCCGCTTCATCCACCACGAATACCACATGCGGGTCCCTGGAATCAAAACCAGGCCACCTAGGTGGTAGGCGAGTGGTCTATGAGCAAAAAATTTACAGACATTTTTTAATAATTATTATACATTTGTTTATAAATATATACTGTGTGAAACGGCTTGCTTTGTTATTACAACCTACAATCTAGAAAAAGAAAATAGCAGAATAGAGTACCATGTGGGAAGTACTGCTTCGGCCATAGTTAACCAGGGATTCAACATGATGAGTGTAACAAATATGTCCAGTACAACTATTATCAATAAAGAGCCATTTTGTGGAAAATAATCATTTGTCTCAAACATTTGGAGCCATCTAGCTTCTTGATGAATGGATATACATGGTTTATTATTTTAGTAATTGCAGTTCATGGTGTAATGCATTTCAGCATTACAGCATTGTTCACACAATGTTTCCAATACAGTTAGTGAAATAATAAACCACTTATATCCATTTGCCAAGAAGCTAGATGGCTCCAAATATATGACACAAATTATTATTATTATTATTTTTTTATTTTTTTGGCAACACAGTTTTTTATTGACAATAATTGTATTGGACATATTTGTTAAACTCAACATGTAGAGTCCATGGTTAAGTATGGTCGAAGAAGTACCTTCCACCTGTAAAATCTGACAGCTCGGGGTAATTTCCTTCAGCTTTTCTGTGATAGGAACTGAGATTCAGACTGTTACACATCTAAAAGAACAACTTCATTATGTTTCTAATAATACCTAAATATATTCCTCAATTGATGTGCACATGTGTGTTTTAATGCCATCATTTTCACAGTTGATATTTCATCCCATTTTCCATCAAAGAATATGCTGTACAGTTTATGATTTTCACTTATTTCCCTTTTTAGTGCTTTACTACTCCTCTATAGCTTCATTTTTTATCGCATTACTTTGCAGGTGGAGTGAGGCAAGAACGTGTTCTAGTGGAGTGACCCAGTTTAGCCGATTTTGCCTATGCCTGTCTTAGAACTATTCTAACACTTTTGCAGAGGTTTTGAATCTTTAAGCTATGTTTGCATTTGAGCTAAGCTGATTGTTTCATATTGGTAGAGTAACCAAACATAAATCCTTTCAACTACAGCCATATCCCTGAAATCATTCTAAGTATGGTTTTAAAAGCTCAGAAAGATAATACTGCTTAGGTATTAAGAATGAGATCATAAATTGGTAATGATGTAAACATAAATATTTTATGCTTTTAAAGAAACAAAACGTGCACCCAAAACATCAGTAAGTGATATCAAAATTACAGAAGCTATGTTCCATCATCTAAGGTACAGTTTATTTATTCAGGCATGCAAAGGCTCTCAAGATAGGTAAGTTAATTACATAGTACATATATACTGCAAAATATTGTCAGTTATAGCATAGTTGTTTTAGTAAAATAAAATATATAGCGTAAAAAGCAGAAATATACACTCCCCTTTTCTGCAGCAATGTAATATGCACTTCCCAATTCTGTGTACACCGCATTAAGAAGTACAAAGGTAAGTAAAGAAATAGAGCATCAATAGTCATAAATTATTAGAGAGGAAAGAAATCCTTTCCAGATATTTATGTTTTGAATCTTTCTTTAAAAGAAACATATTGCATGAAAAATTCATTGCTAATTGCATAAAATTAAGACAGCCTAACACTAAACAATCAAAAATACTTATTATAATTATTGGTTGTCTCTGCTACGAAAACACATTAGCAAAGAATTATTTGCATTACACAACAGGGACAAAGCCAGAAGCCAACAACTGTAGTGGTAAAATAAAAACAAAACATTACAAACATACTTAAACTGGATTAAAATATAATAATAAAAACTTGTATAATTGACCTCATAGAAATTTTTAAGATAGGTGATATTTTAGCTATTAATTAATTATTACCATTTTAAGGAAATACAACTTCAATCTCCAGCATAACAGATATATATTCCACAGCACCAATCAGTTAAACGATAGTAATCAATTATCATACACAAAATATTCGCACTTCATAAAATATTTTGCATCTATTGCATTTCTTCTGTTTTATCATAATGGTAGTACAATGCTATATAAGATACAAATATTATTATATTTTAATCCTTGTAACTCAAAATAAGAACAATGCTGCTGGAAAAGCTATTAATGTATGATCTTATTTCATGTAGACATAGTTACTTACTATTGTTAGTGATATTGTTATTGTGCTCTTTCTTTTCATATATGACTTTGCCATCTGGCCCTAGGCAGAGTAATACAGGAAAAAAAAAGAAGAAAAAAGGAACAGAATTAAGATATGCCCAAGATCTGTTTAAGTAATCCAAGCATGGAATGAATGTTAGATGCTCTTCTAGACCAGCCATATTCAGAGCAGAGCATGTTAGCCAAATGCTGGTCTCAATTTTGGTCTTCATCAGAAAAGATGGTGGAGAAGAAAATAAATCTGAATATGACTGTAAGCTTTAACATCCTATTGCAAAATATATCTATTCATTATCACCCAGAAAACCAAATTATATTGTATGCAAATATTTACATCTTTACATGTGTAACCAAATGAAGTTGTAAAATGAAGCAATTAGAAACTATTAACAACTTGGGTGCTATTTCAAAATCTATTGTTCTAATCTAGTGAGCCATGTCAAAAGATAATGCAAGTATATGTACACTAGTACACTACATGAAAAACAAAAGGAGAGCAAAAGAGAGCATTACCTTCTTCAACTTCAATGCCCTCTGCTTTCAGCAGATCTCGTAATCTCATAATCTCTTCCTTAAGTTCGCGAATAAGCTTGGCATTGGCATCTTCATTAACCACAGCTTTGCACACTATCTGCTTTGCTCTGTCTGCATACCTGTCAATAGTGAAACATTGTATCAATGGGACATGCAGTAGTGTGTAACATTTATTCTGTACAATCAGTTCAAGAAGTAGGTTTTGAGGTTGGCCTTGCTGCAATTGGATGGTATGATCATGCTACCCATCCATCAATTTGTTTGTACCACATTTTTTGCTGGCAAGCGGTGAGCAATTGCTGAAAAATGTGATCAAAAGATAAAACAATGAGTTTCATTGCATTTTGTTCCATGCACAGTTATACAAGCCCTAACTATACATTTTTAGTCCTCCTCTAACATTATTTGTAGAGTATCATGATGGGTGCATACGTATATGAAACTGCTTATGTAACTTTCAAGCAAGAGACACTATAAACAAAATTTAATGTCACTATTGACCATCTGAAACTGGTTTTAGTAGCTCAAATGATGGTAATGTTCCTGACCTTTTAAGATGAATTACAGTCTTGTAAAAAGTTAAAGGTCATAGATTTGGATATTATATGCCAATTTCACATTATTCTTCAAATTATCTCAAGAGGATATTACATTAAAATACCATACCTAATACAAATCATGCTCTTTAGACTATTAAAATGTTCACACTACTGTGACGACAGGTGCAGCACACAACATAGGACAGTCGGGGCTAAGGTACTTCACACCACACATCAAGCCGGCGAACAAAGGCACTCAAGGTCACGCTGCCTTGCACGACTATTTGTGTATATGTGACTAACAACAATGCGAGCAGCAGTTAATAAAGGATTGCTGGAACCTTCAAGATGCATCTGGTGGCCGGCATGTTTGTAGAAATTCCATTAAGGACCATGTGACATCATTCCCGCTGTATAAGGAGACAGGCAATGAGTTAGAGGAGTTACGGTTACAGACATGAGTCGGTCAGTATGTCAGTGAGTGCAAGACAATTGCGTGTGTGTGGTACTGTCGTCGTGAAAGATACATTATGTCGAAGTGAAAAAGTTTTAATGAGTGTTGACTGATTGTATCATCAGAGTTAGTGTATGAGAGGCAAAGAAAATGAAGAAACACAGAGAAAGGACTGAGTCAAGGTTACAAGAAGAAAATAGTTGTATTCCACATTTGTTTATTTAATTAGATTAAGGAAAGTATTTAGGGTTTTCATGTGACTCCTCTTTGTACTACAGCACATAGAAATCATATTCAAATGCAACAACAATGAAAAAAGCAAAGGAAAAAAAGAAAATAGAACAAGGAATAAAACTGACCAAGCATTACCTATATATGCCATGTTTGAAACAATATCACAGACTCTCACATGTGGCCATTAGGTATCATGCTACAGGAAAGTTATTAGTTGTAAACCAAGGAGACTGGAACTCTACCATTCCCAGATAACCATGTTTATTTATTTTAATTTTTGAATACTTTGTCATCTTTTTAAGGTCTGTTGCTATTCAGTTGTTTCTCACAAAGTCATGAAAAGAGTGGAGAATTTCAAGGCCAGCATATTTCGACCACCTTCAAAACATCTATCAATTCAGTTTTCTCTATCAAAATATGTAATGAAACTATTTCTGCAAATGTTTATCTGGATTTACATGAAGTAGTTAGAAATATAAGCTTTGATAACAGTAAGTTATACAAGCTATATAAAAGTATAGGATATGGGTAGATAGTGTGAATAGTGTGATATATCAGATATTTTATTATTTAGTAGATACATGTACAATGGAAATGCTCTAAGATTACCAAATGAAGTCATCACTACAATTGTAACTTCGTTTATCCCAAAATGGTTCAGTACTGGGATGCTGTAGAAATATGATAGCATAATGAGAGAGCTTGCTGCTTATACATTTCTTAAGTAAGCTTCTCTGGCTGGGAGTAAGTGGATAATTTGATACAAGTAACCATGGAAAACATGCTCTGCTTTTTGAACTCATGAGCATTTCCTTAAGTAACTGGCATAATAGCTTTTTGTCTCTTTTTGCTTTCTTCGTCAACTACTTCAAGTGATTAACCAATTGGCAAAAATAGTGAACTTAATTAGCTTTGAACTACACACTAAAAGCTTATGAATGATATTGGTATAAGGATACAGTACTGTGACAAAAATAACAAAATCCAATCCAGTCACTTTTCTTCTAAAACATTTGCACAAATACACAATTATCTTTTACTGACATTAACACAGTCTACAGTCATTCATGAAATTACAACTCAGAACTATTTTCTTCTTGTAACCTTGACTCAGTCCTTTCTCTGTGTTTCTTCACTTTCTTTGCCTCTCATACACTAACTCTGATGATACAATCAGTCAACACCCACATAATTTTGACAGAAATTGGTTTTTGAACAGTTTTTCTCTCGCTTCAAGAGTAGGGACAAAATAACTTTGTTCCTTTCTTCACTCACTGGTTTAATTGTAGTATCAAATTCCATCATTTGAACTCAATCATTAACAAACTCATTTGGTTTACTTCAACAGACAGAACATGCATTACATTAGTTGGCACCAACCTCAAAGTAGATAGTGTTTCATCATAATTAATATCTGCAGGACTGATGGCTGCTATCATAGCTGTTTTTGAATTGCCTCCAAGATTTTCTCTAAGCAACCAAGTTAGAACTGAGTCTCGATAAGGAATGAAATCAGCTTTCTTTTTCTTTTTGGTTGCCTATAAATAAAAAAGATAAAAGAATATGAAACCAGTTGTGTATATGAATATAGAAAAATTAAAGCTGTTTATTAATATAGCATTAACTACTCACCGCCTTGTCCAAGTAGCAGTTTTGAAAGAGAAAAAGAAAAAAAATCTTTATTAATGGTTACTATAAATACATATATGTTATAAATAAAATAAACTGCTGATAAACCTGGAAAATTATAATGTAAATTAATAAAAAAAAACAAATTCAACATCACACTTGAAAAACTGAGCTAGTCAGTATCTGTAATTTCTGCATATTGTTAGTACCAATATAATATAGTTATCATGAAAAGAACTACAAAATCTCCACATTATAGATGTTGATTTATTTGAAAGTTCTTATTATCTCTTCATAATTCATTTATGCAAATCCAATTTTACTTAAATATGCTTGTTTGTTTTATGAAAAAAAGTTACTTTAGTATAACAACACTTTGTTGAAACTCAGCATGCAATTAGTAGCATTTTGTAAAAACTTGAGGAACACTCAAAGTGAACACTCTAGACTTTTAAAGCACAAAAACTGCAACAATTTGTCACTTTTTACAAAGTAATTCATAGGTTTCTAACCATATAGAGCTTACTCGGTTTGTGTACACTAGTTTTCTGCAGGAAAAATAATCTGTCTCTCTAATAACAACTACACCCATCAGTTCCTGAATAATCTTTGTATTGACAACCTCATTTCTCTTTTTTGCATTATCTTGGTGTTAGATGAAGTGAAAAACATAAAATAATTGAAAATTACCTTTTTTAATTTATAGTTAGACCATAACTGTCATTTTTAAGCACACTTAAAAACCATTGGTCTAGGCCAGATTTGAAGCCGCCACCTTGGGATCAATAGGCCAACATCTAACCAACTGAGCCACCCAGACTGACATTACTCTGAGGGAGAATTAGAATTTACCTATACTGTTTATAGAATTTATTACATAAAGTTTAACAACAAAAAATAGCAAAATTAAAGTCAAAAACGAGATTGTCAAGTTATACAGAGTGTTGAACTATCAAGAGTTGAGTTATTGGGATTCTACTCTATATGTAACACTAGACACTAAAAGGTACAACAGTTTTAACATGTGAACAGCGAGCATGTTATATTAAAGCAACACAGATGGATTTTTAGTCATACCCAAAAAAGCCAAAGTCTACACATAGTTCCACAGTTAAAAATTAGGATCCCAACATCCTTCAGCAATGAAGCCAATTAGTTCAACATTGAGAAAATGCTTGAAGACTTCAATCGCATTTCTTGTTTCACAAGGGGGTATTTTAGTTGTGTCAAAGTATTTCATGGTAGTTTTGAAATCTGTCTATGCATTTTGCATTTTTAGTGAACTGAGTGGTGCTACCACTTCATCTGCATATTAAAAGTTCACATGGAGTGTTGATCAGTAATAGGCCTCTTTCACTCATAAATGGGGGGAGACATTTGTTTAATTTTCCTTACATTGGCTATGGTTTTATATTTTTGTTTTGTGAAATATTGTTCCATTTTTCATTTGTATTATTATATTTTGAATGCTTTGATAAAGCTTTTATTGAACCCTTATTTCCATGAAAATAATAAATCTGAGTTCTATTCTTGTTTTAAACTTCAGGCTCAGCAAGAAATTGTTTTCCATAGAGATTATCAGGCAACTCACCATCTTCACATGCTGAATCCTCATCACTCAAAGTATTGCCTTCAGGAGTATCAATAAAAATATATTTTATGTTGCTATTTGCCTCACCAAATAATACATGAAAAACTTGCTTGACCATAAGGCCAGATCAAGAATTTTAGTAAGCTCCCTAAAATCATAGAAATTAACTAATTCTAGCCACAGGGTTTGTCAATTTGGCTTTCTTTTTAATTTTGCATCTTGATGTGATAAAATATTCTTAATAACTCCAAAACTAAGAGAAATAAAACAAAATTAGTAGTAGACTAGTTGTCCCCTTAAGACCAGCTGATTTCTAAGGTAACTGCAAAACAGGAATGAACATAGGCGTGGCTGGTCTATCACTGTGAGATGCGTGCAGCATTGTACACTTAAACATGCATACAGGCTCCCCGTGTCAAACCCTACTGATAGTCTTTTTGTGCGCTCAGAAGATACTAAGTACACAGTTATTTTGTTTTTCCTATTTCAAAGAGCTATTTTTGCCGAGGGTAACTGTCCAAACCCCATGTTTGTGGGACATCTGGTTTTGGGGACAGGTAAAAATAAGATACCTGACCATGAAGAGAAGAATAGGCCACTACCTGTGAAGAAAAACAGACACACACCTTACAGCTGATGCATTTTGTAACTTGCATTCAGTAAAGTAATCATCCTTTGAGAGTGCAAACATGATTTTCTAAGTCGGTAAATATGTCGCCTAGCAAATGCAGAACAGGTATGCATAGTAGTGATTGCAAGACAACTCATAAGGCTTTACATAAGCAGGCTAGAAACATTGTTTTTCATGCATATTCATTTTTCAAGCAGCTGTCAGTTAAAGAAGTTTTCAAACCTATAAATTTTGCTTAGAGTCAAGAATTAATGGCACCAGCTTGTCATGTGAGGTGCTCACATTTTAAAAAGTGTGTTTTACATAGAAAAATTGATGATTTATATGACAAGGGTGAATATCCTATTCATTATAACTACAGCATCTCAGAGGGTTTAATTTGTTTACACGCAAAGTGGTTTCAGTATGACAAAGACAAACATATCTTCGATACCTGTCAGCCGCTTGCTGGGCAACTGGCAATGCTGAGAGAGTAACATCACTGTATTGGCTAGACCCATGTTCATTCTTGTTTTGTAGTTACTCTATTATGCTATTAGAAGCACATTTTTCACTTTGCATAAATACAGTGTAAAATGAGCAAATGAGAAATTTGTAAATAGTTCATTACAAGTTTATTTCTCTATACATCATGTTAAACCACTGACAGCAACTGCTTTGTATAATGTCTCTGAATCACCCTTTTTCTCATATGCTTGCAGGTAATCAGCTACAATAAGTCCTGAGAAAATCAGTGATATAAGCATTCTTTTTTGTATATTAATATCCTCCAACATAATATGTCATATTAGACAATCAATGAATGTAATTAGTGAAATGGTGCTCAAATGAGCCAGAGGTCCATAAGCTTAACGTTACCTGACATTCGTTTTCTCAGGATAAGGGAATACTTCAGAAGAAAACCTTATCTGGATAACTCACCACAACTGAGATTCGAAGCCTAGACCTCTTTGAATGTGAGGCATACATGCTTCCACCACAACACATTGGCAGGCCAATGTAAGCAATATTAAAAGAATTCTGTGATTATGAAAGTACCAAATTCTTTTTCCACTTATTTGGTACCATTCAGAAGTCTTTATAGGTCAATGCAAAGGCTGGCATTGAGCACAAACGTTACCACTGAGATCATCATTACTTGCAAATTTTGCAAAAGAGCCTGGCATATTATCAATCAGCTTCAATTTCACAGGTTATCTCCATGTGACTCCTGAGCAACAGGTTTAGTGGATGATAATATATTATCATATATTCCTTGGGTTGTAACTCAAGAGTTACCTGATGTTTGTCTTCAGGATAACAGAAAACCTTGGAAAAAGTTATATCCATTCAACTCATTCCATTCAAGATTCAAGCTTGGATCCTCCAAAGTATACATAGGACATACTGCCGCCACATAGGCATAGCACAGTAGTGAGTTTTCTTGTTTGATATTCTTTTTGTGTTAAATTTAGGCTTATTTAAATTATTACTTGTGTACTAGCACTATTAGTTATTGCTTTGAATGATTAGCCCAACAGGCAAACAGGACCTTCAGCATTATAGTTTGAAGGAGAAACGGTACTAACTTTGGTATTCAGTAAGCTGAAGGGGTATAGGGATATGAGAGTGATGCATATTACATGAAGCAGATATAACTATTAGCACTTTAACAACGCATTTAACTACTAATGTTTAGAATTTCAGCTGGTAAACTATTATAACTTACTATACTTCCCTGGAATTTCAATTTGGAATTGGTAAATTTTCAACATAAAAAGTGGTGTTTATTTACTCTTTCAAGTTCTACATTTATCTCATTGGTATCTTGCTTAAACCTATGCATTAAAAGTCTTTATTTGTACCTCTGCAATAATCAGGCTAGCTACTAATTTATGATAAAATAATCCAATATGTATAAAACATCAGTATGAGGAAAAAATGCATAAAACTGAGCATTTATAAAATGGACAAAAGCAAGAAAGAAAATTTGAAGAGGTCAGGTAGTCTGAATGCCTAAAATTCACCTTCTCTGAAATTCTAACTATAGCAATATATATCTACGTTCACAAGACTATCAATACATTTGCAGGAGAGGTGATATATGGTTGCCAAGAAAAGTTGAATCAAACTAACTTTGTAGTATTGCCACAAAAAAGAGAACAATAATAACATATAATTTATAAACGTGCACATGATCATAAAAACAGTGGTAATGATATACAGTGGAACTTGGATACTTTGAAGCTGAAGGCACAAGAAAAAATTCAAAATATCCAAAAATGTTTAATTATGAAAGTTACATCTAAAATTTACATTTTAGCAATACAGGTCCATCAGGATTTTCCGGTTGTCTCACTGTTTTTTGACTCATTCCATTTTCACTTGAAGCACTCATTCTTCAGATAAGTTGGCAAAGTGTTTAGTAGTATCCTGTATTCTTTCACGATTTCAGATTCTTTCTACAAACCCTTTTATCTTCTCGAATGACACTGACCTTTTCTGCAAAAATTAAAGTCTTGTGCTGGACATGCAGTTTATTAAGAGACATAGTGACACTCATTTGCAGCACACTGAACAGTAGGAAATTCATGTGACAATAAAGGCATACATGTTTTAAACAAGGGGATGTGCGAGGAGGTATAGAAGCTCAAGGCTGACACCTAGAAAGGCCATTCCACCCCCCAAACAGCATTCCGACTAGGTTCTGAAAAAACAAACAACCTCGGAGTAATGACCTCTTGCAGAAACACATGGATGAAGCTATGATATTAAATTTCCCTGTTTAGATTAATTTTCAACTGACATTTCTGAACAAAAACTTTGAATTAAGGAAAATTAAATTTGAATTATATGTGAGATTTTTACATTGCTTAATACAAAATTCAAGGGACCAAGAAAAATCTTTGAATTATAAACGTTTGAATTATCCAAGTTCTACTGTAATTACCACTTGTGGTCATTATAGATAAAATAAGTTATGTTCCAGACAGATGTTAGGTAATATGTGGCTTTTTTTATCATATTTATTTATATCTGCAGTGTCAATTTATAAAAATGTATTTTTTCTCAGAGAAAATCAAGAAGTTTAAAACACACAAAATAGTGGTCAGGGAATGATGAATATGCATCTTGACACTTTTTTCATGATTTTATTGTAGCATTTTTCATTCACCAATACCTGGAAATTGTTACTATAATTAATTTCTAGAGGTAGTGGTTGTTAGAAATGGTTCTTGTGTCACTGAGATTGCTTTGATTATAACTAAAGCAAAACATCTTATCAGAACAACAGTTTACACTTTCAATGATAACAAACAAGAATGAGCTGCTGATGACTAAATAATGCTTGCTAGACTAGTTCTTTCAGAGTCAAATTATAAGAAGTCAGTGTCTTATTGTAGCTTAGGAACTGCTGTTCAATTTATTAAATCACAAGTTAAATATTAAAAAGCGGCTTAATACTTTCTTTGAGGCAATTTCTTATTATGCATAATTATATTCCTTTCCTCAACAAGGAAAGGCAATAATGCATCAGTGTCAGCATTAACTCACCTGGTGCTCTTTATTGGGAAGAATGAAGACGACCTTCTGTCAAGTGTCTCGAACATTTAATAAATATACAAATAACATACATAAATCTTAAAAATGCTGATGCTACATCTTCCAGATACTTGTACTATTCCACTGTGTTTTATTAAGATTCATGATAAACTCTTATTTGAAATGATAATTTTCTGTACTGTCATATTGCTCTGCATCTTTTAATTTATTAGCGAGAGTTTTCTATAATCCTTATTGAGTCGCTATAGGTCATCCTCCATGGTATGCTTTTGCCTGCCACTCAAAGACAAAAATTTTCCTAATCATATGGTGCATTCGACCGCCTCCGTAGCGCAGTTGGTAGCACGCTTGCCTCTGGCGCGGAGGACCCAGGTTCGATCCCCGGTACCAGCATGGGGATTTTATCCCCTCTGGGAGGTCTGGCACGGGGTGCACTCAGCCTCGTTAGGTCCCTGGGGGACCAATTGAGGAGCTACTTGATGAAGAGGTAGCGGCCCCAGGTCTAGAAGACTGCATAACTGGCTGGGAGGGCTCGTGGCGCTGACCACATCCCATCCTACAGTACTGCACCTTACCAATGATGCCTGTAGTGGGCAAAGGGGGGGGGACGCAGCGGCTGGGCGGTAGGCCTTGGCCCTTCGTGGGCTGTCGTGCTGGTTTATTTTATGGTGCATTCTTTCAGGTACCGCATAGTTTGCATTCTGAAACTGCTCTAACTCATTGCTCGTTTAGATGAATACAATTCATCTCATGTTTTTGTACATAATTAGACTTCGCAGAGTTAATATAAGTTAATCCTTAGAAATATTAAATAATTATGTAGAATGATTATGTAGACTTCCACGGCCTTTGTCCATTACTTCTTTCTTGCTTAAGGTATGGGCCGCATTTTATTGGTTTATTTAAGAAATAAAAAATAATATAAATATTATCCCTGCTTACAACAAGGGGCACTCAATAGGTAATGCAACACATTGCTTTTCTCTGCCAATTTCAGTTGAAGGAATTTGGAATTTTGTTTGGGATATTTTTAAATATTCACCTAGGCAACCCGGGTTTGATCCCAGGGACCTGCATGTGGTATTTGTGATGGACAAAGTGGCATCTGGGCATGTTTTCTCTGGTTTCCCCCACCACTCATTCCACCAAATGATCCATCATCACCTTTCCATTCATCTATTTTACCTGCATTTCATATCATCCTCTTCCTCACTATCATACCTGGTGCTTGGCTGACCACTCACTTCCAGTCTTCACTTTGTCCGGTCCATAGGTTCCTCTGCTCCCCAACAGGTGTCTGACCCTGGGTACTGGCTTGTAAGTCCTAGGGGGTGTAAGTCTTAGATAAGGGGAGGGTAATTAAAGAAGACGAATATCTTTAAATATTCCCACTTCATCTCATATAGTTTCATTAATTTCCAATAAGTGACAGTGCTATAATCAGTCTTCAAAATGGCATCTGTAACTGAGGTGCATTCCAAATAGAGAGCAGTTATTGAGTTTCCTTTGGTGGAAAACCACAGCATCACAAATATTCACAGGTTCTTGCAGAATATCTACGGAGACCTAGCAGTGGACAAAAGCATGGTAAGTCATTGGGCGAGGTGTCTGTCATCATCACAAGGTTGAGCAAACCTGTCTGATCTCCCACATGCAGACAGCTGGGACTCCTGCAATGTTAGAATATGCAGACACCCATATTCAAGGTGACCGACTAATCACAATCAAACAACTTACTGCTCAACTTGATGTCTCTGTTGGTAGTGCTGACACACTTTTCCACCAGTTGGAGTACTCAAAGATTTTTTTCCCATTGGGTTTCTCATTGTCTAACTGAACACCATAAAGAGCAAAGATCTGTGCAGAATTGCTTGCTCATTATGAGGCTGATCATGACAATTTTTTTTTCAAACATTGTCACAGATGATGAAACATGAGTTCATCACTTTGAACTTCAAACATAACAGCAATCCATGGAGCGGACTTCACCAACTCTCCTTCCAAGAAAAAATTAAGTGCTCACAGAACTTCAGTGGACTGTTCTTCCTCAAGCACCCCATGGCCCGGATCTCCCACCTTCTCACCTTCATCTGTTTGGCCCAATGAAGGATGCACTCCGTTGGAAGCACTATGTGCATGTGGGGAAGTTATTGATGCAGCAAGATGTTGGCTCCAACATAGACCAGTAGAGTGGTAGCATGCATACAGGTATGCCCATTAAGGTGGCATACGGCGTAGTATTGAACAGAGATTATGTTGAAAAACAGGGTTTTGTAGCCAAAAGATTGGGGAATAATATGGTTTATTTGAATCCTGAATAAAACTAACCTGCTTTAATGAAAAAGATGCGTTGCATTACTTATTGAACACCGGTTGTAATGATGATTTTATTTTTCTTTAACTTTATTTCAAATGACATTACAACCAAATATGATATTATAGTAAAATTCTACAATTTTAAAATACTTACCACTTCGGCAAGTGCAGAAATGACCTTTCCAAGAGTGGTTAAACTTTTGTTGATATTGGCACCCTCCTTTAGACGTGTTCCTTTAGCACCTGTTGAGTCTGCTCGCTCAGATCCTGCTAAATCCACTAGAGAAATCTTGCTGACCTTTTCTGTTGAGAGTTCAGTAGTTTTATCCACACACTGTTGTGTAAAGAAAATTGTAAATACTGCATGTGATCGACTTGAGGTTTCATTCATGTTTGTTGCTGCTACAGTCCTGAAATAAAAATATAAGATAGGTTGCACTGACTTAACGTCACACTGCGAGAATATTGTATATTTTAATGAAGTGTATAAATGAGTTTTCCTACTCCTCATTTATTTTCATACTCATTTTAGTTCATCCCAAACTCAGGAGATATTACTATTACTACTGCACTTTCATCATCCTTCATAACATTTTAACGCTGCCAGTATCGTGTCGGATCTCTTGAATATATAGTGATACAAGACAACAGAATATTTGCCTTATTTATGTGAGTCAATACAATTATGATTAAAGGCCGGAGGTGTGTGCACTTTTCCATTGGTATACGTACATGGACTTTACTGTTATCGCTCGTGCATGTAAACAACTTCAGGTAGGTATAGCCTGACCATGAAAACTGCCTCACTGCAGCACAACCTACAAGCATCCTAAACTATGCATTCTGGAATTGCACTTAAATGCTTATACATACTGCTATTTATTAATTATAATATCATCAAAGAGTGCATTACACTGGGTTACAATGTATGTTCATAAATTATTAAATGTGAAATTTTGCCTATCACTGAAGCAGTTTTTAAACAGTGAAAAACTTCTTTCTATGTCACACGATGTGGGAGGTGCAAATGTAAAGAATTCCACTTTGTCATCTGGTGTGTCTTCCTTCTTACTCATTTTCAAAATTTCACACATAGCTTAATGACCTATATTTTTGTTCAGAACTTTCTGGAATTTAGTTACACCTTTTCGATACCTGGTACAAGGGGTATCCTATTAATTGAATTAGCTAAGTCTTCTATTATGCTTATGCTCTTGGACATTTCCAAACTTGATTTTTCTAATTGTTTGATAGCTTTGGGTAACACTGCAAAATTGTTGGATATGAATTGAATATTTTCGGATAGTTCATGCGATATCACAGACACTGCAGTTACAATAGCAGATGAATCTGCATCACATAGAGCACCAATAACATTTACAATTTCATTGTAATGCACCGCATAATATGTGATGGCCTCTATCCAAGTACCCCATCTTGTAATTGTTGCTTTGCTGGCAGAGGAATCACTGGTGCCATATTACGAAATATTGAAAGTCTCAAAAGGGCTTTGAGAAATATTTTCTTAAGTGAGGATATAAACTTATCCACATCAGTGAATAATTAATGGAGAGTTTCAGTCACCCTGTGCAGACCATGTGCAAGACAAGTTATATGAATTATTTTCCTAAATCTTTCACTCATTTGTTTACCTGCCTTAATCATATAAGCAGCACCATCAGTAATAAAAAGTAATATATCACCATATTTAACACTATCTGGCAATAAAATGCATATCACATTATGAAAAAGCTGTTCTATATTTTCAGAATTCACTTTTTCTAATGTTTCACATGTTAACAAATATTTTCTACCTGCACACTTTGGTGAGAGCACACCCACAAACACATTTGCAACATATCTGCCTGTGGCATCTGTTATTTTGTCAACTGAAGTCCGGATTTTGTTACCACTGACAGGATTTCTAATATTGGCCATTGTAGCATCGTAGCAAATGGGTAAATAATCTTTACATACTGTTGACTCATTTGGAATACGCTGTTATGTATACTTCTCCAAAAAGCCTGTATCAAGTTTATTGAAAGGAATGTTCACTGATATCTTCATGTGCCGATGCCTTCTCTACATTTGCTTTATGAATTTTGTTGTTGCAATGTCTTTCTATGTAGTACTTACTTATTATTTTAATGTCACATTTATACACAGTGCACCAAACAGTTTCTCCTTTTAGAATCAAAACATTTCTTCCATATTTGTTTAAGATACACTTTACTTCTGAATCCTTTGCTTTTGTCATTTTTAATTACTTGAACACTAAAGAACACTATCATTCCATGTCTGTAGCTCACTGAGAGAAGAAACAAAACGGTCATGTTATACTACACCTTGACCTTGCGTCCACATACACTTGCAAGGCAATGCTTCACTAGTTTGCAGAGTATTACATTACATTGTTTTCAACTCTTGCATCTAGCGACAGTTGTTTACACACTTCCTAATTCGCTTAATCTTTTTTTCCATGGCCACATTATAACAAGATAGCAATTATAAGAGAAATATCACAAAAGTTATAATATTAAACTACTAGTGAATAGCGCACATCAATAAAATGTGCTGCTTACCTTGCTTTATTTCCTTCATCAATGAGATCATGAATATCTTGATATGAGGTAACAGCCAGTTTTGAAAGGTCTTCAACATATGGCCCAAGAAGAGGATGTTCTCTTACTCGTAAATTTCCTTTGTTTTTAGGGTTGAGCAAATCCCGTACCCGTTCACAATAAATCTCCATATAGCTCACCTAAATAAGAAAGAGAGAATTCCCTGACAGAAAATGGCACATAACAAGGTCATTTATAAGCATAATTAAACAAAGCTGTTTGGAAAGAAAAAACAATGAAATGAGAACATGCTTGTTATTCTTATTTTTCTTGACTTTCAAATCTATGAAACAAATATCAAGTTTCCAGTTGGGAGAGAACAACAACTTTTATGATGGTCTAACCACTGAGCCAACTTGCTCTTCTTGCTGAACATGATGACAAGCATGTTTAATGACTCACTGAAGGAAAATATGCTGAGGATGGAACATTGGAGCTTTAGTATACAAAGATAAAAGTCATACAATCTCATAGCTTTAAGATCTGATGTACTTTTAAGCTGCCATGTATTAACTTACACTGTGAGAAATTTTCCAGGCACAGTATAAGATTTGTTTTCTTATGTTTAGCATTCAGGGATTATGTGCTGTGTAAATGATGAGGCTCTCTGCTCTTTACAGAACATAAACACTGATTATTCTGATCCAGAATGCTTATAAAGAAGCACCTATTCTTTTAAAAGGTAATTGTACCTTATACAATGTTCCTATCCTTAGTTATGAAATAGTTTAATCAATGTTATCCTTAAAAACAAAATGAATCATTTCTTTAAAGAATTGAGGACAGTAATCTCTAGTTTCCCTAACCCAGAATAAAAATTTGTTTGCAAGTAATATACATATTTAATGAAGTTACGTCACTTATTCCTATATTTTTAAATGGGCATCTCATGACGAGCAAAGGAGCCATATTATACTGGCATATTCTGTTTATGCAGTATCTCAACTGGGGATTTTCTGAGAGTATGCTTAATAGTCTCATTTAAGGATAGAGAACAAACATCTATAACTATTTTAGGTTCTATGAGACTAAACTCAAAGATCATATCACAAACCATCAAGACCTACAATGGTGGTACAATAGTAAAAGGCCACTGTGATCCAAAGTAAATTGTATTTGTTACTCTAAGGGACCTTATAAAATATGAAAGGTTTTTCCTGAAAACTCTCAAATATGAATGAGCTTGGGTTAATTCACAGCAATAAGCAAATGCAATAATTCTGTGGATCCAACAGATGTGTTCACTCCATAGTTTGGCAAAATGTCAAGGTGATTTTGGTACTTAACATCAAGGAATGGTCTTACATACCTCAACAGAATATTTGAGTTCTTCAGAGGATGTATTGCGAATTCGCCTAAAAAGATCCTTGCAAATTTGAGGAATAATCCCTTCTTGTCCTTCTTCTTCTTGGCGTCCCATCATGGTATATGATTTACCAGCACCAGTTTGTCCATATGCAAATATACACACGTTATACCCTGATAAACAGAAATGTACACATCACTAGACTGCATTAGTTTAGAGTAATATGTTCAAAAGAGTGTTCATGCTTGATTTTAGCACTAGCACACAGCTTTGCTTGAAAGTACAAGCTGCTGTTTTCATGTTTTCAAACTTCATGGGAGTAAAATAATATAGTTAAGAGGGTTTTGCCTTAAGTAAGGTGCCTAAACTGTAATGATTTTTCAAATACATCTGCAGGACAAAAGACATTCTCTGTGATTTAAAACAACACAGAATGTGGTGTGTACTGATATTCACAAAATATATTTTTTTGCCACTATTCTAGCTGCAGTTAGCTTCCTCTCTCACCAGATTCCTAATTTCTTCTGTTCCCAGTTGTGGTACACTTCATTCATATATTTTATTTTGTAATCATACAACATATACAGCAAAACAGTGTGATCATGGATTATGTCAGTGATACAGTATTTAAAGTTTATTTAACATACAAGCAAATAATACCAATCATAGTTACATAGAATACTTCTTGTTCTTCTTCTTTATCTGATTACCCTCTCTGTATGGAGAATTTACTCCTCCTAGGACTTAAAAGCCTTTGCCTAGTGTCAGATGTCAGAGGAGAGAAATCTATGGACTGCACAGAACGAAGACCTGGAAGCAGGTGGTCAGCCCAGCACCACTTCACTGTATACAGCATGAAGTCTATTGATATAGAATGATCTATGAAACTGGTTCATTTATTTATATTACATTGAAAGTATGAAGAATGATGGAAGTAGATGTCATTTTATAATTGGATAATTAAGCTGGCAAGCAGAATGATAGAAGTAGATGTAATTTTATAATCAGATAATTATATATATAATCAGTATCATATTAGTTGTGTAAAATAGTTCTTAAACTGAAGATAGTATAACCAAGATTGAATTGAATAATGAAGGAAACACATAAATACAACTTCAGCTTTCCTGTACAAGTATTAGAATATTTCCAATATAACTTCCTTTTCAAACACAGCATACTTCTAATCTGTAAGCAAGTTCATCCCAAATTCTATGGATTATATGATAGCCAATGGTCGCTATTGACAATCTGAACTTTAAATTCATTTACATTTGGCCCTGAATTTCATTTGAAGCTCATAAGCTTCTTATAACAGGCCAAGTCAAAATGAAGGAAACGGTGCCCAGTGAGTATCTGAAAGGCAAATAAATCCAGCTAAAGAATTCAAGAACTGTTTATGTCTCTGAACAACACATTTCACTCATAAGATGTGCAAAAGGAAGCAGGGAAGCAGTATACAAAATATGTCACAAAGACATTTATGACTTGAAGGCACCATCTGCTGATCTTAAGCTTCAATTTATGAAGAATACTGTCAGAAACAGTTTCAAGATCCTAGAGGTGAAAATGTTCAAAGTGGAGACTCATTGAAAAAATCTTCTACAAGAACACTTATACACATAAAGATTTCCCAGAGGCAGATGTTCTACCAGTAACAAGTGCTATTCAAACTACCTGGACAAATACGAGAGTCACTATGGAAGATTTGAATGCAAGAAAACTATCATTTACACTATGGAATAGCCAGATTCTTTGTGAGTAAACTGGTCTAGTAGGTAGCAATCCTCTCCCTCCTCACACTCCACTGTGCAAGGGTGAACAGTCCCTAGTGTGCCAATCGGTGATTTCCAATATGAAGGTGGAAAGAGCACTTCTGTGTAATGATTTTTACAATTTTAAAAGTGGTTTAAGGATACCCATCTGTGAAAATTTGTAAATCTACAGTTTTAATTGGATTGATTTGAAATTTTAACACAACAATCACTGTATAGTGAGGAGTAACTGTGCAAAATTTCATACATTTAGTCAGATTAATTGCTAACATATTAATATTTTATTACATTTTTTTTAGTATTTATATAAATGGTTCCCCATGATGCAATTTTGATTTGAAAACCTTGATAATTTTCAGTTATGTCCTGTAATAGAATGTTAGCAAATTGATGAGATAACTTCTTAATCTTGTTATTAGTTTGGATAAAAATAAATTTTAAAGTTTAAAATCATTATTTTTAACATTTAAATTTCGAAATGTAAACTTTAATATTTAATTACTCAGCAGTTATTCATGTTATGAAAAAATTATGTCATCATTTCTTTGTAGTATTATTTCTAAGCAGGTACACCAAATTTCATGCATAAGTAGTGGAAATTGCATCATGTGGAGCATTTTAAAGAGCAAACAGTGCTAAAAATAAAAGCGTGGAAAAACTAAGTTTGAAGTCATGGTAAGGATAATGGAAGTGTATTGATTTAAATGGACATGACCACTTACAATTAATCAGTTAGACGGCCACGTGACATAGTTAAAACGGCCGTAAGACTATAAAAAGCATATCAAAATAAAGTAGAAGATTAATACTATTTGATAAAACAAAAATTCATTTTTGGAAATTCTTGAAATTTTAAGCCTGTTTTCACAGATGCGTATCCTTAAATGAGTCCAAAAGTTTTAAGCATTCGTAACAAACAGGCTTTAGGGGATATTGCTTCTTATTGTACCACAGATTTTTTTTTCTTTTTTTTTTTTTTTTTTCTTTTTGGTTTCAAGAATTTAAGAGGCCAAGCTTCTTAAAAGTCAAGATTAGGAGTGGTTAGGCACAAAAACTTATTTTTCTCTATACTACATGTTAAACTCATGTTTAATTAATAAAAATGTCAAGAAAGGCCAAGCTTTTAAAAATATATATTTCTCTATGTCTGGAATAAGTTGGTCAGGAAACATGGGTCTTTATTTTAGTGATCAAACCATGTATACATGCAATGTTTGCATTTCCTGCATTCAAAGTAATGTGAATGAGTAACTTTCAATAATTTGGCACTAGAAGCAGGAGGATGTTAGCAAGTTATTTGCATAACGCTCACTCTGGGACTGGCTCCTGTATCACTAAGGGACCATTGGATGAGCTGTATTTCATATGATACTTGAAAACCAAAAACCACATAATATAGTTATTTTCATTCTTTAACATTCATTCTTACTGTAAGTATGTTGTAGAAATTCTAAGAAGGTATACGTAGTGTATCATTCTGCCTTTTCTTCCCTACTAAAACCGCTGCACATAAAATATCTCATCTGTAAACAATTCCTAGCAATCGATGATTGTCATTGTATGTTATGCATCAAACAACATATCTTACCTTCAAAAGCATGCTGAAGCATTTCCTCTCCAATGTCCTTATACACCATCACCTGTGAGGAAAAGCTTGGATCTGCAGGCTGTAAAGTAACAAAAGTTAGTAAGTACAATCACCTTTTGCAGATCACTGACTTCCTAATAACACTGGTCATGATATAAAATGCTAATATTGGCTGCGGCATGCTATGTCACAGTGGTATCTCTTCTGGTCATGCAAGTTGTGTCAACACCAAAATAAAAATGTAAATGAAAAAAGGGCTAATTTTGCCTTCTTCTGAATGGCAGATAAATAAGTGCTGTGATGCAGCAATTGGATAAGCAAGTCATTGGCAATGTCTGACTGCATCTAAGACTGTATGCATTGCATTCCCACCACCTCATGCTTACATGAGCTAAGGCATTGGTTTCTCTTCAACAAAATTAGATTACACATTAAAAGATCATTTAAATATTTCTACAGTTTTCTGCGGTGTTTCAGCAAACATTTAAAATGATTTGATAAATTCTGTAACAGATGTACTGAGAAAATGAAACTTACCGTGAAACTCAGAACACCAATTTTAAAGCTATTATGTTTGACAAAACATTAGAAAAAGTAACAGATCTAAAAGGTCCACTATTTTATATTGTTCAGCAACACAGAAAAAAGAATCATGGAATGATTGCTTGGAGTTCATGACATGAGTGCCGATAAAACAGCAGCAGCTCTTTTCAACCATTTTAATGAAATAATGGACACGTATAGGTTAAGGACAAGCTGATTGCTCAGACATACAACAGATCTTTTGTGAAGAGAGACCATCTCAATTAACTTCAAAGCAAAGTACTGCAAAAGTATTCTAAAGCTGTCTTTATATATTGTTATGATCACATAATGAATTTGTCTTACAACAAATGGAATGTGACAAAGAGCTCAGAATATTTTTAGTGATCTCAAATCACTACCTGTCTTTCTTTCTTATTTTATAGAACAGTTACACAAACGTTTTGCTTTCATGTCAGACATTTTCCAGCCAATGGAATGTTACCTCTCTATACTAATAAATACCATCACAGAAACAGAAAAGCTTCAATTTTGTTTTTTGATCATATTAGCAAAACAAGATGCTTTGATGATTTGATTGCAATAACAAGAAGAGGGTTCCCTGAGTTGCTGAGCAATCATGGAAACATATTTTTAATAAAGCTTTTATGTAACCTACTTTCCTTCTCTGATGTATTTTTTAATACACTTGAGCCTAAAAATGTTGATAATTTGTACTTCAGTAATAGAATTACTGAATTTCAAAACCAACTACAAATAGGAAGAGATAATTTTGATTTAACGGGGTCTTCTGGAAATGAACAGATGATTCAGATAATAAACAATGAATCACAGAAAGACCATTGCCAGAGACTGCAATTTAAAATCATTGACAATATCAGTAATAAGGTAACAATAATTAGATTTGCATCTTTTAAAAAATTACATGAGATTGATCTCTTAAACCTGTCTAAATTGGCATCCAAACTTCAAAATGAACTGTGTATGTAGTACACTTCCGATGTGGATTCAGTCAAAACACCCATTCAGATCCTGAATTATTTTATGGACATAAAGCTATTAAGTAGATTTACAGAAATACTCAAATTAGCCATACTGACTGCAACAATACCTTATACAACATTATATGCCAAAGGATGGTTCTCATAGTTGAAGAACATCCACACATTTTGCTGCACTACTCAGAGCTTCAAATGACTAAATTAAGTCTCATCTCTACCAAAAAAGAACTGCTTTTAAGTTACAAAGGAGGGAGAAAGCCAAATTCTATGAAGCAGCGATTCAGATGTTTATACAGAAAGAAAGACAACCAGCTGAATTCATGTGATTGCAAGTATGTACATTCCATTGTTGATTTTCTGTGCCTAATTTTGAATAGCTATAATTTAGTTACATAATTATTTTAATTAAAATTATTGTTTATGTAATGACATCATCCCTCACTCACTTTTACTGCTTAAATGCTAAATTGCTAAGCAAACCTTTTTACTTAGAGGTAGTGTTGGGAACTACAGATTAACACACCTCATTCCTTGTGAATGATCTGTGTTCCAAGTCAGGAGATACCACTGTTTTATAATTGTGCTGATCCTTGGTCAATATAATCTAATGAACAATTCTAATAAAAATTCAGTATGTAGTGCACACAATATGCACTTAACCCTTAAACAGTAACATGTGAAAATATGGAGCTAACAGTAACATCCGTCTCAGAGACTAAGATGACAAAATCTTGCATTTTATGTCCATCTTAGTGAATCTAACACTTTAAAAGCTTGATGAATTATTAATACCAATATTTTGATTCAGTTTACATCATATATTACAATAAATTATCCAAAAATTACCAAATTATGTGTTAGCCTTTGTGAGAAAATGGCACTAACAGTAACATCTGTCTGAGAGACTAAGATGACAAAAGTTTACATTTTATGTCCATTTTAGTGAATCCAACAATTTAAAAGCTTGATGAACTATTAATACTAATATTTTGATTCCATTTACATCATTTGTTGCAAGATTATTATGCAAAATTTTAAAAAATCAAATGTTAGTCTATGTTAACTTTACAATAATATACGCCTGCACGATGGCGTGGCATACATGTATATACTTATAAAGCAATACTATTGTGAAACTAAGACAGCGATGTCCACACAATTTAAAGTTCAACTCTCAACTGAAGGATAGCTGAAATATTAGATCAAACTAACATTGCACATGTGTCCACTAAGTGCTGAGAATTTTGATATTCGTCTAAGGCATGTATGTTACTATTTCAGGATTAATAAATGACAATTTTTAAATTTAACAGCTCCATGTACTATTATAGTTGCATGTTTGACACAGAGAATCCTCAAGTGAGTAAGTTTGCTATGCTAGGGGTAGAAAAAGATAATATAATCATTATTTTGGCAGGTTTTATTCATGGAAGCATTTCAAAAAACAACCACAGCTGCAAACAGAAACTTCCACAATAACAGTCCTCCTATTCTGCATGAACTTTTGAACAGTTTTATAGCCATTTCCTAAAGTACTTAAGATCATAAAGAGTATGTTGCATTACAATACAACAGTTACAAGTTTATACAGGATGTGAGACCTGAGACCTTGGAATGTGCTTCCAAAATTCAGAAGAGTGCAATTTTTATTATACTAATGAGCTGTTATGATAAAAACGTGAAAGGCAATTACTTCAGGTTCCATTTTGGTATATATAATCACTACCATCATGGAAACGGATGCAAAACAGTTGCAAAACAGTTACCACAATGATGGATATCAATTCCATTGAATGAGTTAAGTGAAAATTAATTTTAATAAGTGATCCATATCTATTACTGTTAACAGTACATTGTGAATTCACATATGAAAGATTTAATTTAGGGAGAGATGAGAGTAAGGTCCTATGGAGTGAGGAATCATGACTTGACGTGAAAGAACCCAAGTCAAGGAAGTAGCAGCTGACCAAGAATATCTTTCAAATACTCTTGGTTATAACTGACTTGTATTGGAATGGTTATTAACTATTAGTTTCTTTGAAACTGGAACAGTCAAAACCACACAGACAGCCACCCCTCTCCCCCCCCCCCTCTCTCTCTCTCTCTCATCAAAGAAAATAAATATTGCACTGTACGAGTATTATCATCACAAACTGAAAACAACACAAGCATAAGGATTCAACCATTTGAACTATGCTTATTCTCTGGTGAAGTTTTTACAACTGTACTTAGACATTTATGTTAAATATAAGGGGCATTGGAAATGAGATACAATATTAGCTTTTATACCTTATTTAATAATAAGAACGGCTCAATGCACTTGGGATGTCTCAATATACTCCCCACCAACGTCAATATGCTGTTGCCACCTTCCTGGGTTATTGTGTCATGGAACTGCTGTTTGGGGGTACTATGCACACACTCGTGGACAGTGGCCTGCATTCCTTATTGTTGCTGAAATTCTACCTTGTAGTGTGTCCATGTTACCGAACAAAGACTTTCTTCTCAGATGTATGGTAGTGATTCATCGCCAGTTTCTCCAAATGTTGTGGAGCTTCATTCTCCATTTCCAATAGTCTACAACAGATTTCAACTCTTCTCTCCTTCTGGGCCTGTGTCAAGTTCCATGGAATGCAATGTGCACACACCTTTTTGACTCCTTCCTTGCACAAAAACCATGCAGTCCATCTTTGTTCATGACAGTTGCCTTCCACATTGTTCATGGGTTTCTCTACTTAACAATAAACAAGTGCTGTTCTTTTACTATACTCTCTCTTCACAACTACCATCTAGTGTCTATGTGGTGTACTAGCATCACTTCATCTTCCTACAATAGGACATGTGCATACATGTAGTAGTATTTTTTAAAGTACACTATTGTAAATCACTTCCGAATGCCCTTCATACATTGATAACGTAATGTAGTTGTGCAGGTTTCCACATCTATTGCCCAATGTGGTTCTATTTGTTTCTAGCATCAGCCGCATCATCTTTTGGATCATCTTAGCTGACAATTTGCTAACAATGTTGAGCTTCTACTATGGATGAGTGTTCTTGTCTCCCTTTTAGCTGTTTCATTATTTTTAAATAGAAGTGCAGTATTCATGTGGCAGTGCCTCATTTAAGCACCTAAAGATTCAAGTAAGAACATGTTGCTGGCTTCAAGGATGTCCAGGAGGTCAGATAAATACTGAGAAACAGACTTGACCTAAGACCCAACTTGCCAACACAGTGGATTCGTGAGGTGACAGTATGTGGGAGAAATATTAACATCTGTGCGTTATTTAGTAGTTGTTTTTGACCATGGATAAGCAGAAAGCCAAAGCTGTTTTGACATAAGTGAAATATTATTTGTAGAAAATCCGGGTTGTCCACTATTACAAGTACTCCCCGTAGGGGGGCAGGTGTGTGGATCCAACCACTTCAGCTGCCGTGGTGCGTGCGCTGCAGACCCTTAGCACTCATGGTTATCAAAACACTATCAAAAGTATGTCGGGCCAGACATTCAAGCCCCTGCCGCAAGAGTTGTTTGGAATGGGTTTGGCTCAATGGGCCGATACCTATGGGAGATTGGGTACATCTGGACGGTGATGCCTCAATGTCCCCTGGTCCTAGCCTGGAGAGATAATAGATGGTAGCTAGGTACCATCGACCCCACCGAGGTCTTGGTAGTGTTCTCTAATGGGTTGATGCATATAAGTGGCGTATTCACTTTCGTCCTGGCGTAAGCTGTGGTATTGGTGTATAAAACAGGTACCGTCCCTAATAGAAAAGGCTCACGGAGTTTTGGCTCCCTGGCCAACAGTGTAGAGTGGGTTGCCCCTCTTGCCTACATATCGACTTCAGATACTCTGGATTCTCATGGTCTGGTTCCCATAGACAACTTCTCTATATAAATCAAAAGTTTTGAATTCTGTTAATTAACACATTTTTTTAAACACACATCATCGTTCACTTTTCAGGTGCTGTATATTATGGTGTGTTTTGGCTTTCCGCATTAAGAGGGCTAGTTAATAACGTCATGTGTTTACATCAAGTTAGGTTCTAAGAGTTGAGCGATTATAGTTTGTTCTGGTTAGGTATTGTGCCACTTAATGGATGGTACAGCAGGTTTCTGAGCTTGTACTTGTCCACATGTTGCCATATCCTTTTATGCTGATAAAGTGAATTTGATGAACCGATGCCATCTGTTAAATAGTTTGCGAGCCCCATTTGCCCATTTCTTCTTTATCACAGCCAAGATGTCTATCTGTACCAAATTCTAAATCAGAATGGAAAGCCTAGTCACTATGCATACATAGAAATCGCTCATGTATAAAAGTGCTAATGTGATGATAACTGGATTCCTACTACTAGACCACAGATTTACTGATAATCTCTATTGAAACTGAAGAAAGGTTGCATGATGCACAGATTTGTGAGCTACTGTTCAATCTGTTCATCAATCTGTTGAATAGTGAATCCTTCAATCATTTAGAAATTTGCTCCTTAGGATACTTACAAACAGAGAGGTTACACAGAAATATCCTGTGGCAGAATTGCTTTGAAAAGCTACGCATAAAAAGTCCCATGGCTTTTTGAGAGGGTCCATGTTTCATTTCCATAAATAGCTATGCTGCATATGAGTGTTTTATACACTATACCCTTAATTTCTGATTTATGTCCCTACTTTTGAAGAGAGGCAATGCTGAAAAATATGCTCTATTGGCAGACTGTATTCTTGCCGGTGTTTCTACCATTTCCTCATTTTTCAAATATATGCAGTCACTAATTCCACTGTGAATCCTTTTAGAACAAGCTGTTCGTCTGTTTATTTCCTTCTCCAGATCTGAGCCATTACCTTCCTCTTTTGTTCATTGACTTTAAGGCCAATCTTCTTACCTTCTCTACTCAGATTTGGAATACTACTTTAACTGTTCTCATTGTTCTTCCCATCAGATTAATACCATCTCACCATACCCAACTAACTGAGCTGCTTTATATAAAAGTTTCCCACTAGTGTCCACTCTTAGTTTCCTGATGACTGATTCTAACATAAGGTTAAACAGGAGTGGTGCCAGCCTGTCTCCTTGTTTCAACCCTTTTCCACCGACTTTTCTGGATCTCTCTTGGGATCTCCACTAACTAATACCTGTCAATGAAATCATATGCTTGTTGAAAGTCCATGAACAACTGCATTATGTATATGTTCCATTCCCAAAACTTGTTTCACAGTAAACATGTGATCTATGGTGGAGCTGCCCTTCCTGAAGCCTGCCTGGTATTCACCCAAATTTTCTTCTGCCAGGGGTTCTAATCTCATTTCATGATAACTATCAATTTTAATTCTCTGATACAAAGTATCTACATTATTTTACCAGTGTACACTAATTAGTAATTATATAACTTTTGAGAAATCCATATTCCAGAGTTAGTTGAAATAAATTACAATTAAGTTAAGAGATTACAACTTCCACATATGGCAGCACAAGCTATGTGATATACAGGATTTTCATTTCAAAACTTTCTGGTTTAAATAGCTATTTATATAACTCCAATTTACTTTAAACAAAACCACGTCGCACAATGAAAGCCACATTTAAAATCAGGATTAATACCATTTTAGGGTTCACCTCTCTCTGAAATTTCAGGTGGCACCGTTATATTTTGATACTTGTTTTAAAAACATTCATTTAATTGCTAATATGTGCATCTCATTAATTTATTCCCGAATCTTTCTGTTCTTAGCAACCTGAATTTGAACAAAGGATGAATGTCATTTGAGTGAAAGCAAGGTTTGTTACTTTCTTTATCACATATCTAGTATGTAGAGAAGATATTGCATTCCCTCTTAATATTCAATGTCAATATTGCAACAGAAATACATGTTTTGAGGTCCCCAAATCCAAAACAAGCCTTTTTAGAAAATATGTTCTTGTTTATGTGTAAAAGAAAGAAAGAAAGAAAGATCAATCATCATAACTCAGAAGTGAAAAGGCGGATCAACACCAAATATAGACTTAACTTCCAAAGATACGACATGAAGATTTTCAAGAAAATCCCCACCCCGAATTGCCCTTTAATAGAAAAATTTTTGGTAACATTTATTTTTTGGAAATGCCAACAATTTTGATTAACATACCATAAGTTTAAGACACTTACAGCACAAATAAAGTGTATATCTTGAATTTTTCGGAAATAGCCTTTAAGGTCCTCTTCATTATGAAATACCATATCATAGGATCACTAACCAATAATTTGGGTTGTGAAGATAATAGAAATATAAAATGTGAGTACAAATGAATGTTCTTTTGACAAGCAAATGTTCTTTAAAAAATAAGCATAAAAACTGGCGTGTTATTTGGAATATCAAGGAGGGAGTGGCTGATGAGAGAGAAAGAAACCTAATATGATTTACTCTGGTTTTAAACTTCCCCTTCAGTATCCAGGCTGACATGATAGTTTTATGTTATTGTTTCTTTGTTCATTGAAGATAAAATTAAACAAATATTTAGACTACGAAGTTTTGAATTGAAAATCTTGATTTGATGCCGAACATAAACTGGAACATAAAGAACTTGAATACCTTTTCCTTTGCTTATTTCCATGTGATAAACGATAGGCATAGTTTAAAAAAACAAATGTTCGACTTAGAAGCTATTACTTACATTGTGTGACCAGTATGAGTAGTCATAGTTGAAACTTTTGGTGGCATCTTTGGATCCCGGTGGTACCTTTGGGTTAACAATATCTGAAAAAAAGATTAAATAAATATTTATATTTATAATAGCTGATAATGCAAATGTAACACAGAAAAACTTTTAAACTGATGCAATAGAACTGTTTACAATATACAAGAATTCCAGGTAAACAAAAAGTTATGGTTAACATTTAATGTTGAAATTAGAAGTTATTAAACCAAATCATAGAAGTCATATTTCAGTGTTATATGCCTAACACTGCATATAACACTGTGTGTGTGTGTGTGTGTGGGTGGGTGTGGGTGTGTGTTTTCTTTGACATGTGGAGATATTATTTATTTGAGAATCTTAAGCAAAAGTGGGAATAGCAAAGAAGGGAATGAAGTACAGCACAATCTAAGATGCTAAGAACAGTAACCATAACCTTGTTTGCAACTGTCTCGGAAACCAATATTAACTCTTCGTGAGGGCACTTGTAGAGTGCCAGGTGTGGCTAGTTATTTTTCATCCAAATGAGAAAATGCTGCATATATTTCTAGATCATAGATCGCACATGACTGGAGAATGTGTCTCCTCTTATAATAAGTTCCACTATTGGTGTTCAGAGTGGGAAGCAACAACAGCAATGACATATAATATGGTGCCTACAGCTATTATGAGTTACATTTCATGAGAATTGCTTGTGAGCCAATTTTACATTAATTTTATTTTTAGGTGGGTGTGTTCCTATTGTTAGTATCTGATAACTTTTACCTTGATTGGCAATGTAAAGAAATGGGCAACAGTAAGAAACAGAGGACTGCAAAAGAACGATCTACTCTTGTTTCGGCACTCGGCTTTTCCGATCTCTCTCAATGCGTGATCTCTTGCACTCGTTCACCCGGGGGATCGCTCCATGGTCATACAGAGGGCTCATGTTCAGTTTGAACCACAAGAGCAACACAGAACTACTGGTAATGTACACAACTTGGCATTCGTTGCCTAAGTACCCTACATTAAGAAAAGTGTATATAGTACTTTGTACTACTGTACATACTACAGTGATTAACGTTTCTGCTCGTCATACTAGTAACCGGTTCTATCTCCGGTACTGAACAATTTACTTGTCTCTTTGTTTCCTTTTGTAATTTACTATCATACAGTATTTACATATGCGAGAATGTAACACATTTACACAATGCAGGACACAATGTTAACCCTAGAGCAGGCACGCTGGTGTATTTTATACACCACATTTGCATTTTGCGCTCTAACGGATAAATACCTTAACGTATCAGTACATTGTTGTCAGTACCTTTCATGTCATTGTTTAGCTTCCGTTTAGTTGTGTCAGAGCGATTGTAGCATCAACAACTCAAAGGCAATGACAAGTTATTCTTGGAACTGCACCAGCGGTGTATTTTATACACCGCGCGCCCGGTCATGTAAGTACTATTTCAATTGTCAACCTAATCTGTTGTACTTTTACACAAAGCGGCTGCATAACGAATTATGTGTTTTAGAGAGGGCCATTATTATAGTGCATTATTAGCCACCAATATTTCGTGTTTCTAATTTTAGGGCCAAAACATATTTGACAGAAGAAGAATCAGAACGGTACCTTTTAGAGGAGCTCGCTGAAGAAGATGACTGGGGATATTGATGATCTGTTTTCTGACGGAGAGGATGAAGTAATATTATCGAGTGATCATACTAACTCTGAAATTGAAAATGATGAAGAGCTGCATTCCTTTGATAGTAAAGATGGTGTTTTCATTGGTAGGAACGAAAAAACAAAATGGATGAAAACTGAGGTGCATAGAAAAACATCCCGTGTACCAGCAAAAAATTTTGTCAAGATCTTTCCAGGCCCTAAAATGGTAGCACAAGGGATTGTAGAGGAAATTGAATCATTCCATAAAATAATCAATATTGATATGATAGATCAAATTGTGCGTTTTACAAATTTATTCATTCAAAGAAAGAGGCTAGAAGAAAGTTATTCTAGGGCAAGAGATGCTAAGCTGACAGACAGAAATGAAATTTGTTCAGTGTTAGGTATTCTGTATTTGACTGGCCTCAAAGGTGGAAACCACACAAATGCATTGGAACTTTGGTCAAAAGATGGAACAGGAATGATTATTTTGAGATCTTACATGAGTTACAAGAGATTTCTATTCCTTCTTAGATGTATCAGATTTGACGATAAAGATACAAGGGATATAAGATGCAAAACAGATAGGTTAGCAGCAATTAGGAGCTTTCTGGATACATTTGTAAAAAACTGCATGGGTAGTTACAGTCTTGGGGAATTTGTTACCATTGACAAGAAACTAGAAGCATTCAGAGGACGTTGTAGCTTCATACAATATATTCCTAACAAACCAGCAAAATATGGCATCAAAATATTTGCCTTGTGTGATGCTAAGTCATTCTACACTGCTTCGTTGGAAGTGTATTGTGGCAAAAAAGCCTGAAGGACCATTTAGTGTTTCTAATAAGCCATTTGATATTGTGGGTAGACTAACGGAGCCAATAAAGGGAACAAATAGAAATTTGACAGTAGATAATTGGTATAGTACCTATCCACTGGCTCTCCATCTGCTGCAAAATAAAATCACTTGTATAGGAACCATGAAAAAGAATAAAAGTATGTGTGTATTTACATGTATGAAACTGATGTTAGGCATTAGATAACATATTACTTACAATCAGTTTAATTATGTAATGTTAATTAGCGCAATAAACAGTAAATGAATAGCAACAAACGGAATGTAGTGTACTGTGTACAAAATACACTGCGCTCCTGCTCCTGTATCATAACTGAGCGCGCCTGCTCTAGGGTTAAGATAACATACGGACACTGTTGGCTCTAAGCTCTATGTAAGTGGTTTTTCAAAAATTACGCTTTGTTTATATCATTCAAAAGCATAAATGAGAGAAGCCGTGACTTAGTAGTGACATAGCAGTGACTTAGTTAAAAGGCTGAGCGTGATCACAGTCATCATTTACACACACAGGTACATAGATTTGTATTGCCTTACTGTTTTCCCAGCCTCCAGCACCTTTCAAATATTTATATTAATTTTACTTACTCAGGGGTCTCCGTCTAGGGGATATGTGAATAGCGACCACAAGGTACCCAAGCTGAGCAGAACATTACATCCACTTACTGGTGTTTTGCTCCTCACTGTAACTTTTCTATCTGACCTTACCTTGGTCAACTCTTGTTCTCTTCCGACCCCGATGCTATTAGGGTTCCTGAGGGCTAGGGAGTCTTTATTTTTCCAACCTCTCCATTTCTCTAATTTCTCTATAAAACCTTAACCCCTAACATGCTGACCTGTCACGGCATGTAATACGTCCTCTGATTGGTAATCAGAGGATATGGTCGGTGAATTTATTTTGATAATTCTCCCGGTCAGGTCGGTGAGACCCGTAAACCAACGACAGGTGTGGTCCTCCAGACATTCTGGGGGTTGTGAGAGAGCGATGTGACCGCCAAAACATAAAAATATGGTGCTCTCTAAAAAAGCGGTTACATTTATTGCTAAGTCTCTTCAATATTTATGCAATAAGACTCGAGGGGTAAAATGTTCCGGAGTTAAAATAGTACGAGGATTAATGACTTCATTGTCAGAAATCCAGCATTAGCTAACAACATATTAATTTTACATAAAAGCAGTTTTACAGATTTTTATTTCTGTGGCAATTTAATAATTTTAATTATTACTATTATCATTTTCACCATTATCTTTGGCTAAATTTAACAAAGCAGATCCATTGCCCATGATACATTTTTGTAGCAGTGGGCTTCATAAGCAATAAAATTGGCAGATATCACCACTAATAAAATTGACATGGTAAATCTATAGTATGTAGCATGTATACTGTGACATCTATTTGTAATGCTCTCATGAATAATAATGCAGAAAACGTTATCTGTATACAGAGCATGAAAATGTTTAGGTATTTTATTCTAGTAAAACTCTGCACAAATAAATGTTTTCTGAAGGGATATGTTAACTCTAAATTAGCTTATGTGATTAAAATTTACATTAATGTTTCCAACATTGAATTGCCAATGTAAATACTCCTGGCCTCTGAGTTTTTTTTATCAAAAACTGTGTGCATTTTCTGTCCACAATTCAGTAGTAGCTGATATGAATTCTTGATATGTCACTGCTAAAATTTCTGATATTTTCTCCACTATCGAAGCTTGCATATCAATGCAGTTAGAGTCACTTAACAGAAGAGAACTTAAATGTCCATATTTAACTACAAAATCAACAGCTATTCAAATTAAGGAAGTGAAATATAGCTTGCTTAATACATAAATATTATATATATTAAGTGGATGTATGGCTGCACTATATATTTCAAGCACTCACCTCAAAAAATCTGCTACATTTTGTAAGGTACATGAGCTTCATCACTGGGAGATGCCAGCTTGGAAGATATGTGCATTGTAAGAACTTAGCGCCCAGTGGTCTTTTTTTTACTGTTCTATATGAGAAGCATTGAATAAATCTAGTGTGTATAAGGGTGCTGACATACTTTTTCACGTTCCCTTTCCTTATACTTTCCACTAACTGGCAAAAGTACACCTTTGAATGATGACATATGGCAAACAATTGTTGTGCAATTCAAGGTCAGGTGATAAAAACACGGTCATGGTAGATACATGTGCCTTCTTCATACTGAGAGGCAGGCTTAAACCGAAGAAGTGTCCTATCATATTGATAAAAAGTTACATGCATTCCTGATGCATTAGCTCTTATCACTAATATATTTTATTCATATAGTTAGGAAAATTAAAGTTGACAACACCCTTCGAATATGATAAGATAAACGTTCCTGTTAAATAAGAAACTATATTATACTGCACAACAATTTATTGATGAAAGATGACTAGCGCACGCAACAGTTAAGAGATATGAGGCAAAGTTACATGGAACAAGGATTAGTAAGAAGTATTTTAAGTTCTGCACCCAAGGAACAGATTCTTGGACTCCTCGGCTCAGTTTTCAATTTAAAGCAAGCATAACACAGTCCCAATCTAGGCATAGCACTTATTCAATGAACTAATTTAAATCATTCTTGAAAATTGGCGATTACATAAATATCATGAAGTTTCATAAAGATCGTGTTAAGGAGACGACAATGTTTGAAATAGCACAATCTATACAAGTGTTTTAAATTGAGAATTTCAACGGAAATTATGCAATGGTTTATGTACAAATATGGGTAACTTTGTTTTTGAACTATTATACTCAAGATGCAGTTTCCAAAGAATATTTCAATGTATATCAACTTAGGGTCCTAACAATGTAACCTGCTCTAATAACCATTAATGTCTCAAGTAATCTCGGTTATGCATTTGCCGACCACTAATTAGATTATATTCAATTAGTTTAGTGAACAAAAACTACTTTAATAGAATTTTATCATTGACATTGTTGCTTTGTTAATGTACTGTCTCTAAATCCAAACTATTCCTTTACTCGGGCATTACAACATTTAAGATGGCCCTTCCTTTCATTTAATCATAGGGACTTATCAAAGTTCTCGATTGAAACTCCATTTTGTAAAAGCCCATATTATTCCTCTTTATTGTCACCACTAAACAACCTGACAAACATGTGTTTACATCAACTAGAGTTTCTTGGACTACCAGCTGTGTAATATTTATGAAGCCCATGGTTATGAGAGTTTAATATGCCTGAAACATTGAGGAACTTCATAAATATTACATGACTGGTAACCCAAGAAGCTCTAATCAATAATCATCGCCGAAGAAGCTTCTAATGTTATATGCATTTAAATCCTTCGAGAAAATTTCAGCTTTTTAAAGATCCATCACATGTTTATGCAGAACTCGCTAGAAATTTCATTTTATGCTATTGAATATTATTTTATCTAAAGCAGCATCATTTTTGCTCTTTCTTAAATGCTGCACAGTCAAACTGTGATTTACACAATGTTCAACTCCCTCCCACCCTTCCGAAAGGTGTATGAAAACAAGATGCTTTTTATGCTCCATAATATTATTTTATATGTACCTACCTACATTTAAATATTTTAATGATTTGATCCAGCTCTGGTTGGGGTTGATCTTGGGGCGGAGCATTATAAATCTGTGGGTGCTCGTCACGAGGTTGGCTGAGGACGAGATACTAGGATTGGATGCCCTCAGGAGCCAGGACGCGACGGTCGACGTCAGCAGGAGGGTCTTGGGACTCGGCCGAGATGAGGTGACGCTTCGGAACCCAAACGAGCAACCAGGGATGTGTACGCTGATCCCGATGGTGAAAGTAGTAATACCAGCGAGAAGTATGGTGGTTGTTCAAGTGCGCCTGGGGGGAAAGGCGTCAAGGAATCTGGTGTTGGAACGGAAGACGCCCTTGGACAGATTGTGCGTTGCCAGGGCGTTACTGTCCAGCCGGAAAGAAGTGCCTTTGAGACTGCCGAATCCTTCGGACAGCGATCGGGGTATACAAGCCGGAACGGAGCTGGGAAAGGTCGAGTCGGCTGTGAGTGTGACATCGTGCGATGGACCTGTGGAGTCAGTCCCATCGCAATACCTGCGGGGGCCGCTGAAAGACTTAATGAAGAGGGCGGCTGACCATCTAACTGGAGAGCAAGAGGAGAGAGTCCGACATCTACTTGGACGTTATCAATCAGTTTTCAATCACGCAAATGGCGATTGCGGTCGCACCAACCAAAAGCTCCACATCATCGACACCAGAGACGCTCGGCCTATGCCGCAACCACCAAGACGTGTTCTTCTGACAAAGCAAGCATAGGTACGCGATATGCTGCAGGACATGAGATCTAGGAGGATCATCGAAGAGTCCGATAGTTGTTGGTGCTCCTCTGTAGTCCTGGTGAAGAACGGTGAAATTCCCTTCTGCGTGGATTACTGGAAGCTGAACGCTGTCAGCAGAAAGGACTGCTTTTCAGCACCCCGGATTAACGACACTCTGGAGAACCTTGCTAGTGCCCAATGGTTCTCGACTTTGGACTTGAAATCGGGATATTGGCAGGTGGCTCTAGACCCAGAGACAAGCAGAAGACCACATTCTCGACGGGACAAGGGCATTGGCAATTTACAGTTATGCTCTTTGGCCTCTGTAATGCACCAGCCATCTAATGGGGTCGGTGATGACTTACGACGCCTGCATGGTGGACGACGTCATCGTGATTGATAGCACCTTCGAAGATCATCTGGAGAATCTGAGAGAGGTGTTACGGAGATTACAAGCAGTCAATCTGAAGCTGAACGCGAAGAAATTCCAGCCGTTCAGCAAGAAGGTTCACTACCTGGGCCACGTAGTTCTTCCCTGAGGGGTAGCCACGGAGCTGATGAAGGCTCAGGCTGTGAGAGGCTGGTCTCGCCCGAAAGATAAGACGACAGTTGCGCATTCTCTGGGTCTGTGCAGCTACTACCGCCGGTTCGCTAAGGCTTCTCCAACATCACGAAGCACCTAGCTCGTCTGAAGGAGGAACACCGGCTTTATATGTGGATGGAAGAAGCCGAAGGCGCGTTCCAGACACTTAAGTCAGTGCTCTGCAGTGCTGCTGTTTTAGCATTCCCACAACCGATTTCATCGTGGAAGCTGATGTAGCGACAGCGAAATTTAAGGCGTACCATCCCAGGTCCATGACGGACAGGAGCGAGTGATAACCTACTATAGAAAGACGCTCTGCAAGGCCGAGAATTACTGGTTACCCGTCGTGAGCTCCTCGGAATAATAAAGGTGCTGGAACATTGCCGTATGTAACCATAGTTCCATCTGAGAGCTGACCACTCTGTCCTCACCTGGCTGTTAAGCTTCAAAAACCTAGAAGACCAGACAACCCGTTGGACCCAGAGGCCACAGAATACCGGAAGGTAAAGAGCCACTCTAATGCGGATGCCTTGTCGAGAAGACCTTGCACAGATGAGTGTGGCCACTACAATAGGGCGGAGAAGGAGTGCGCCGCAGCTTTCCGTGTGATTTCAGCACTGCCTGCATGCCTCAGGAGAGAACACTTGGCGGACACCCATTTAGGGCCACTCCTCAGAGAAGTAGAAGTAGGAATCAGGTCGAGCTAGGAGGACCTCGCACCCAGGAGTAGCGAGTAGAAGTCTTACTGAGCACGATGGGACTCGCTGAAGATCAAGGACGTTCGGTTGTGCCTGATGTTGTACGTTCTGATACTTCCTTGGAGTAAGGTCATGGGGGTCCTGGAGAAGGCACATTCGGATTCCTACGGAGTGCATCTGGAATCCAACAGCACTATCGACAAGCTGCGACAGCGATACTGACTGATGCTGAAAGGTGCTGCCGCCAATGTCATGTGCGTGCGGCAAGTCGCGGCCCGCAGACCACGTGCCGAAACCGCGTGCAGCAGTGCATGCGCGAGCACCCTTCGAGCGCATCGATATTGATATATCTGAACTGTTCTGTGCTTCCGACAGGGAAATAAATATCTGCCGGTGGTCATGGACTACTTCCCAAAGTGGCCAGAGGTGTACGTGATCCCCAACCAGGAGGCCAAAACGATAGTGAACTGCCTTGTGGAAGAACTATTCTGCTGATTAGGAGTGCCACTAGAAATGCACAGCAATCAGGGCAGAAACTTCGAGTCCAATCCGATGGGGGAAAAAAAAGAAAAGAAAGAAAACACTAGAGCGGCTCTGAGTACCCAAGACACATACGACGCCTCTCTACCCACAGTCAGACGGCACAATAGAGAGATACGTCAACACCCTCAAAGAACATCTGAGGAAAGTCATGGCCAACCACCAAGAGGGACTGGAATGTCAAGGTAACGCTGGCCTATCGTTCATCTACGTATTACATCGCCGGGATGACGCCAGCTAGTTTGGTCTTCGGCAGAGAATTGCACCTTTGGACGACCTGATGTTTGGGCAGGACGGCCAGCAATCGACTACGTTGAGAACCTCGTGGACCGTCTTGATGCCCACGACTTGACCCGTCAGCACGAGCCACCGGATGAAGACCCGGTACGACCTAGGGTTCCAGCAAGGTGATTTAATGTGGCTGTATCGCCTTACCCGATCCAGAGGACGCTGCCCCAAGCTTCAACAACCATGGCAAGGACCGTACCGCATAGTAAAAAGGATCAACGATGCAGTCTACTGCATCCAGAGGCTGACCACATGGGAAGATGCTGTGGTATAGTTAGATTGTCTGGCCCACTATGATGGCGCTGCTCACTCCAAGCAGGGCGGGGGCAGTGTGACATTGCTTCGAGCTTCCGTGTGGAAGCGTCCCAAATTGAATGCTCCTTGGATAACGTTATGTTGCTAAGGAGGTATAGAGTAACTTTGCGAGTTATTGATGGTTAGTTTATAAAGCTTGCGTGAGTTGGTTGGTTGAGTTGATCAAAATGGTATATGTGTAATTTGTGTTATTTTGAGTTCAGTAGTACTCTAAGGAAAGGAATTAAACAAAAAGGGAATTGATTAATGGTAGCGGATTGAGTGATTAAGTTACAATATGTCGAAAAGAACAGCTTTTATTGTTGATAATTCAAATATTGTTGCTCTCGTTGCATATGTTAATAAATACATTTTTTAGTTACAGGTCGATAAGCAGTTTCCCGCTTTACAAACCAGGTAGAATACAAGATAAATAAGGTAACACTAAACAAATTTACAAATAAATAATGACAAGTAAATAGAAGAAGACAAAATGAGGTCAACCCACCGGACCCCTCCGTAACGTAATGACCGTGGTGACAAGAGTTCGATCTAAAGTGAGATTGCCATCAGGTTGTTGTAAAAAAGATTGCACCGGGAACTGCTGTAACTTGGATGAGAATGTCTGTGCTTGATGACGCATGAACTCGTTTCTATGTTTGCCACGGTTAACTCAGTCATTAGGTTAGTCGAACACGTCTCTTTGTCAAGGGGTGGTACAGGTAAGGAAGGTTTCCTATGTAACAAAGTAGAACCTTGGAAGTCACATTTGTAAGCCAAACCTTTATTATACACTTTGCAAACTTGACGTTGATATACAACGTTTACTAGTGAACATAATGTAACTTTGAAGAAGCTACTGTATATAAGCATACCATATGTTTTCGCCGTTACTAGGTATTAATATTTCTAGGTTCCTAAGTAACTGTGCTATTAAAAAATCACACTGGCATAAAAATTATACCCAGGCACTCGCATCAATATCTCCATTGAACTATTACTTTTTAGATGTGATTAGGTACTACGTTATTGGCAGTTTCTACACATTCTGGTCTCACAATCACTTTTAGCGTAGATTGAACACCAGATGCCAGATGGACCAGATGCAACATAACTATTGACGCTTGCAGACTTCGGTTTCGGTGTGTTGTCTTCCCACACAAAGCGTTTAATAACTATGTACACTTCAAGCTGATAGGCTATTGTAAGTTTAACGGCTACAGATTAAATTTCTATCTATTACTTCTATTCGCTATTTACAGTCACAAGATTCAACTTTCACGTTTACAGAAGGGAAAAAACGCGATTCTTTACCATTGCCTGTTAGCCTAGAGCTTACTTTGTATTTCTTAGTTGCAAGGTTGAGGTTACCCTCGGTTCTCTATTAATGATACTGTTTCAAAGATGTCACTTTAGAAATGTCTTTACTCTTAAGCGTATGGTTCTACCCTTCGATACGGTAACGCGTCTTTTTGGAGTTTTGCGACCAACAGCTTCAACGAATTACAGATTCTTTATAGTAACGTATGCTAACATTACATAACTTAATTTGTGAAAATTACACAAATATGACACACATAGTTGGATTGCTTCTCATTTCCGCTTTACAGTGATTCTAAACGTCACATAGGCTAAACATAATTAAAAGGATGTTTAAATTACACATATTATCGATTAGTACAACTTGATGTGTCTATTATTCGTTGATTATGATTATGGACCCTAAATGATGGCCTAATAAGTTATTTTCTAAAGATAGTTACACTGTGCCCATCCCGGGCATTCATCGCCAATACGACATAAAATATAATCCATGCATTATTTTAACATTCTATTTTCCTTCACAAATTTTGTTTTGTTAATATTTGTGAATAAGTCCCTGGATACATTGTATCCTATAGAAGTATGGACAATCAGTACAGCGTTCACCAGTAGGTAAACAACATGGCTATTTATACAGTTGCTGCTCTTGACGTCATAACGGACATTTCGTTGAAATAGCGATGAATAAGTGAGACGGTTTCAAAACTCACAATAGCAGGGAAGGTAATACTAACAAAACTACAGAATGCATGTCTGAAACAAAAATGAGACGGACAATGCACAAAAATATTCAATATTAACGCTGCTACTTCAATTTAGAGGTGTACGCCTGAAGAGATGTTTAATGAAGCAGGCAAGTAAATAACTACTTGCACAAATACATATCACACCACCACCACCATCATCACCATCACCATCACCATCACCATCACCATCACCATCACCATCACCATCACCATCACCATCACCATCACCATCACCATCACCATCACCATCACCATCACCATCACCATCACCATCACCATCACCATCACCATCACCATCACCATCACCATCACCATCACCATCACCAATTGTATTGAGCCATTAGGGCAGTCACATATTTAACAAAAACGATCCTACTACATGATTCTGTGTGTATATATATTATTATATATAATATAGTATTTATTTTATTATATAATATTATATCATAAAACATATATTATATCATATATATCACATTATAGTATATTACATTTAAATTCATGAGAAAAGTTTTCTGATGCCTAGTCGCAATTTTCGATTTTCCCACACCCCTTAACTAAGGAAAAAAAGTCTGCTACCCCACAGGAAGTACCACATTTTTGGCGTTCACCTAAATCCACACTGAAAGTTGTATACGAAATACACGGTGTGATTTAAAAGTTCAGATCAATATGAAATTTAATACTTGTCAGCCTCATTTTAAGGACGCAAGATGGTTTAGTAGGAATCCCCCGCCACCAACCCCCCCCCCCTTCCCACAAATAACCGTTTATATAAAACCGTTTTCATAACACAGTTTATTATTAAAATATATGTTTCGTATACCGGTATGTCAACAACTGGAAGATTAAAAAACAGCAACAACACAAAAGCCTTAAAATGTAAAATGTTTTTCTTAAAATGTTAAATCTGTATCCATTAATCATTTTTGTAATATTAACCATTTCGGAAATACTAGATATTGTTCGTCTGAGTTTTCCAATATTTTAAGCAATGTATGTACTTTGAAATGCTAAATTAACTCTCAATTTTCAATGCACGAAGAAAAGACAGCAAGGCATATCAAGGATTGCTCATGTTAATCTGCATTAAATGTTTGTACGCTCCTCTGTACCGGTATAAACGCACAGGAAATAGATATAACAATCATCTTCTGCGGGAATACCTTGTAGAATAGCTGTCAAAATAAATGATTTGTGAAATCGCGTCATTGTTACACAACTTTACAATGTTCTCACATCAAAAGGGAATAAAGTAAGGTTAACAAAAAATTAACGGTGAAATTTATGTTCATTAGACCATGAGAAAATATGGTAAGCATATTGAAGCCTTTAACGCCAGGGCAGTTAATAGGGACACCTGGTGACTGGAACACAGCTGTTCAATACCCTCGAGGTGGTCACCCAAACATTCCAAACCAGATATTAATTTCCCACTGCACTTGAAATGCTGTCTACTGTACCCAGTGGTGTTTTATCAACCCTCCAATAATAATGTACTTTATGCCGATTTACAGTCCAGTTATTGTGAAATCCCAGTTCATCAGAAAACAGGATTCTGGATACCAATCTGATACCATTTTGCCACTTGCCCTAGTATCCATCCATGGAAGTTCACTGGAATTTCGAAATCTCTTCCATTAAGTTCCTGATGTAAGAACAAATGAAGTGGATGAACCGTACTAGCATGTAATATTCGCAACACAGAAAACTGGGTAATATTGATCTCTTAAGCAACTACCCATGTACTAGTACGCGGCTCATCCAGGATGGCTTTGGAAACACTTGGCGCATTAACACTGTATGTCACTAGTGCGCCTTTAATAGGGGGCATCCTTACAAGTGACGTTGTTGTACGTAGACGTCTTTTAACTTTCCAGAAAAGGTTTACTATGGTTTTCTGTTTGGATATTCCCCTAGTATAGACGCTGAGTTAGTTGTGCGTTCTCCTTCACCTTTCCGTAAATAAGAAGCATATCAACGTACTCGTTTGTCAAAAACAATTCGAAGGGCTGGTACATATTCAGTGACCGCATACGCGAGGAATGGAGGCAGTCGATATTCGAAATATCACTTGACGGAGTAGCACCGCTCAAATGGGGCAGAAATACGTCATTCTAACATGGCTATAGCGACACACTAGTTTCTAAGCATTAAAGCCAGGACGGAAGGAAATAAGGTTGAACGGTCACTGGACAATACGCAGGGATGTCGCAGGTAACAAACAACTCTCCCATCCCTCATACACTTTTGACGTTTGCAGATAGCACTCAACCAAATGTTGTTAGCTAATGCTGGATTTCTGACAATGAAGTCATTAACCCTCTTGTTCTCCAATATGAAGTCATAATTTTTGTTCTTCGCCGATCAGTACAGCCGCCAGCTGTTACACCAAGGAGTTGCAGTATTCTGGAAGCCTGCAGATGCCGCAGTTAAACACTTATGCATCCACCTTGACCGCCTGCTCACTTGGAAACTGCTGTGGAGCGGATGCTGGTACGCAGTTTTGTCTTTCCGCAGGCCAGAGACACTTCGCCACGGTTTTTTCTCCTGGAGGTTTACGTGGCGTAATGTATTTTCCCAGACTGCTTGCCTATGTGTTCTTAGGAGACGTCTCACCAGGGATTTGAACCTCCGGTGTATTTCTCCTATCCTGGGATGGCGGAATATCTGCCGTAGACTTCTCAGAGTATTTTTGCTTAAATGAGATGCTTCAATGGGGTAGAGATGGCTGTTGGATTTGGTGCTTCTGTTGGAATGCGGTGTATGTGAGCATAGATCGCATTTAGGACTCTAGTGGAAAACCTCGCGGCCGCCGTCTCAAGAGCCTCTATTGAGTCTAGTGGAGGCTATGCGTCCACGGAGTTTAGAAGGGCTAGGACGGCAGCATCCCAGTCGACTTCCTCAACCCAATCTGACTTTCCCAGCGCTGTGAGTGCAACGTCTGAGTCCAGAGCATTAACCACCGAGAGATCATGAAGTCTATGTCGCCCACCACGCCGCATGGCGGGAAGTGGTTTGCACCCCTCGGATAGTGCGCGAAAAGAGCGGGGTTCCAGCTAATGAGACGGTTAAATCTCCGGCCCTTCACGTTCTAGGTGCGGCTGAGTCAGCTTGGGCGTTTTGCGTTGAAGTCGTCTGCAATGCATACTCGGTGGTGTAGGTTGAGTGCCGTGATGTCCGCTTCATAGAAGTGGCCATCCGGAAGGTCGTAAACCGCCACAAGCAGCACCAGGCCAGTCCCAGCCTTATGGCGGTCGCTTCCAGGTATTGCAGCGGGGGAATGGTTACAGGAGTGTGTGAGATGGTTTTTGATGAATATGGCCGTACCTCCGCCCCGTCAGCCGACCCGATCTCACCAATGGGCGACGTAACTTGGCGGGGTAAACTGTATACCAGCGTGCAGCTGCGTTTCACAGACCATCAGAATGTCAATTCCGTAACTGCCTACAAACTCTACGATGCCTGGCCTCTGCTCCCGGACTTCGCGTTCCAGAGCGCGGCTCTCAATGAACGCAGTGCTCAGCATCATTAAGAGCTGTAGTTAGGGAAGAGTGGTCCTGCAGTTTGAAGCATGATGTGATGCTTTTTCTTGGCGGACAGTCGGGGGTTCTCCAACTGTTCGCTGCAGCGTCTGAGGATGCGGAAGGAACGATGCACCAGGTCGGCAAACCAGGTTGACAGCTCCTGAAACTCAGCCATGTCCTCAGTGGAGATGGTGTCCTCAAAGGCGTGTGACTGGAAGGCCAGTGGTGGTGTCTGCTCAGGGGCAACCCGGGTAACCGGACTGGTGCTGGCTGGGGATGCTGCTCCCTCATTGGCTGGTGCAGCCAGAGGTTAGTGGTGGTGGTGGTGGGGGAAGCTTACCAAGGTTTTGTCGGCAGCTCCCTCTGAGGAGGATGGCTCCGCGCATTCAGTCACAGAGGTCTTCTTTTTGCCCTTTTGGAAGGACGTTGCTCCTTCGCTGGCGTGTTGCTGGGGGCTAGCGTGGTTTCCTCGCTGCCAACCTGGTTTGGTGGGAGCCAGTGAAACTTTGGCTTGCCTTAAAGCACTTTCGTGCTTGGACATTGCCTGGGCGATACTGACTCCGGGGCGTATTTCACGTCCCCTGGCGCTCTTACCATTGTTCGCCTGCATTATACGCAGTCTCGATGTGGTTTTCATCGCATTTGACGCATTTTTAAACCTCTCGGGGGTTAGGACAGAGTTTGACGAGGTACTGACCCGCACATCGAAAACAAATGGTAGCCCTTTCAGGAGCATAGCTTGAGTGGTTGAAGCTCAAACACTTGAAGCACTGAGTACGCGTATCTACCTGATACTTTGTATATTAGAGGCTTTTAAGACAATTTTAATCACTTGTTGGACGATTTAGCATGCTTGTTTAAATTGTACAAGCTGCTTGAGACAAACGTGTCATAGCTTAGGCCAAAGCTAAATAAACCTTTACTTCAAAATGTATGTGTCCTGACTGTACAGCGATCATAGTGAATACAGACGTGACTCTAATTTGCCGTAATTTATCTCGTCTCTAATTACAACATTCCACCATTTTATTTTTAAATAATTCTGACACTGGATCCAAATGGCAGGTCCACTTTCTCAGAGACCTGCGTGGCTATGTATACTGTACTGCAGAAGTCAGTAACGTCGGCTGGAAAACTGGAAACAGCCCTCAATAACAGATTCGTATTGTACTTCAGTAAGCCTACTTTTCCTCTGGATGTTGGGCCTTCATTAATCTAAACACATCAATTAATAGTAAGTGAAACAAATGGACTTTAAGCTCAACTACAGCTTGATGGGAGGCTAACCTTCCAGAAACGAAAAGTTGGTTGATTCACCTGGGATATCTATTTTGGTTTATGTTGCCCCAATTTTTGTTGTAAACTATGGTCCGCAAACTTTTGTGTTCACAAAACCATTATAATTACAAGTATCGTACCTTATATAAACTTATCTCATTCCTAAGATTTCTACAAGCTACCTATTACATTCTTGCTACTATTATACAATTCTAGAGTTTTGAAGGGAAGAGTAATTTAAACGTATTTTGCTCCCCTAGATAATAGAAATTGCTGCTCCAATGAGGGACTCTGTCATCTGTGCTTGGAATTTTAGTGTATACTAGAGGAGTGCAAACCAGATATCTGAACCGGTTTCGGCACTCGGCGTGAGCGTCTTCTCTCAATGCATGAACGTTCGCACTCTACTTTTCTTTCCGCTCGTCCTGGATTGTCCAGGGTATCGTACGCCGGTCACGCTATGTACTCACGTTATGCGTTCGCCACGACGCTAAATAACTACTAATGTACACAGCTTGGCATTCGTGGAGTAAGCAACCTACATTAAGAATAGCGTATAATTACTTCGTAGCACTGTACTGTTCTACACTGCAGTGATTAACATCTCTGCTTGCCATACGGGAGACTTCTGTTCCTTCAGTATAGGTTCCTTGGAACACTCCTAATTTTCCAGTCAGCACTTCAGTCTAGCGGCGTATTACGGAAGTATGTAATGCATTAGAACAACATGGCGCTACCCAGTGATTAACAGTTGAATGCAGGGGCTTCTTCAATCGTGAGTGAAGCAGTTTGTTTTGAAGCGTCCGTGTAAAATATTTTGCATTAGAGCTTTTTGCACTTACGTGAAGAAGTATAAGTGCTACAAACGAAAATCTCATATCAAAGTATCCACAGCTGTATGGTAAGTAAAATATAACACTTGCAGCTTTTCTTATAACCTAAAAAGCAAAAGCACCATTTTCTTTCTAACTAGTTACCTCTTGTTTCTTGGAACATAGGACCTAGTGTTCCTTGAAACACCTCTTTGGCTAGAAGTATTTCATTGTTTTGTTTCAGATACAAAGCCACGTAGTAAATTTGGCATAAAAAGGAAACCTGTTGACACAGATGACATCAGCAAAGCAGTTGCTGTTAATGCTCCAATTGATAAGAAAGTTTCCCTGAGGCTTGTAAAATTTATAAAGTGTCCCTTGCAACTCTATCAGGGCATCTTGCAAACTTCAAGCGTTCAGGAGAAGCTGAGTTCCATTATTCTACAAATATTGTGATGAAACGAGTATTTAACAGTCAGAAAGAGGAGAAGCTAGTCAAATATGTCAAAATCGCTCCCATGCTGTATGGGCTGACAAAAAGGGTGTAAGAGAACTTCTTTATAAGTTTGCAGTTGCTAATGGCAAAAAGTATCCTGAGAATTGGGATAATGAGCATATAGCTGGTGAAGAATGGATGCGATGGTTCATGCGTAGGCATGCTGATTCACTTAGTGTGAGGAAACCAGAAGCTACAAGCTTATCCCGATCTACCAGCTTCAATAAAGCAAATGATGAATTCTTCTCGAATCTTGATAGTGTCCAAGCCTGTTTTGGGCCTATTCATCCACAAAGCATATGGAGTTTAGATGGAACCGGGCTGTCTAGTGTGCAAACCCCAAGTCGCATTGTAGCTCCCAAAGGAGTGGAACAAATTGGAAGTCGAACTTCTGCCGAAAGAGGTAACACTGTTACAATGATAGGAGCTATAAATGCTATCGGGAACCACATGAACTGTGTGTTGACACTGAGTGTAAAGGATGGGAATCGTTTGTGTGTGATGTTTGTAAAAAAATAATCGCTGTTACGAATAAGCAAACGTTAGAATTAAAAAGTGTTCCATCAAGAAGTCGTTATTCTCGACCATTTATTTCGCCTTTTTGAAGCCAGAATTTCCAGACTTACTTGAGTTGCAAGTGGGCTTGATGTCATTAATATTTTGTTACAGTAACACATTTATAAATACAATTTTGATAAAAAGATGTTTTTGTTTGTTGCATAATTAAGTGTTTCAAGGTAAAAGATAACATGTTCCAAGGTACATGAACATCCTGTACCTTGGAACAAGAATGATGTTTTAAAAATTTTATAGTATGTATATACTTTTCTTTGCAGTAAGAAAAATGTGTTTATGATTGGGTATACCTCTCTTGATACATATTCTGCCACACAAGATGAAAAATCTACTTACTATCAGATTTTCAGGGAAAAAGCCTAAAAAAGTGTTCCAGGGTACAACAGTCACCCCTACTGGGAAACAGGATTGTGGTGAACAGTCTCTTTGCTTCCTTTTGCAATTCAATGCATTCCTCTTTTAATTACATCAGGTATATACACCAGCAACAGAGCACTCACCAAACACCACATATAGCACGAGTGATGTAAATCGCCGAACGCTCGTAGTCAGCTTTCGTCGTCGTTCATCATGGATACCCATAAATTAAGCTAGCTAAACCACCCACTTGCAAGCCTTTAGCGCTTATACATGTAGAACCACCTATTCAAATACCCGTCTATACTTTCAATTCACTAGGTGTCATTCTTAAAATTGAATCAGGGAAGGAGTATCTAAGCATTAGAGCCAACACAAAAGGAAATGAACTTGAACCTTTACTGGAGTTTACGTAGTGAGGTTGCAGGTCACAGACCATCCACATCCTTCGTACAGCCTGTAGGCGTTTGCAAACAGTAATCACCAGACCGTGCTTACCTGCCCATTAGTGAATCATTCCCACTACTTTTACATTCTTTGTATTGACGTAATGATTGGGGTCAATAACTTGAATACAGCTGCTTCAGAATTCCTATTTAGGAGATTTTGGTACAAGGACTGCTGAATCACACAGTAGGTTACGGTTGCCGTTTTCTGCCTCTAGATGTCCTGCAATTATCTCTCCCCCGTAGGTGAGTGGGGTGGGAAGGAACTGGAGAATATTACGTTCTGCAGTGATAAGAAGCATGAAATATACTCTGATACTCTTCGTTTCACAAAGGGTTCCAGTGTGGGAAGGTAAGTAAAAACGAGTCCTACAGCGATAAGAAGCATTACATGCAGTACTGCATTCCTCCGTTTGCCAAGAGCTCCCGAATGTGAAGGAACGGGGCAGTATTTGCTCTGTAGCGGTAAGAAGTATAAAATGCCATTTGGCATTCCTCAGTAAGGTTCAGTTAAAATCAGGACGATAATATTATAGAATGTAGCGGTGAAACCGGGTGAAACCGGGAATAGAAACAGTTTTCACAATATGAGTGGAGTAGAGGAGTTTAGATGTCATTTCCGGTGACAATCAGTGACTTGTAGGAGCAGGTGGCCTTCCAAGCGTAAAACGAGTTGGGAAATCTACATTATTTTTCAAGTAATTGTGAACGAGCTGTAGTTCTTTGCATGAACATCACGTACTCGTGGAACTCCTATGACCTAAAAGCGACATAAAAATAATTTCTTTGGTGGTGATGCGCTGTTCAACCTAATAACCTTTGTTCTCTTTCTCATTGTAAGCGGGGCCCAAATGACCCAGTTGTCGACGGGCCCTTAAACTTCACACTCCACTCTTTGTAAGCAGTCAGTACTACTCCATTGCGTCCATGGGACCCATGTTGAATGGCCAGAAACAATTTGTGCCTGAAACTGTTTATGGTACAGACACGTGTACGCACACAAACCACAAGTCGTATCATCATAATCCTCATCATCATTACCATCATCATCATCATCATCACCAACACCACAACCACCACCACCGCCCGCCTCTGTAGCGTGATGGTTAGCGTGTCTGCCTCACGTTCAAGAGGTCGCGAGTTCGAATCTCGCTTAGGGTAAGTTATCCGGGTAAGGTTTTTTCCGAGGTTTTCCCTACCCTGAGAAGACGAATGTCGGGTAACTTAAAGCTCCATGGACCTCGGGCTCATTTGAGCATCATTTCACCCATTTCATTTCATTCATCCGATATGACACAATGTTGGAGGACGTAAAAAAAAAAAAAAAAAAAAAAAAAAAAAAAAAACACCACCACCATCATCACCGCCTGCATTTGACCTACTCCATTATTGTTTCAGATTAAGAGCTTGAAAGTAAACCAATTTTAGAAATTAAGAATATCGATCCTGATTTAAATGTCATTATTCTAAAGCAATAGGTTTGTTGTTTGGTTTCCAAAAATGTGTCACTTGTTATGCATTTATCTATTGAATAAATAAATTGCGGCAAACGAGCGAAATGAAAGTTCTGTTCCTTTGAAACAATAATTTTCAGTGTTCATAAAATAAACATGTTATCCTTCCCTTGTATTCCACTATGACATGCTCGACATCAACATATTAAAATGATAATTATCTATTTCGGAAAAGTATGTTACTATAGATACCCAACTAAGGTTTGAGAAAACACCTTTTAAATGGGCTGTAACGTGAAAATTACTTATAAATAAAAGCTCCTCCGAATTTGTGAACTTTTCTGCTTAGCATCTAACATTGCACAAGGTCTGTGCGCCTTCGGAATTGTTGGGGAATGGTACAGATTGTCACAATATGATAGGCCAACATTCTAGGATCTGGTCCAGAATCATTTGCATCAAATGATAGCAAGTTCAAGGGGGTAAGGAAAACCTTTTACTTATATTTCGTCTCTTTCCCATGAAAAGTGGCACGTTTATGTACAGATTTAAATCGCCAAACTGACTGATCTTTCAGACGTTATTGAGCTGACAACTCAGTTGGAGAAAAACTATCACCACATGAACAATGCAGAGAGAGAAAACCTCTCGTCGATTGAGGATAAACGTCAGCAAAGCCACAATTTCTGGTAGTCATTTAAGGCTATTACTAATGCAAAAGTTAAGCCTGAAGGTGGTAATAATGAAATAGCAGAGAAGTTTAATTCGTCCTCCACCACCAACCCGTATGTTTAATATTTAACCAAGCATAAAAGTTCTAGTGAACTCTCTTCCCCAAGAAAGAAGACCAAATCCAGAGTACATCTCTGCTCAAGAACTGTTTTAAGAGCACAGTCAAGTACAATGGATATAAGTAATGTTTTCTGTGGATAAAGTTAGTCAAAATCTTAACCGCCAGATAAAAAATAAAAGAGAAAAGGTTCAATATGTTTTCCTCGAGCATTAAAACGCAGTAAAATGGATTTATGTACTTAAAAGAACAGTTTAAGAAATAAACATATCATATTTGAGAGGTAGAATTAGAAATGAAAAATTCAAAGCCAGAGTTAGGATTTGAACCGCAGACCCTCCGCATAATAGACGAATGCTCTAACCCTTAAGCTACTGTGACAACCTGCCAGAATGACACTGAATTCTCCAGCCAATTCGTATTTCTCCCAGTAAGCCACAAAGGCAGTCTCACATCAGAGACAATTACCCCAATGGCGAGTTAGCACTTCATGTCCCGGGATTAAATAACACATTCAATAGTGAAGAAACAGCGCTCATTGCAAGTGTAATATCATTGATATAAGAACAACTTCTACGGGAACTATGATTAATTCAAACCAATTTTGGACATTTGCCTCAAATCATAACACAACTTGAGCTGTCTGGATGCATAAACATAATTGACAAAGTGTCTAACTCATTTATTCAGACAGTTCGCGGTCCCATTACTAAACGGGTTAAAGAAAAACTTAGTGGTTTATCAGTGCTGCGTGAAATACAACAAAAATGACGACAAATAAAGACATTTCAGACAGTAATCTCATTTGGTGTTATTCTCATGCACCTGTAACATCCTGTGATACTGAAAGACGTTTCTCGTGTTTCATACGTGCATTTAAGCAATTAAAAAAAACTGATACAGTGCTCCACTTTTCCTAGTGCATTGACTATATGCCTCGAATATTGTACAAGAACCGATTCTGCTTACATGCGTTACCGTGTTCGCTCTGCTGTACAGACAAAGCGCGCACAACTTCATTATTTTGGTAGTTCACCTGCTAAGCTTAGTCATGACCAGGGAGCGGGGTTTTAGTAAGTAAACATACGAATAAGATTAACAGCACGGAGTATAGAGCCGGCAAGTAGCGTAAGGGCTGTACTGCCTTCCACTCTGCAAGATCGCCGGCGCTTCCACTTCCCGTTGTAAGTGCACGGTTAACTTGATGAATTTCGCACTAAAACCCCGCTCCCTGGTCATGACTCATGATGTCCAAAGCTGTCTATGTGTTAGGTCATGGTAGTACACACTTTCAATGCCTCATTTTAACCCTAATCCCTTAAGAACATTTCGATTATTCTAAACGCGACCATACAATGTAGAGTAAACCAGGCTCTTAAAAAGAAAATGAAGATACAAGTGTTCATCAGTTGATGTTCTGCCATATATTTCTATAAGACTGGTCCTAATCGTTCCGCATTTGAATTTGATGTGGTGAAGAGTGCGTAGAACTTTTCCTGCTAAGAGAAGTACTCAAAGACTAAACAGTATTAGGAATAACAATGGATAAACAATGGATGACAACTATGTGCTTCCATGTATGCACAATCTGAGATTAAGAGGGTAAACAGCTCAGCCTGAAATTATATTAAAATATCCCTATTATCTTGAAAATTTATTGTAATCAACTATGAAGTAGTGTCTTTTGTTTATGTAGAACATAAAATGAGGCACTTAAAATTACTGCACAAGGATGGTGAGACTATGTTAGGTTAGTTATACAAACACACTAAATTATTTGTGATCTACAATAACAGGACGTAAGTAATGTAAGGACGTAAGTAATGGCAGGATCTTGTCGTTGTACAATATAAAAAAATGTGACTTGCGTACGTCACTGTCAAACTATAATTGTCTCTAAACCGTGAAGATCAAGTTTACATCATTATATCATTATATCATTATATTTTGCAAACTTTCTCCCTATTATAAAATTCTAAAAGCAACGAAATACAATAAATCACAACGATTTCACTGCCTTTCACTTTTAGGACAAAAACACTGGTTACATTGGCTATACTTAATACTTGTAACAGTAATTTTATCGTGCTTGCGACGAAAAAGAGAGCTGTACACCACGTGAATCATGATACCATGCTGCATACTGGAACTCACTACCCTCATTTTCAAATAAACTATTAACGCGATAATACAATGACGAACTAAGCTTTTCAAGAAGTAAATCATTTTAAAAGCGAAAAATTAAAAGAGGTGAATTCCATGATATATGATAAAGTCACCAGAATATTACGAAATGGAAATTTCCTCAGCGTTCATGATGAAGTTTATGTACGTACCTCAAATTTAAAAAATGAAAATCATGGTTACCATAGTAGCTTGGCTTAGAGTATGAAACTGTGTATACGTCATGCCTTGCATGTCATGCACTTGTTCTCAAGTGTTAAAATACGCCGTGCCTGGTTCTCTAACAAAAGTTTTTTTCTTCAACCTTTAACATCCTTTAATGTCCCTTATAACGAGGCAGATCTGCGGAGACATTGAATTACACGTGTGGAACTATGCTTCAATGAAGCTTTGATCTTCCGAGCCGAGAACATTCGTCTTAAAAGGAAAAATCCGGAAATAGATCCTACACAGGTAACTCCAACGGAGATAAGAACTCACTCCTCCTGGACAGAAGACAGTCGTGATAAGGGGTACTACAGACTACAGGAACGCTGCTTACAGTAGCCACGGAATATTCACTGATGAGAGTAATCGCAGAGGCAAAGTGAGAACCAGAGCTGAACTTTGCTTGTTGTGGATATATCCTAGCAGTAGAAAGACGAGCATTAGTGTGATTAACATGTGAACATAGGTCATGGGGTTCTGTACGGATTTAATAGTGCAATTCGTTGTGGTCATGACAAGTCAGTTATTTTGTCGAGCGAATTCTGCTAGTCGCCTGGGTCATTATTAATTCAACTCATGTGCCTAACAGTGCACACAACATGCGCACTTAAAATTGACTTCAGGAAGAGTAAACAGAGCAACTATAACTTGGTACTAACCATACCTTGAAATAAAAATAAAATGTTATATTTAGGTTAATGTGTATTTATCAGTATTTCTCTATGTCTAGATATCATGTCAGAACAACAGTGAGCTGGTGTTCTATTTCCACTTCCGAGTCTATTACAATGAATAAAAGAAACATTTCTTAAATATTTCGAATATGAACATTCCCTTCCTAACATCTGATCAATATTTAAAATTAGGAAAACTTCTTCCCACATCACATGAGGTCAGGTAGCAAACAGGAAAGTCTGCAGATCGTGCTGAAATGTATGCGGTAATTTAAGATAACCTAGCCCCATGTTATTGAAGTTTATCATTTAAAAACACCCAGGCTTTTAAATGATGGGTTTCATTACTTCTTGCACTTTTTGAACAATTACCTGAACATTCACTAATATCCTGAGACATCGTTTTTCTACCAGCTTTTGAGTTGGTGTTTCAAGAATGTGTCCTTTCTAAATATGTAATTATCTTGCATATTTTTGAAAAGTTATTCTAAATGAAGAACAAATCTTCATAGAAGTGAAATATGGAATTGACAACTTTTACTAGAGAAGTGTCTTTGCTGTCGACGTTGATAATTACGGCAGTGTGACGTTCAACTAAAAATGCTGCGTTCAGTTAGCTATTATATGAGATTACGATCGACTGAGAATGTAAAGGAATACTAAGTGCCATTTCTTGGGGCTTTCAAGAAAATCTTTCTCCCGTTCGCTTTAAAGCTACATACTTACACATGCAACAACCACCTTAGAATAACCAGCTGAAATTCTTTTCGTGTTTTCTGCATGTAGCTTGTAGCATCGGTAACTGTAGGTAGGTACACGATTGCTTTTGTATTTTCCTGCCGTACAGAGAACCGTTGCTATGAGAAATTTCTGTGAAGCTCCCATGATACATCTTTGAAATAACTTTGGTGACCACCAAAGCTATTCCATTAGGATTATCTGGTGAAAGTATCCACACAATTATATTTTCCATGTATCTACCAGCATTATCTTCATATTCATACATGGAAACCCATATCTTATTTTATTCACACATTTTCATAGCATTTTGATATATTCCTTTAAATACTTATATCCCGTTTGGTGATTTTTGTATAAACTGCCTGAAGTGCGTAGTACTATCTATCAAGTAAAAGGGCATGTTCGCACATGAAATACTTTTCATTATTACTGAACGTTAACTTGGTTGCACTTACTGACACAGAGTACTTATATTTTCAATACAACAATGTTGTCTTAACCATTTACAGCCGTTTGTTTCTACGTGGCACACCTTAAGTTCAGTGTTTTCTCCATTCACTGAGAACTGTTGTGCAAATTCTGCTCCTACATACAGCCCAGAAGCAGCAATCGATTCATGATGCGTATCACACGATGTCGTGTCGCAAGTAACGTGTTATCTTGCGGTTATAAATGTTTCATATCAAATGGGAAGTAGCAGCGTTAGAACAAACAAACAAAAACACACAGCAGCCTCTCGAAGCGTAAACGTGGCTAAGTTCCGCTCGTTTTCGATCAGTACACTTGTGCGTGCGAGCCTTTATCTCATCCTGACATTGGTTATATGAGCGCCACATGTTTCCGTGGTCAGTTCATGTTGTGCGCCCAAAGCTTTAGCTTCATTGTGTCATCATGCTCATATGAAGTTCCATTCGTGTGCATTGTAAGTCTGCACCGCTATATACGCAAAGCTTATCTGGCATCTTCGCATGGATTTAGCTCATTCTGATACGAAAGTTATATCAAGATCTGCTTGGTTTCGTAGTCAGTTCACATTGTCATCTCTGCACGCGAGCTATTATCTCATCCTGGCTTCATAGGTACCTATATCAAACTCCGCTCGTTTCCGTAGTCATTTCACATTTCCTGCACGGAAGGCTTAAGCTTCATTCTGTCATCATAGCCGTATTAAGTCCCGCTCGGCTTTATTGTCAGTTCATACTGGCTAGATCTCTGCGCACGAGTTTTAGCTTCCTTCCGTCATAATAGCCTTATCAAGTTCGCTCGTTTCCTTGGTCAGTTCTCAATTGCATATCTGCGCACGAGCCTTTAGCTTCATTCTGTTATCATAGTTCTATCAAGTAGAACCGCCGCGAATACGAAATCCGAATGGACAATTTAGACTAGACTCATTCATACTCAGATTCATCAGATTCTGAATTTGACCAAAAATGCGTGGTATACCACAGTGATTTAATACGCAGTTTTTATCCCTTGAGACATGCCGCTCATTCAAATGTCAATAACAAATACGGTTCAGTAGACACTTGTGTTGCACATAGCTAGGACTAAGTAAACCAACGAAGGAGATGCATTTCTTTACCAAGTTGCATTAGGTTTCCTTGCTTGATATATGGTCAAGTTTGTAGGTGACGATGCCCTCTTGGAATTTAAGGTATGGTGCTCCAGCATGGATAGAATACCTATTGAGTAGTGTAGCCTCATTGATGTGCTTTAAGCTCTACAAGCAAAAAACGCTTATGTAAATGAGGGCTTATTTTATCGGTCTGGCAATGTTTGGTGGTGAAACTGATTGAGGTTTCATAAAGACCGTCCCTCTTCTGTTCAATTTAAACTCGGTAACAATAGTGGGGGTCGCTTTACCTCCAGTTTTCTACGTTTGTTGCTGTTCTTCTTCGCTATATAAGAGGGTACGTTAATAAGCGAATCCTGCATCATTGCACAAGTCTCTGATCGCATAATCCTTCCTTAGGTGAGCTGTGCTATGCAACATCCTACAAATGTCGTCTTTAGGAACATCAACAGGCATTTCCTCGAGACAACCTTTTACCGGTGGAAACGAATGCATCCCTTGCTGCTGGAACAACGCTTCACTCTGACAACCTCATTTTAAAACTTTTAAATATCCATCACACTTTAAATGGAGGGGTACAAGTGAGAAATTAAAAAATAATAGAAACGAAAAAATATTGGAACGCGAAGTGGAGCTTGACTGATAGGTATGTTTCGCGAGCTATAAAAGGTGAAGGTAAATAGGAGATATTAGTATCCAAAAGTATGGAAACTAATGTGAAATGATCGGCATGATAACAATAACTAAGAAGCAGCTGGTGAGAAATTCTCTTTTGTTCCTTTTTCATCGACAAATATGAACACGTTTCCAACGCCTTTTTGCAGAGAAATAATATAATAGCAGTTTTATGTTAAAAAGCAGGCGGATTTAAATACGTCTATACAGTCGGCGTGTACTTACCACCTCTCAGTGTTACCAGCACACAAACACACTCCATGTACAAGCGCAGAAGACACATAAAAGGTAATCATGTTGGAAGTTTTGTTTTGGCTGGCGTTCAATAGATCACAATTTTTAGAGTTGCGAATGAAGTGTTTTATGTTCAGCTGATAGTTTATCGCTTCTTTTCGTTCTCCCTCCCCCTTCTTCGCAAAGTCAGGCGGAATTCATGAAGGTTGGATGATTACAAAAATAGTTAAGCAAGAAGGTTAACTGCACAAAATAAGTATGCAAATAAATCAATAAATAAATGAATGAATGAATGAATAAAGTTGTATATTATTTATTTATGCCAACAAACTTACTGTTGGTATTTCTAAACACACAAGTGTGTGGGCAATGTTTGAGTGGTAGAACTGGAACTGAAAAATTCAATCCTAGCTGTGGCATTGAATTTTTCAGTTCCAGTTCTACCTCTCAAAGTTGTATACACTTGTAATGTATCTATAAAGTTGAATGTCACTAGGCCTCTAACTAGGCCTGAGCGTTCACTACTTATTTTCGAGAACGTTGCCATAATATTCCTGTCAACTCTTTATGGACCCTCCTGGAAACGAAACATCAAAGTAGTCATGAATCCTAAAGCTTCTGTAATGCGCCGATGCCGATTCTAACTCTGCTTGAAAAAGGGAGTGAAGAACTTTATTGAAGTTGCACAACAATAGTAACAGAATCAGAAACGTTCCCCTTGTACATTTATGCACATAAACCTAACTTTCTTAAGCTGGACGTTTTCAGATGTTTTTGTCGATTCTCTCTTAACTAACCAAATTACACGCGCCTTTCTCTTGTGTGTATGTATGTTGGTGTGTGGGTGTGTGTGTGTGTGTGTGTGTGTGTGTGTGTGTGTGTGTGTGTGTGTGTGTGTGTGTGTGTGTGTGTGTGTGTGTGTGTGTGTGTGTGTGTGTGTGTTGGGGTGTGTGTGAAGCATTGTACAAATCGCCACATTTCTGCGTAATTATTGCGCTTAGGATTCCTATGTTTCTTCATAACGATAGAAAATCCTGCACAGAGTTAGAATATTTAGCTTATTTCTTTGTGCAGCCATGCATTGATTTACCACAACACTATTCCATTCAAGTTCATATTATCAGACTTCACATTTCTGCGAACCTATATTTAAGCTGCAAGGAAAGAAGTTGTAAAACACTTATGGAAGCCTGCGACAATAACATAACCTAGAAATAAAGAAGAAGGAAACAAAAACCAGGTAAATTTAATGCAATCCTAAGCATTTTAAAATGTCTTGTGCTGCCCACTCTACCTTATTCAAGGAGAAACGTGCCTTAACTTTATTTCACTAAATTCTCAAGCTACGGCCACAAAGATCGGGTCCCCTCAAATAAAAGGCTCCTAGCCTTCGTTTTGTTTCAGCATGTGATACTACAAAAAACATGTTACAATGCATATATCGTGTTGAAATTTGAACAACTGTTTAAGAACCGACGCGAGTTATACGTGTGGCACTTTTCTGAATTTAGAGTAACTTCAAAACATGGGACCCTATTAATCTTCCAGTCACTACATCATACGCGGAGGAAATTCCTGGAAGAATGTTGGGTTTCTGTGCACGTCACTTCTATCCAACCTGTGAATCGATGGATCTAACATTTACGCAAAAGATAGTGCTGACCACTGTTCCAATAATACCTTCACCAATGTTCAGTTTGAGTTCGTACGTCACTGTAATCAGCAGTTGAAGGACCAGTAAACACCTAATCTACCCAATGAGCCGAAATAATGTCCTTAATAGAGTCTTACATATCACAGTGTTGCTATTGTCTTGTTACTTGAAATGACCTTAACGTTGCAATCAATTGTTTATTTTACGCATGCAAACATCTGCTACCGTAATCTTCAAGTAGCAGAAGAGTGTCAGGATCAAAGAGCACTCAGTTTCTTCCAGCGATTTCGCTTTCTTCGTCACTGAGTATTGGGAAACATAAGAAATGGTATTTAGATACCGCTTACCAAAATCCTCAGCAGACGAACACCAATCCAGTAAGCCACATGACCTTCATACCCCAAGATTTTGCTGTTCTTTTGGAACCATGTCCACGAGATTGATTTGCCTAATTTTTCTAAGACCGAAGAAGCTCGAGTTTCCGCCACTTCTTCAACAGTTGAGGAAATACACTACAGTTAACCTCATGTCTGTCGTGCCCCAAGGATCTGTCGTTCTTGACAAAGCATATTCATTAGATGTATTTCTTTTATTTTATATGTCCGAAACTAAAGTTTCCCGTCATCTCTTAAACTCTTGAAGCAAAACCACACAGCTATTTTTAATGTAGATAACCTTTGTCTTGACTGTCAGTTCAGTACACAAACGAGTCTAGTTTATCACTACGGCAGGTGAATAACCCCCAATAACGCGCTAACAACTAGTTTTCGTTTTATTAGCCTTAGTTGTAACAGGACACAGAAATGATGCTTTCTCTCTTTATAGCAAAAGAGATTGACGTGCTCAGGTTCAGTCGAAGACGATTAGGCTAATAAGAACTGTTCTAATCATCTACGAAAGAACTATCAATTCCTTTGTATACATTATCACAAATACCTAATTCTAGCCAATAGAATGTATTTGCAGCGGTGCATGTTAGGAGTTGATGGCTCTTGCATAATAAAATACCGTTTGAAGAAATTGCGACAAGAATATGAAATTTAAGTTCTGCATTAAAGAGTGGTCAACGCACTTTATTTGCGTTTATGAGGTTCAGTTGAAACGCTGCTTAGCATCCTTATGAATAATTAAACTTGCGCAAAACAAAGTTGCTTCATTAATGAGCCACTTAAAGTGAAACCTTGTTAATAGAAGCTACACGCAACATGAAATTATCAGGGGAATACGAGTGTGCAAGAAATAATTGTCTTTGTAGGGAAGAAAGATAACATCATTTTGTGCAACAAAGGGAATACAGATACGTTTAGGGATAAGGACTATACATTTTCTTGCATCCCGATAGCTATAAAAGGAAATATAAATTACATTGAAAAGCAGAAATATATAAAAATAAAGCAAAACATATAAAGACATATACGACTTATAATTACTTCGAAGTTAACTTGAGTCAATGGCGGGTAAACTTAATATTAAACATTAACGATTGTACGACTAGTCTTTGTGGGAGAGCTATTGCCTCTTGATTAAATAAATGACTACCATTGCAAATGACTTATTTTACAAAAAGCTTGCAAATTTATGCTTTATGTTAGATGCTAGTTGCTGAGATGATTGGACCCTGAACATTTACATCCCATCTCTCAACAAGAATAAGGAGTTAATCCACAATCCAGAAAAGAAAAAATATTCTAACTTATTTCCCCCTCTTTGAATGGTATGGAGACAAAGGAATCCCTATCCTATTTTAGAAATCGAGGCACGATTTATGTCTTCCTGCATCATTCACTCATTCATTCACTCACCTCACCTCACTCGCTCACTCACTCAATCTCTCTCTTTCTCCAAGTTTAATCTTCGGTTTGTTAAAAATAGTGTGTTTGATGTGCTCTTAATTTAAAAAGTGATCACCGAAGTGAATTTAGCCTTTGTTCTGTCTAGAAAACCATGTTGTAATACGTCATTCGAGCGATTATAGAAAGCCACGAAATACACAGAGGGAAAACACTGTACCCGCTAATTGAAACTATTCTAAAACTTTCAAAGGTGATGGACTCATCTGTACAACAGTTTCATGCAATCCATTCTTCTTCAAAAACCCTGCAGTTGAGGGAAGTTTATTTACTTATTTTTAATGAGGTTATGTTGTATCCAAGCGACATAAGTTCCTTTTAGTGAATGCAGTCGTTCTGAGTAGCTAGTTCTTAAGTTGTTTCGCTTCCTTTGTTCCTCTTTATACGCATATCACTTTGGTGATTAAACGGTCACAGGATATGCTGCTACTTACATTTAAATAAAAATAAGTCTTAATTTTTCATTCTTTCCCTTCGTGGCAAGCCAGTACTAATTCTCGGAGATAATACTCTCCTTGGTTTCCCCTTCCCTCTTAGATTACAGTAGTATAATTAATAGTTTTGATCAACTACGAAATATCCATAGTTAGTGCGCATTGTAGGGAAGACTACAACCAAGCAAACAACATAGCAGCGTCTGGCGTCAACACTCAAAATGCAATAGCACGGTGAAATGGAAGACACCACGAGATGGCGTAAAATCTCTCATCGCGATCGCGTGGTGTCCAGAAACAGCTAATGCATGGGGAAAAAATCACAACTCTTTCTCTGTGCATGCAACGCAAGCATAAATTTTGGAATCTCTTGCCTTATGTAGCGCGTTACGTGACTATATGAATGTTTCCATTCAATAACATAGATGCAGTCTTCGTTTATGCTACCTTTGCAGCATTTTTCATTGGGAATGGAGGTTTATTCTTAATATTATATAAAGCGTCTACATACTCACTGGAATGTTTTCATAGGAGACAATAAGAAACTAAAAGTTTGAGGCAAATCTTCACAATTCTAAAAAATCGGAACTTCTTTTTAAACTTTTTCTTCAAGTTCTGATAATAAATAATATCCTTGTGAACTGTATATATACTGGCGTAACATTTAGGTTAGTTTATGAGCCCTTTAAGCCTGCAATAAAGATTTCATGAAATCCTGAATGTTCTGTGAAGAATAGGTAGGTTTCATTCAGCGAAGTAAATATCCAACAAACTGACATCCACTCCAGAAAGAAAGAGATATGCATAACAGGTTTTCTTTTTCGCTCGTGATTAAGGATGGTCTTTGCGACTCCCGCTTTGAAAACAAATATTACTCTACGCGCTCCCAGTAATCCACACTGTCCTTGGTTTGTTGATTAAGGGTGGATTTTCGGCTACCGCTACAAGATTGTATATCGGTCGAATTCGCTCACAACAACTCTTTTTATCCTCGGCTTGTTGATTAAGATGGTCTTTTCGCCCTGTGCTTAAATGCTGAACATTCGTCGTATTCGTTCACAACAGCTGGTTTCTGTGATTAAGGGCTGCCTATACAGCTCCCACTTTAACCTTGAATGTTGATCATATTTACTACAATTAACTTGTTTTGTATTTGGTTTGCTACTTAGGCATACATTTTTGCCCCCGGATTAAAACTGCATATTGGTCGTGCTCGCTACCAGCAAACCATTTTGTCTCTGGTTTATCTGATTAATGACTTTTTCTGCTCTCGCTTTAAGACATAATAATGGTCGTATTCACTCTCAAAGATTCGCTTTTTACCTGACTTGTAGATTAACCAACTCTTCGTCTCTCGCTATATGATTGAATACTAGTCGTATTCATTCTCAATAATCCGGTTTGCTCTTGGCTTATTTATTTTGTATGGTATTTTCGCTGTTGATGTGTAATTTGTTACAGCATCGTTTTACCACGAGATGCCGTCAAAGTATTTTGAACAGGAAACCCTACTTTGGTTGGAGGTTGACAGGGATCCTTATTTGATGTCCCTGACTTTGGGGCAGCCGATATGGTGCACCAACTGCGCAAGTTACGCCCGTATGTTCGGTCCCCGCTTTAAGACTGAATGTCGGTCGTATACCTCCCAATAACGCGTTTTGTCCCTGACCTACCCGATTAATGACGACCTTTTCGTCTCCCGTTTAGTGTTTAAATATTGGCCATTCTGCAAAAACACGGGTTGTCTTTGGCTTAATGATTAAGGATGGTCTTTTCGGCTATCGCTATATGACTGAATACCGGTCGTATTTCAACATCCCTTTTTCTCCTCAGCTTGTTGACTTAAGATGGTCTTTTCGGACGCCGCTTAAGGTTGAATATTGATCGTATACGCTCATAACACATTTTGTTCTTGGCTTGTTTGATTAACAACGGCCTTTCCAGCTCTCACTTTAAGCTTGAATATTGATCATATTCACCCCAAATAACATGTTCTGCATTTAGCTTGTTCATTAAGCACGGTATTTTCAGCTCCAATACTACCTGTATTCGCTGCCAATAATGCGCCTTGTCCCTGGCTTATCTGATTAATCACAACCTTTTCAGCTCCCGCTTTAAGGCTGAATATTGGCTAGTCACTCTCAGAACACCGTTTTGACCCCTGCTTGTTAATTAAGGATGTTTCTGGCCCTCGCTTTAGGAATGAACATTGTTCGTATAAACTGCCAATAATCCGATTTCTCCCCGGCATGTTTCACTATAGACAACCTTCATGGCTCTTGTTTCAAGTCTTGAGTATTGGTTATATTCACACTGAATAACTTGTCCTGTCATTGGCTTGTTGATTAAACATGGTCTTTTCAACTCCCGTCTTATACATACGGCCAATTAACCGTTTTTTCTTGGCCTGATGATTACATGAGGTATCTTCGTCCGCCGCTTTAAAACTGAATGCTGGTCATATTTGTTACCAATAATCCGATTTGTCCCTGACTGATCCGATTAATGGCGACCTTTCCAGCTTCCGTCTTAAGATTGAATATTCGTCATATTCACTGCAAAAGTTAATTTTGTCCCTGGCTTGCTGATTAAGGATGGTCTTTTCGGCCCTCGCTTACGAGTGAACATTGCTTGTGTTCACTCTCAACACGCCGTGGTGTTCTTGGCTTGTTAAGTACAGCATTTTAGGCTACTGTTCCTGGACTGAATAGTAGTTTAATCGTACTTAATAGCCCGTTTTGTTTCAGACTTGTTCATTAAAGGTGCACTTTTCGCCTCTAGGTTTAAGAGTTAGTATTGATCGCATCCGCTCCCAATAGCCTGGTTTATTTCTAGCTTGCTGACCAGGGATGATAATTCTAGGTCCCACCTTGAGAGACTATTCGCTCTGGAGTCCTATATATGAGCGATATGTACTGAGCTCGTGTTTTCTAATGTCTCTGTGTATATCACTCGAGTTCGGATTTTGCTGCGCTCGCTCTCCATCGCTCAGGGTATCATTCCCCAGTAAAAACATCCCTCGAGTTGTACTTCAGCCAAGAGCGCTATTGAAACGTTTATATCATTAGAAGTTTGCTGTAGACCTCTGTCGAATTAGAACCGAGGGCCGAGTCGTTTTTATTTAAATCCTACCTGTTTCGTATAAGAAACACTGGAAAAATTGCAACATTTTAAGTAAATGTATTCTTTGTTAATCAACATATAGTGAAGGGAGATATATAGAGTAGTTAGTTCTCCATTCTTTTCTGATTGAATACCATTTTGCCATATATATTCACAATTTGCTTCTCTGCCGCTTGAACAGCTAACATTGCTAACATTGGAAATGGACAAAATTCCCATTAAAAATTTGCTATTTGCGTTTTGTATGAGACGGGGTAATAGAATATAAGGTATTTTTATAGGAAGTCACACAGAAGAAACGTCCGATGTTTGTATAGATTCAAGTGCTAATCGCCTTGTTGCGTCTTGGAGAGTAAACGATCTCACTCGTGGTTTTCAACCCTTTGATCAGGCCTGTAAAACTCGCGAATAACTTGAGCGACCCTCATTTTTTACCAGATAAACATACAGAATCAGTGCAAGACCGTGAGCGGGCTGCGTCCAGAGAGTACCAGATGTCCATGCTTGTCTCTGATTCATTTCAATAACCCGTTTTGTCTCTGACATGTTGATAATGGTGGTCGTTTCGGCTTCTAAATGACTATGTTTCGACTACAGTTATAATTTCCCAGACGGATATAAACATTTGTATTTGAGAGTATGTATACAAATGAGAGTGATGATTCAAGACAGCCTATTTGTGTGTGCCCGACAGACATGTGGAATAGAGTATATCAATAAACTCAGGTGCATGTTGGAAATATCTATTTGCGCAAACCGCGCTGCAATACGACGTGGGACTTTGAAATATTCTGCTCTCCTAATGTGCTCCATAATTTTTTCCATGGCTGTACGTTACTGCGGTTACAAACTACATATAGAAATCTGATATGTTACATTCACATAACTTTTTTATATTAGTGCGTATGCCAACTATTCTTACGAAAGTTTCTTTTTCTATCTACTTCATATTAATCGAGATAAACCATTGCTGAAATACCTACATTATACATTTCAGTATAAATACAAGGGGGTAGCGATGACTCAATGACTTAAAGACAACTTGCGGAAGGGGCCTTAGCACCTCGATCGAAAGGCGTTCATATTTTTAAAAAAATTATAATTAACATATTATTTTTTCAACCAATGTTTTAATAAGCAAAATTTCTAGTGTTCATAATTTTAACGATAGGGCTATAAGAACAAGTCAGTCCCACTACAAACAACGCAGAAATGAGCGGCAAAAGTTTCATCACTCTAGAATAAGTGGTTCTTGAGAAAATGGGATAAATGTATGCAGAAAAATAAGTCCCAGGAAACCTCTAACAAAATTAAGGGGAGGATGTAAGCTCTATGCTTACAATGCTAGTTTTAAAAAGTTTAACTCCATTTTTCAGAGAAGATATTTACTCTACAGGAGTGAAATTTAGTACATATATAAATCAATGTTTTTCAATGTACTGACCTTTTATATCACATAAATATTCCATATTAAACAAACAAAAAAAACAAAAAAAAAAAAAAAAAAACAAAACATGGAATATATTTTTTCACTCACACCCGTCATTGGACATTTAAATTTGTTTTAAAGACACTTCTGGTAAGTTTTTAAGGGTAAAAAGACTAGATTGTGATAAAATAGGCGTTAAACTTGCAAAATCTGCAAAAAACACAAAATTGATATTTTTGATCCAAACTAGCTTACATCCTCCCCTTAAGTGGCGATGGGGAGTACACGTGGCCAGGATATCTCAAAGCAGATGGGCCTATGCCGCAACGACGTGGGATTCTAGGCTTGGGAAAAGAAGCAGAGGGCGTCCACGACAGAGATGGTCCCAAGAATTTAGTGAAGCGAGCACAGTGTTTGGAGATCATTGGACAAGGGTAGCACGATACAGAATGAGCTGGAAATAAACTGTGTTAAATTTACATTAAATGTAAACTAATCTCTAGTTTCTAAGCAAGTTTTCAAAAATTTCGAATTTCGTGAAGTTTAAGAAGTGAATCGTGAACAAAGCCATTGAACAGTTTAAGTATTCTCTAGTGTGTAAGCAAATAGAATTTAACCTACAGGAAAATTAACTTACTCAGTCTGTGAGTACTATTGAGCTAGCCCTACCTTGGTAGAAGGCTCTTGCCTCAAGGGATATTACGGGCTATATTTATCTTTATCTCGTATGTGGCTTAAAATAAATGTGCTTTAAAGAATCCACATTTTTTGTCTACTATTCTTCTGGTTTATCAATTACACAAAAGTATACGAAATTCCTTACCAATGAAGGACTTCACAGGATATTCACCGAAAATGCTAGATGTGCATTCATTCTATTAACGCCCTTAAGAGTTTTTTATACACTTTATTAATTTTCATATAAATGGTTCACACATGTGGTATTTTCACCAACATCGTTAGTCATTTTTAGAAAATCGAACACTTTTAAAGCTCTTCCATGCAAAGGCTAATTTGGGGTGGGGAAATTGAAAATCTTCGCGTCGCATCTTTCAGATATTCTGAACTTAAATACCAAGTTTGGTTTTTATCGGTGGTTTTGTTTTCGAGTTATGCTGTTCACACACACACACACACACACACACACACACACACACACACACACACACACACACACACACACACACACACACACACACACACACACACCACACATACAAAAACATATATACATACACAGACAGACGTGCGCAGGGATATTTTCCGAACATTCTTTTCATTCAGGGAGCCTCATGACCTGTATTTCTGGTGAAATGTCGATATCGAATCTTTGTGTGGAATGCAATAGCTTCTCTCCCAACTATGTACGTGATAGAAAAAGTAAAACCTTTAGAAAGCTATACAGGAGCAGCGGTCGTCTCCTTAGCGTGGTTGTAGCTGCTTACCAAACGGAGAGTCAGGTTTAATTCCCGGTACCGGCATGGGCATTTTCTACTGCCGGTAAGCCTGGTAGGTATCTGGAGGGGAGTGACTGAGGAGCTACTTGATTGAGAAGTAGCGACCTCTGGTAGCAAAGACCGCATATAACGACCGGGGCGCTGACCACGTCCCACCTTCCAGCAATGCACTCCGCTCATGGCTCCGGTGATGGGCAGAGGTAGGGACGCAGCAGCTGGGCGGTAGACCTTGGCCCGGAAAGGGCTGTTGCGCCGCGGGGTTAATGCAGGTCAGCGACAGTAGCAGTGAATGAGTGTGTGAGCGGGCTAAAACCCATCGACAGCTAGGTCATTTGGCCCCCGAAGCCAAATTTTAAAGTCTAAAAACACTCACAAACTAGTGTGGCTAAACGATGAAAGCTAAAACACAAGATTAAAATGCCAAATAGTTAAAACATTAAACAGTGATAGCTAAAAAGTTAAAACAGTAAAGAGTTAAAACGCTAAAAACAAATGGTAACAAAAAGAAAATACAAATCGAAGTTCATATTCTAAAACCGTAAAATCCAACGCCTAAGAATAAAACACACGTTAAACGTGTTTCGTGAAATCAATTTGGGCGACGAACCGCAACACCGTATCTACGAATACCGAGTCGTCGTCCAGAACCGACCTCGGGGTAAAACCCAGCCCAAGGGACTGGCGCTCCCCAGCATGTCGCGGACAACCAATCAAAACGTGCGAGATGGAGAGTTGCATGTCACGACAGTGACATGGTACTGGGGTTATTATTATGATTATTACTAGTATTAGTATTGGTGGTGGCGGAGGCGATGATAAAGAATAAGTGAAGTTCTAAGGTGTAACAGTACGAACTACACCAATCTCCATTTCCACAGCATATATGAATGAACAAGCACAGGTATTTTTAAGCAGTTGGCTTCCAGTTATCTACAGTCAAAACATATGTCAACACAAAGAACGTAACCAACAGGAGCACTAACGGTTCACTAACGGCATTTAAACACCGTCTGTTGAGTGCTTCTGACAAAAAGCCAAGAAGCTGCACGTGGGATGGGGTAGTTTATTAACTGCGACCTTCTTACCTTAAGTCAAGTAACAGTTCACAATTTAATTTGCCTTTGTGCTGTTTTTAATACTAAGGCATTCCTACGCCTACTAATGAAACAAAATAAGTCTGACAGAGTAACAAAGTTCATAATCGCAGCATCAGCAAATACTACTGCGATAGCTGCGTGTAAACCAATAGAATTTTAAAAGTAAAACTAAATTGATACACGCCGGAGATATTGAAAACCAATTATCATTAAAACTACAGTTTATCTAAAGCAGGGCCTCTCAAAGCTTAAAATCGCATCGGATGCAATCCAAGGGGCAGAGATTCCTTGCACCGTGCATCGTGGCGACTCGGTTAAGCTCGGCTTAACTTGCATGCTGCCAAGCGAAGAAGCGAAGATTCGAGGAAACCTGTGTTGCTAGATGTTATCTACTACGTATAGTAAAGTACAGGAAGTGTTGTATTTCATCCAAAAGTTTGATGTCAAGATTTCACCGAAAATATATACGTTTTGAGACTTTCTGAATCAAAAAAAAAAAACCAAAAAAAACCATATTTTTAGAAAAAGGTCGCGCGCGAGTGTGTATGTGTGTGTGTGTGTGTCAGTCTCTGGACAGCATAACTCAAAAACGAAAAGTCGGTTAAAAACTAAAGTTGGTATTTAGGTTTAATGTCTTTCAGGATGTGACGCGAAGATTTTGAAGAAAATTGCTTCACCCTAAACTACCCTTTACATGGAAAAATTTTCGAAGGTTTTGGTTTTATAGAAAATGGTTCTAACGATTTTGATTAAAATGCCATATGTTTGAGATATTTTTATGACAAATGAAATGTATATCTGTAGTCGTACTTACTCTGGATGACTTTTGCATGACTAGTAAATCGTAAGAGATAGACCAAATCTTACTGTACAAAACATGCAGATCTTGCTAAAATACACAATTTACGTCCAAATGAGTTTCTTGTAGAGTGAACCATTTCGGAGGTATGCCTTGTTATTTGTGTGAGTTCTGGAGACCTTATACTTCTGTCAAATGGAACATTGTTATTCATTTTTTATATGCTAACCGTGCAAACAGAACGGAATTTGAAAGCTTTAAAAGATTTTATTATCACCCAAAGTCCACTGCATTCCCATATTTCCCTTGTACCTACAAGGAAATAAACAATAAGATAATGTCTGCAAATGTTTATATCTCAACTAACACGAAGAAGATGTAGGAATGAGTTTGTAAGAATGGTTAATACAAGAGTAGAGCAAGTCAGGTGAGTGCAACACATCAGATATTATATTTAGTAACCCCCTTTTAAATTCCATGGTCATATCGGGGGCTTTGACATGAGAAACAACTCGATGACTGTAGGCTATTTGAAGTCATTCTTTCCTGAAGCACACTCATCCCCACATGCAAATTTCCAGACTCCGTAGAGGGTACAGAAATATGCAATTAAAGAACCTCCCAAGACAGCCAGCCTACGAATTGGAGAGCTCTGGATTGAAATGAAAGAATACTCTTCAATAGACCACAGAGGCAGTCTAGTTTATTTGGTTTTTGTTTTTGTACTGAGATGCAAAAGGGTACAACTGGATATACATAGGTATACTATCAATAATGACTAACTTAATAGTTTTCTGCAGCGTGTGACCAAGAGGTACTCCGAGTCGAGAATCGGTTTTGATTCATCGTGGTGATAATAGTATTAACGGCGCTACCAACTGTCAGGGTCCATATCAGCGTTGCCAGCGTGCAGAAATGTCACTAAGTTTTTTATCCGCTCTCGAACGCCAACTTCCTAGCAATCTAAGGCACAGAAAGCCAGCACTCAACCAACTGTGCAACCAAGGCTGCATCATTCATTGACAGCATAAAGCCTATCACCGACGGCTTGCTATTAACCATAAAAGGTATATACCCTCCGAATAGATGTGCAAGAAATGTGGATGTGCAACACTCAGAGGCATGTACTTGTGTATTCTGTTTGCCATTGAAGGGCACACGTTGGAAATTCTTATACGAACCACACCGTTGTGTTACAGGACGTCACTGTATTAAGTTAATTTTTAAAGCGAGTGTTATGTCTAAGGGGAAGGATGTAACGCAAAACATGTGCGGTGGAGAAGTTGCCTAAACAACACTGCGTTCACTCCAAAGTGTACTATTAGAGCAACAATCATAAAGCGTCACATGTCTCACAATCTCACACGAGTGTAAAATAAAATAACTGTTAATTTTTATTGCATAACCATATCAACGGACCACCTCCGTAGTGCAGTTGGTAGCGCGCTTGCCTCTGGCGCGGAGGACCCGGGTTCGGTCCCCGGCACCAGCATGGGGATTATATCCCCTCTGGGAGGTCTGGCACGGGTTGCACTCAGCCTCGTTAGGTCCCAGGGGGACCAATTGAGGTGCTACCCGATGGAGAAGCAGCGGCCCCAGGTCGAGAAGACCGCATAACTGGCCGGGAGGGCACGGGGCGCTGACCACGTCCCACCCTCCAGTACTGCACCTGGGGGACGCAGCGGCTGGGCCCTTCATGGGCTGTCGCGCCGGGGTTTAGTTAGTAACCATATCAACGTCCCTGCATTCCACACAAACACTTTTTATTTACATTAGCAGGGAACCGAATTAGCATTTATCATTAAATTCATGTTGTCTTATGCTAGTGATACAAGTACTCCGCTTAAACATTTCACGGATCGAGCAAATTACAGTTTGAGAGCGATTATGGAAGGATATGTGCCGTTTAGATCACCGTTTATTGCTGAGACGTGAAGGATTCTCAAGTTCAGATCTGAGCACCTTGGTGGTTAGGCAACTTCTCCGACACACGCGTCATGCATCTCTGCGGAAGTACCAGGCGGATTTAATTCGAGGTACAGCGGCTAGACAAATGGCGTCAGGCATTTCGTGGCACACTTAAATTAATAGCCAAATACGCAAATATTTGAAACTACTTGAAATATCATTCATATAAACACTGGACACGAGTTATCTCTTAAAGGTTGTATATTCTCAGGAAAAATCGGAATTAAATATATTAAATATTTTCTAAGTATAGAAGTTTCTCCTATTACAGTCATATAACTTGAACTTAAAATACCAATATTATTGCACGTATGCGCCAGGACACTGGCATAGTCAGAGAGGAGAATTTCGAGATATGTCCTTCCTCTGAAATTTCTATGAAATTTTATATAAACATCTTTTTATGCAAAATTAGCTTACAAATATCGGCTAAATTACATAATAAAAACACAATCCTCATTTCAGAAAATGAGATTATAACTATTCAATTAAGTACACGCATTTATACAGTTAAACCCGTTTCACATGCACAAGAAATACATCTACAAACACATCATGTATTTTTCATTACATATCAATAACATCTGCAACAAAATTAAAGTAACTTGCTCTGAAGTTTTACTGTACTCTTTCAATGAATACAGAAAGTCGAACATTTTAAAGCAACGTTTACAGTTAAATTATTCTTCTCACGTATCTAAAGAGTTAAACAGCCTGTGAATGGCCTTTAAATATTGGGAGAGAAAGAATTATACTTAATCTATACAGTAAACTGTCGATAATTTGGGTAATGGGGGAGAAGGTGCACGAAAAATCGAAAAACACGAATAATCGGGAAACCTGAAAATTGATGTTTTTAAGGTACAACAAGTATAAATATGAAATCACTATTTAAAAAAAAATATATATATATTTTTTTTTTGTTCGAAAGTTCTTCCAGTTCTGTACTGTAAGCTACACCAAATTAACATAGGTATTGTAGGCCTCTTTATTTCTTAAAATATGCACTAATTCTGAGAGACGTTCGCAGCTTTTCACACAGCACTTGAAAGTTTACATGCTGCAATAATGTCATTATACTGAAACCCCCCCTCTGCCCCACGGTACAAGGCTGACAAGGTTACTGCCTTCATCCCCACTTCCACATTCACTGTCCTCTTCCTTGTTTTGTTGTACACTTCCGGTGTCACTCATGTATTGGAAGCCGGGTTAACATGCGTCTATTACTAGCCACTCATTTAAGTTTTCTTCATCGATATCTTCAAAGTCATTTAAATCCGTTGCCAAATTCATTATTTGTGAAGTTATTTCTTCATCACTGAAACCTTAAAAATCACTCTCTTCTATATCTGGAAGAATTTTCCTCCACGATCGAACTAGTTTACGTGGCTCAACGCCTTGCCAGGTACCAGAAATCCCGTGTATCACATTTAGAATTGCCATTTTCTTCCAGAATATCACAAAATCATCTTCATCAACTAGCATTCTGAGTACACCAGCCGGATAGCATCGTCTTACCAATGCGTGCACCTATGTATTCCCTGGTTCATTGTCTGTATAATGACAATCACGTTAGAAGATAAACTTTTCGTTACTGTGACTCCGGCATCAGATACGAGAATGCTCATAGGGATGTGAAGGGGTGTTTTTCAAGCACTAGAATAACCTTCTGTAGCATTCCTTCCTGTCCTAAAATCGCCGAAGTTGTGGTATGAAAAGTATCTGGAACCACTCTTTGAAACATTTCATTATCCATCCATGCTCCTTTTTGGGTATAATAATGGAAGGGGAGTGGTCCTTAGCAGCGTCAAGTTTCAACAAAAGATTCGAATAGTCAGGCGATGACTCAGGCGATGACTCAGGCGGTAACGTCTGTAGCCCGCATTCGGGAGGCCGCGGGTTCGATCCCCGTGACCGCGCTCTGAAATGGGTTTTTCCGTGACAGGCAAATGCTGGGGTGCATTAATCTTTTCTCCTCGGCTTCCTTTCCCTTAATTTCTCAGTTACTTTCCTTGTCATCTTTCAGATTTGGATGATAGCGCGGTTCGTTCCAACGAATACGGACAGATGGCATAGCTGATTGCGCATTGAAGCACTATTGGCTCTCCCTGGAAGTTGCTGCAGTGCCGCAAGGGTCGCCTGGGTGGAGGACACACTTCGGTTGTGCTACAGGTGTCAATATATGGAACTGTTAGGAACTTATATGTGTCTCTGTGCTTCGTTGACTCCGCTCTCTGACAAACATTCGGTCTCACTTCGCCTCATCGCTTTTCCCTGGGGATGGTAGCCAGCAATAGATCCATGTCGGGGTCGCAGCGGGTCGAGGTGTTCCCCCTCCGCAGACGGACAGACACACACGTACATATACATACACACACAAAAGGTTAAAATAAGTAAGCAATTGGCAGGCCTTCTAGTTAATCAGCGAGTTGTAGCTTGGCGGAGATTAATGGATACGTCATTCAGGTATAAATACTGTTATTTAATCTGAAAAATAAATCGATCTACCTATTCCAGGTTTACAATGTCTTTGTCATCTTCCTGCACTCATCGAGGAATTTTAGTCGTTCTCCACTCCTCTGTCTTCCTCTCCTTTCTTTCACTGTTTGAACTATTCCTTGCTTCCATGTTAATTTGGGTCTTCCCCTCTTCCTAAGCCATTCATGTACGTCCTTCGGCAGTTTGTCCGCATCCATCCTTCTAATGTGTCCAAACCACCTTAATTATTCTGTTTTGGTTTCTTTAGACAATTAATCTTTTACTGTTATTTTTACTTTCTCTAATACGTTTATGAAGTAGAGAAGGTATTGTATTCCACCCAAAAATTGAATTCGTCCGATATGACACAATGTTGGAGGACGTTAATAAAAAAAAAAAAAAAAAAAAATGGATGCCAAGATTTCACCGGAAATTTATGCTATAAAAATGAATAAAAAAAAAGCATTTTTAGAAAAAGGTCCGTGTGTGTGTGTGTGTGTGTTTGTGTGTGTGTGTGTCACTCAGTCTGTGGGTAGCATAACTCAAAAGCGAAAAGTCGGTTAAAAAACAAAGTTGGTATTTAAGTTTAATGTCTTTTAAGGATGCGACACGAAGATTTTGAAGAAAATTCCTCCATCCTAAACCACCCGTTAAATGGAAAAGTTTTGATTTTGTCGAAAATGGCTAACGATTTTGACTGCAACACATTAGATTTTGTCCCCTTATAATTGTGTTTCTAATTTGGTCTCTCCTTGATATCCTTGCACATCGTGGCCAAAAATCCATTTCTGTAGAATATATACCAGTGCTATTACGTACTACATTGTGTTTGAGTTTGTGTTTGTAATAAACTGCAATTTAACATAAAAACACGTGTATGCCACTGGTCAGGCGTAGACGACTCGCGGGATGCCTTGAGCGACCTTCAGTTTTTTACCTGGTAAACATGCAGTTATCAGTGCAAGGTCTTGAGCAGGCTGCCTCAATGAGCATTAGTTGCCCAGCCCTGCCACTGTTCAACTCATATGTCTATATTTCACGTATTTATGCAGAGATGACTAATGGAGTTCATCAAGCATATGCACGAGTTTCCTCACCCTAAATTGCAGGGAAGAAGCATTCTTACATCCACTTAAGCGTGACATAGTTCACAACATATTTGGCCAATGTATGAAAAAATTCAATATTAAAACATTCAGGGCCTTTTTTGTGATAAATGTACGATAGACGAATAAAATACCATATGTTGTACTTACTGGTGCTGACAGGGGTGCTACACTAGCTTAATGACAATGCGAAAGTTTATCAAAATGCCAGCTTTAGCATTCTGCATTTTTGCTGATTCTGACATATGTTACCAGAAGGACCTATTTGCAACAGGAGAGACAGAGTTTGGTTTGAACAAGAAGGCGTCATAGTGGAGGAGAATGTTTATAGCTGATTTTCAAGGCAAATCCATTCTGCTGTTGCTCAAGCCAGTAAGGCACAGTCACCTTCCTTTTGCTTCGCTAACTGGGGCAGTACATTTCCTTGTTATTCCACATCTGCCCAGTCAGTCTTGGATACTTCCCGCAAGACGTATTATGCTTGGAAGGAGAGAGAGGATGAAATCGACCTTTGCACTGTCAGATGCTATTATCTTAAGTTACTACTAAACATTGTGAATAAGAAAGGCTTACTATTTATTCACAAGACCAAAGAAATTTAAGACATTGTATAATAAATGATAATCTTCATATTCTAGTTCTATTTTTAAGTTTTATTTGCTTCATTCGAGAAAAATTAGCTTGCAAATGCATGTAGAGACAAAAATTGCCAATATACTAGCGCCAAATGCCCTGAGACAAGTATATTTATTTCTAGAAGCAAGTTTAAATGCTTCAATTCTAAGAGTCTCTTTATAAATGCTTTTTACAATACTTTCTACTCCGGATTCTACTCCGGTGGAGTTCACCATTTTTGTTAGGAATACAATAGCGTCCACGGCAAGGGAAGGGGTGTGTCGGTAGATAGTCCACGTGACGCGTAGGGAGGTTCATCCTGCGTTTGGACATGACTGTTCTACATTGTAGCACATGGTCTCGTGCTACTAGCGTTCCAATGAAACTGGACAACACCACCCTTACACTTCCTGATATGAGTGACTGTTTTACAAGTCGCTTCTTTTTTTAAATACCAGTGTAAGTACATATTTACTGAAACGAATCGACAACCTCCAACATTTGTGGGTTGCCAAATTCGACAAAGTGAAAATATAACACATTAATAACAATATTTGCAGCCATAAGACAAATATTTAAGGTTGGGTTTAGCAATTTAAAAACAGGATATAGTAATAGTATTAACAATATAATGGTTTTATGCATGCGGAATAAAGGCCAACATCTAAAAGAGGTACCAGGCATATAAACGCATTAAAATGTACAAGATTGCTCCTTTTTATGAATTCTGAAATGGAAAACCATGTTTATATTATTGCAATGAAACTCTAAAGCAGTCTCCATACAATTCTGCTGTCATATTCAAAATTATTAAAATCTATACCTACTGTTTATGAATCTAACCTTAATATCAACCTGGAGTTCTGTAATTTATAAGCAAAGCAACTAACCATCAGCAAAACAAACTTGTATTTGACATACTGCTCTGCATGGTCCTAGGAAAGAGATAACGTGTATAAGATAGTCAACAAACATGTAAGGTATCGATAAATACCGGAAGTAGTAAAGGCGCAATATTGCAAAATCTGCAATTATTGCATATAGCAGCTGGTGGTGCGTAGTAAATAAATAAGGTTGATATGGAACAATATTATTGTGATAGTCAACCTTTCCTGTTAGACGCCAAATATGTAGGAGTCAAAATGGTGCGGAGATACCTACATTGTCCACAGTTCTCTTTCTTTGAGGGTTATACACAACAAAATTCAAGTCAATCATTTGTACTGCACTCAGATCAGGGTCATGGTTCTAAGAATTTATATTATTGTTCCATTTCAAACTATTATTTCTCAATGAAGAATCTAACTTGCTTAGTTCCATGAAAGGAATTTCTGTGGTTATATTGCAAACGCCATGCACGCTGTTCCCGAACTCCCATGCACTTCTTGAAGTCATCTATCTTAGTTGTATACGACACGCCGGTAATGTTGGTTTATGTTACAGGAGTGATGATGATCTGAGTGTGGGCCCTTGGGGCCCTTTATGCCTCTTATGCCGAGCTATCATTCAAGCCCGACAGTCCGAATAAAGCAGACTACTTCCTTGGTATCTACCGCTATTATGTCCTCAAGCTCCAAATGGATACCAGGGATACATGTCTGTGCATAGCGAATGCGTCACATTCGCATAGTATATGTTGGAAAGATTCAGAGTCTATTCTACATTTCCTACACCTGGGAAATTGTGTGAGTCCCTTAATGTATAAGTGTTTATGTAAGGTAGTGTGGCCAGTAAGATATCCAAGAACGCGTCTGAACATAGATCTTGTTAAATTGAGGAGAAACTCATTTAATGTACGGTCATATCCCATAATAAATGCATGGGCTTTTCTGGCAGCGACTTGTTTACTAAAGATCTAAATAAGAAACCGAGCCGGAAGCTGGGTTATCTCATACTTCACACTTCTGGGGGACACTCCAAAGGAGGACTCAGATCCTATAAATCTTAAGCCCGTACCCCTCTGAGACAGAGCATCTGCCATCTCATTACTTCCTCTTGCTATCAAAACATATACTATCAGCATAACCCTGGTTGAGTCTGCTCGGTAGCTCATCTTAGACCAGACACCATAGAGTGGATGACAAGACCCCTCCATCGGGGTACTGATGACCTCACGGTCTCACCCCCAGAATCACCTCAGCCTTTTGCCCTACCAAGGTTACCGTAACCCAGTCCGTAACCACTGGTCTGACTTTCCCACTCTCCAGGTTCTTCTTGGTGGTGACCAAAGAAATATTATTAAAGACACCCTTAATGTCTAGGAAAACTACCATGGCCAGTTCAACACAGTCCAGTCTGAAGATTAATTAAAGCAGCGTCGATTCCGTGGATTTACTGGGCAGTAGGCATACGGATGGGAATGTATAGGTCTATGAGCCAACACCCCGTCCTTCAAATGTCTGTCTACCAGTCATTCTAGAACCTTCAACATGAAGGATGTCAGGCTGTTAGGATGAAAATTCCTAGGTTAGCAGTAAGCTTGTCTGGCTTAGGCATAAAACCACTTTGGCCTATTTCCAGATATATGAAACATACCTCATGGCCGGGCAGGCCCCAAATGTTCTCAAAGGTGTAGAGAAATAATCTCCCAGCTCTCTTGAAGAAAGATTCCACCTACAGCTGCACTCTTATAACTCAAAATTAAAAATGGCCCACTTAACATTTTATAATCTATAATCTCCTAGGCCACATGCCAGCCTTCTTTTGAGGGCCTAGATCCTTTGGCCAGATTAGTTCATGTTCCATTGTTTGCGTCCCCGAAAAATAGGTTTCAAGCAAGGTCTCCCCCTCTCTTATTGCGTCCACGCACTAGTGGGTTCCTCCAAAGAAGACAGCCTGGCCCTATCTCTAGAGACCAATAGTTATCGATTACTCTTGAATGATATTCACAAAAGACAACTCATGAAGCTTCGGGGAGCTTTTTTATCGCTTTTTTAACAATTTTTGGGATTCTTTATACTTGTCTCAAGTTGCCAGACACTTATCAGCCTTATACGCGTCATAAAATCGGCAGGTCCATTTCCTAATGAATTCTAAGTAGGATCCCATCTAAATTGATCACTTGCCCTTACCTCACGAGGGCAGTTCCTTTCATATGCGGAGATCAAGGTGTTTATGAAACTACAAACAACTCAAAGTCCTCTCGGCCTTTTATTCTTATGTGAGGTTCATTTTTATGATTGTCCACCAGACCCCCTTTAAACCTGTCTCAAATGGTTCCCCTGGGGTTCCTGTATAAATGGTCCTTTCCTTTTCCTTCAAGATGAAAACGAACATGCCTGTGGTTATATAAAAAGGGTTTTTACTGGCTTTCCAGTTCTAATCTGTTTCTAGGATTCCAACGAACCCTAGTGTTAAGTCTAGAACCTCCTCCCTTTGAACACTAACAACGTTCGGAACATTCCCTATAGATTCAGTATCTCTAGATCTGTTGTGCTCAAACATTCGAGCAATGCCACTCCTCTCCCATTGATGTCCGTGCTACCCACACGCTGCGATGCGCGTTGCAGCCACAGCCAATCAATAAGTTGAGGGCTCTCCTACTCAGGGGTTAATCAATTTTGTGGCCGTGTACATACATGTGTTCTTAAAGTACAGTATGCATTATACAAATAAAACTTCCCACACTGGAGCGGGATTCAAACTCTGAAAGTTGTTGTCAGAATTCCTTCTCCTTAACCGTCCATTACAAAGCACAATCGCAGATATGTAGGTCAAAGCGGCTACGTAACAGGCAATCCACAGGTATCAGATTCATGGCGAACATAATATTACCTGTCTTATAGTTGTCATCAACATAATTACTGTACCGAAATGTATAGAGAAGTATTACATTAATATTTATATTACATAGATACATGATACCATACACAAGGGTATATCGATTAGACCGATGTAAGAATCAAAGCTAAATTTAGTACAAAGGCATCTGCTTCGTAAGCGGTGACCTATTCAAGCAAAGTCGGCGGCGAGTCAGGAACCCCGTACACAACAATTCATATTGCTTTTAAGACCCGCTTACTTACAGCATTCATTGCTTCAGTTTTAGCATCAGCAATGCTGCAGTAACACTGTGTTGACACATTGCTTTCTGCTACAATATGATTACACTTCTGTCAGAGTATAGCAGCCAATTCGCAGGAGGCTTCACGTCTAAATATGTTGCAGATGCACTGATGCAACGCGAACATTCTTTCGTTGTGACGGGGGGAAAACGGTGGAAATGGATCAGCGCGAGCGTCTTTGTGCACACTGCTACTGCTTGAAGTTATTGATTTCCGTAAAAACAACACAAAGGATGTAGCTCACGATGGTGCAACGTTTGTGCAGCCTAATGAACTTTTCCTACAACGTCCGATTAATAAACAATAGAGAAATTGAACTAATTGCTTTGTCTCTCATTAAGGGCCACGCCAAAAAGGCCTTATTAAAAAGCACTTCTCATTTTCTGAAACAGAGAATAAGCCAAGAACGCCATTTTTCTGCATTACACAGAAATATTCTTATAATAGGGGTTAGGAGTAGACAGACGGAGGTGCCTCCAGTAACTAAAGCACAGCACCGCAAGTAGGCCACAGTGGGCCCTTTTTGCTTCCAACGCGGCCCTAGGAAGGGGAGATTAGCGAGAGACCCGAAGGACTACCAGATGTAGACAACGATATGCGCTAGTAAGGACAGGGTCCCGAACAATTCCACTTGGAATCCATCTTAACGCCAATTAGCACTACCTAATACTCATGCCCCGGGGCCCCATGGCACTGAAGACAGCTCCCAGAAAGGGTGCTGAGCGAGGCCGCCAGCGCCAGGGATAAATATTTTCTACAGCGCAAATTCCACCGTCCTGTCACAACACATTAATCACCGTCGCCTGGCCCCGCTATCCAGAAACAGATGGAAGGTAATGATGGGGATATGAAAGTCGTAGTAAAAGTTGAACCACCCCAGCATTCACCTACCGACCCGGGTAAGCCACGCGACACCCATATCCAGAGTGGCTGACCTGACGGGAATTGAACAAGAGAACGCCTGCATTACGGCGGAGCCATCTCGCTCACCATTTCTTTTAATAAGTAAACTTGGCTCGAAAATAACAGCACCTTCCGACCTTTAGTAAATAGTACGATTTACATTTGAGGCCGTTTCTTGTAATTAATTCACCTCACAATAAGGAAATATATAGATGACACAGCTTATTGGGATACCCCAAAAAACAACTGTCATTTTCTCCCCATTATGACGCGGTCTAGTTATATTCGGTGATATTCCATCTGATAGGTTGCAAGACTATCACCAACTGTTCGTAAACTATAACCATGGTAAAGCTACAGCCATAGTTGGTGTTATTGCATCCGTCATGTTGCCGCAGAAGCCCTTGTTTTTGATCACGTGGCAGAGAAGCCAACCGATAGATTTTAAAACAAGATTCTTTTTAGACGCCGTATTAATTAACTGTAGTCATTTTATTGCTCGAGTTTGCGTGATTTTCTCCTTTTAGAGGCAGTGTATGCAGTTATAGTTACTGTTTTTATTTTTGTGTTCGCAACACAGTAGTGCATTAAATATATATTACGATATTTAGCGTTCGGAAATCATTTTATCTAAGTGTTATTGCAGAACAAGATTTGCGGAAGATGAATAGGTTCATCATGTGTTGTGCAGTAACGAAGTCAAGCTCAAGTTCAAGTTCATCGTTTGAAAGCATGTTACTTTAACCTGAGGATAGAAATAATGTTTTTATAATGTACGTTGGCAGTACTACTTTTTGGCCTAATTTCGTCTACAGTTTTGTGTAAGTCAACCATAATGAATTCATGGGAACTGCCGATAAGCTGTTTGCCCTATACGACAGGTTAGCTTTTTGTAATTTCCTAGGTGGCAGCGCAGATAAGCATTGAATTTCCATCTATATTACAAATATTTCTTCTGTTTATACAATGCTTGATGCAAAAGAACCATTACTTGGAAGTTCAATGCTTACAAACAGCTTATGAATGGTATATACTCACATATTGCCATAAAAAGAATACTGAATCTCAGTTATATGATTCTCACACATCATTATTGGATAATACAGTTGTTACAGGAGCTGTTCTGGCTCCTACTAGAGTCTTTTCCCTTCTCTGCAATTATACAGCTGTTCGGTTAGGAGAACTACAAGATTATATTGTCAGCAACTACGTCTGCAACAGAACTGTGGATCGGTTGAATCAGTATCAGAGTGAGAGAGTGAGTGAGAGGATGAGTGAGTGAGAGGGTGAGAGGGTGAGTGAGTGAGAGGGTGAGTGAGAGAGTGAGTGAGTGACTGAGTGAGAGAGTGAGGTACAGAGTGAGTGAGAGAGAGTGAGTTACTAAGTGAGTGAGTGAGTGAGAGTGAATGAGTGAGTGACTAAGTGAGTGAGAGAGTGAGTGAGAGAGTGAGTGACTGAGTGAGTGACTGAGTGAGTGAGAGTGAATAAGTGAGTGAGAGAGTGAGTGAGAGAGTGAGTGACTGAGTGAGTGAGAGGGTGAGTGAGTGAGAGGGTGAGTGAGTGAGAGGGTGAGTGAGTGAGAGGGTGAGTGAGTGAGAGGGTGAGTGAGTGGGTGGGATTCAAGGGCTCGTCGACAACGAGGTCGTTTGCTCCCGAAGTCAAAAGATAAAAACACTAAAACGAACAAAGCTTCTAAGCTTCAGAGGCAAATCAGCTAAAAGTTAAAAAGGGAATTGTAAAAAATGAATAGTTAAAGCGCTAACAGGGTACGACTAGAATATTAAAATCCAAATATAAAACGTAGGCTAAAAATTCAAAGGTGAAAGTTAAAACAACGGAACGAGTTAAAGATTCAAAGTCAAAACACCAGCTGGCTTAAAACACCAAAACGTAAAACATAAATAAAACTTAACATATTAAAAGTCTAAAAAGCTCCGAAGATAAAATAGTACTAACACTTGCTTCGCGAACCCAATTTCGGTGACAAACCGCAGCACTTTTTCTATAGATACGGGGTCATGGCCGAGAATTGAACGCAGTGTAATGCCGAGGTCGAGGGACTGGCGCTCGCGAGTATATCGCGGAGAATCAAGCAGGGCGTGCGACACAGAGAGTCGTATGCTGCACGTCGGACAGACAGGCGCCGGGTCACCACGCAAATGGTGGTCATGAGTGGCTCGCGTGTGACCTATTCAGTATCAGAGTGATGGCACAATAGGTTAATCCAACTAAACTTGGTCAACGAACTGGAAATTAGAAAGGATTGTTCCTTCGTCCTACAATATTTAAACCAATGAGGGTTCATATTCCAGAAGCTCCGGAATTATTTCAACAACACAAATTCTATGTCCATCGTTGCAATCCTATACTACAAGAAAGCAAAGAAATTGTCTTGTCTGTATGAAATATTACAAATCATAGTTTGTTGTCTTCCAAACTGCTATAACTTTTCAAGCAAAAATGCAATATAAATGATAGGGTATTTTGATTTAAAATGAGATTTTTATTGTTATAATAATATATGCTGCATTCAACAACGTGAGTACTATTTCGCAGTATGTGTTTTGTGCTCTTAATATACCATCAACTGCCAGGGTACTTCAAAGCGATAAACGACATGAAACTGAGATAGAGTCCTTTGGCATTAATACATCACCTTTGAAGAGAAACTCGGGTTTAATACTTAGAAAGTGACACTCATAGAGTTAAACATATTAGCTTGGCACCGCAAGAAGCACTTGAATGTTCTATAACGTGTGCATTATTATTGCTGCCTGTCTGATAAGCTTCCGTTTTCCTGCCATACATTACGTTAGATGTGGAATTTTTTATTAGAATATTAATTTGCATCGTTCATCATGGAAGTGGCATATACTGAAAGGACACTGGACGGAAACCATATGCACCAACAAAAATTATGCCTCTATTTGAGCATTATCATTTCCTTCACTTAACTCTTAATCCATTCACTATTTTACACTGAGATATTTACAAGGATGAAAGGTACTTACAGGTGGTATTTCCACACATCTCAATGATGCATTTGCACTCCTTGGATATTTCACGGTTGTTAAAGGGGCGCACCCTTACGGCCACCTTCACTGACGACATCTTTGATGGAGCCTGAAAAGGATAAGAGTTATGAAACATAGGCTCAGTGTTAAGAAAATCTATTGTAGTTGAACCTAAATACTAATAAATATTTATTTGCATTCTTCACCATGTAGGTTTAAACCTTATGTAATTGTTCTATTACCGAAAAATAATGCTTTCAGTAATTCCTGTTGTTTGTTTGATTTTCTTTTTTAATTTACAGCTTCGACAAGCATACTTCTGTTTCTAGCTTTCAATTCGCCAAAACAAATTATTCTGTAGATTATCCATTATCGAGTTCAAGACTACACCAGACCTGACGAATGCACTCACTATGTGTGAACACATTCCCCTATTTTCGCTCTCTTTGTCACCATGAAGGCGAAAAACTGGCGAAAACCAAAGGGAAACCTGGTTCCTTCTAATGCGTGTGTATGCAAGCTACTGCAATTAAGGAGGGGAGGGACTACCCTATTCGCACCTTTGGAGTAAGGTTCGTCAGGCCTGCTCTAGACGTTTGAAACTTTTTTTTTTTTTTTTTTGTGGACACTTTAACTTGAGCCGCTATAGTTCTCAGCGTCCCATTCTATATTGGGCGTGAAAAACCACCTAAGTTTGCTCAGAGGCACCTTCATCAGACCTGTGGTTCTTTTACGAGCCGTAAATATACGACACGAGTCCACCGGTTTTACCCACCTTCCAAAGAAAGCTATGCTAAGGTTTTACGCCCGATAATGTCCATTGACCTCCGCCGGGTTTGAACCTGTGACCTCAGTAACCAGAGGTAAGCACGTAGACCACGGAGAACATCGTTTCAGCCGTTGTTTTTTATTTTGTTGTTTAATGACGCTGTCAATTGCCAGGACCAAATCAGCGTCGCTGGTGTGCCAGAATTTCGACCCACAGGGGTTCTTTTACATGCCAGTAAACCTTCTGACATGAAGATGCCGTTGTTAGGCACACTTAAAAACCATTGGTCTGGGCCGGATTTGAACCCGCGACCTTGGGATTAGTAGACCACCGTCTAACCAACTGAGCCACCCAAACCGACACCGCTTGCGGCGTATGTACTAATACGGTGCAAGGGAACAACAGGGGTGAGACGTTGTCTCATAGGGACAATATAGCTTGCCGCTTGCAATATCATGTGCGCGCATGCGTATTTCATATGTTCAAGAAACCATGTTGCAAGCTTACAGTTTGATAAACCAAAATGCATGTATGTGATTTTCACAAAATAACGCCTGCTCCAGACATGTAAATTGCTAAAATACCTACACAAAGCTCTCAGTTTAAGTAATATTCCGTCGCACGACACCATATAAAGTTTGACAATCCTTTAACAGGTAAAAGAGGATATACAGAACACCACCTCTATCACCGACTTCCCACAGATTGAAGCAATTAAGGCTTGGCGGACAATACTAAACGCCAAAATGAGTAGCAACAGATTGTGGGCACTAGTTGTGAATTAAGCTTCGGTATAGTACTGCTGTTCACTTAATTCAGTGATAAGCTTTATTCTAGTGTTTATAAAATTATCAAATCTCTTTTTATAAAAATATTGTTTAACATTTACCATAAACGTAGAATATTCTGCTGAAGCGGGATAAAATTTGACAAAGACGCGGTTTCGCCGTATTGGTTGTCACGAAATGTCAGGAACTTTAGCCGCCACAATACTGGCTGTTCATTTATTTGCTGTATGACGTCACTTGAACTAGAATTCAATCCGCCTGGTACTTCCGCAGAGGTGCATGACATGTGTGTCGAAGAAGTTGCCTGGCCACCAAGGCGCTCAGATCAACATGAAAAATCTTCCACATTATAGCAATAGAAGGCGGTCTAAACGGCAAGTGTCCTTGCAACATGTCTCTCAAACCGTGTTCTGTTCGGTAGATATCGAAGGTCCGTGAAATCTGTAAGCGGAGTACTTATATGGCTAACTTAAAGCAATATGAATTTGTCAATAACTGCTGTTGCGACTCTCTGAGAATGGAAATAAAAATAATGTTTGTGTGAAATGCAGGAACCTTGATAAGGTTATGCAATACAGATTAACACTTTTTCAATTTTATTTTACGCCCGTGTGAGATTGCGAGGCACGTTATTTGGTTACGTTTTATGAATCATGTCGTTGCTGTATTAGTACACTCCGGATCGAGCGCCGTGCTGGTTAGGCAACTTCTTCACCACACATGTTTTGCGTTACATCCTTCCCCTTAGAACCTGCACTAGCTCCAAAAGAATTAAGTCATGTTACTTCGAAATGAACACGGTGTAGTAACTTAGGTACATAAAGATTGTCTCAGAAGCCAAGGTGCGGCAATAATTAAATTGGTGCATCACCCATGCATCATAGAGGCTAGTGGACAGCATAAATATAGGCTTTTTAAGACTAAAAATTGAAATCTAAGAATTATGTAATGGACCAATATACACAACCTGTTTCAATGTATAAAATTCATTAACAGAAGCAGATTTTTTTTTTATTTATTTATTTATTTATTTTTTTTTTTTTTTTTTTTTTTTTTTGCGTTAATACACCTTTCTATCTAAATGTTTGCATAACTGTTGTGCCTTGCCACCCTCCTCCCTCTTTTGTTATAATTGTCCAAAGTAGAGTTACGACTACTCTTACACATTAACTGTTTCATAGGAAATCCGTTCACCAGATTTTGCAAACTCAAATGCTTCACAATTGAATGGCACTATATAAATATAAAATGATGTTGCACTCACACTTCTTTAGTGAAGTCAACCCATTTAAATTTCAACGTTTATATTCCAGCATGCATAAATATACATACTTATACACCAACCTATTTAAACATGTATACTTACACCGTACCTGTACAATCATTGGTACCTGTACTCCCGGCCCCTATAAATATTCTACATGCAATCCCAATCTGTGCTAATACGTCTTGTACTTGCACATATTTGCACTTACATCCTAATTGTAAAACATACTATCACTTATACCTCAACCTAAACCAATACTTGCACTTATTTTCCAAATTTTATAAATATTTGCACTCACACTAACGTGTATACATATTTCACTGAAATATTTACATGTATGCTGCAACCTGTAATATCACAACACACCTTCTACAACATGTACAACGCTATAGTGGCCTACATGTAATCAAGACCCACATTTCAAATTACTGTTTCACATTTTCACTCATTCTTCTTCTACCTGTAGGTAATGCGTCAGACCCAGAACTTTCTTGAGGTCGAGAACGATTTACATTTCTGTAGTATAATATACAATGAGTTTAAAGTGTACGTACACGTATGTTATTTTGCATTAGAATGCGTGTTACAAAAAAGCAGCGATTTCAAGAAATATAACATAAAAGACGTGAATACGAAACGCTGCATTTCATAAGTACACCAATAAAACCGCAATAAGATCAGTAGAAGCTTTAAAATTTAAACAATAGGCACAAAAAGTGATCGTACACCTGAGGTAATGGTTGAAGAAGACGACTGTTAAAGGGAAAACTAGTCAACATTCAGTTATCTGCCTGCCTATGGATGGCAGTGATAAGGGCTAGTTATAGGTAAACAGAGAAAACCCCCACAGAAACGTGCAAATGGGGAACAATCGTAAGGAAACCAACAAAGAAACAAGAAAACTAATAATTAAACTGCATATTCGCTGCAAATTGCTGCGAGAAATATCTCAGCTTCTTCATGCACCTCGTTCCACTTTGCAGGCAATAATTGATACGTTTTGTGCTTTAAAAACCGTGCAAAACAGGCCAAGAACTGGAAGACGAAAGTTACTGACAGAGCAAGATAAAATATATATCATGCATGAAATAACAAGTGCTCTAAAGTTGGTTGCAGATCTGGAAAGACGTGATATTAACCTTTCAGCCAGTACTGTACGCAATTCTTACCGAGAAGCTGGATATTATGGTCGAGTACTTCGGAAGAAGTAAACGAAATCAAATTAAGTTAATAAATTTCGCAAAAGAGCGCCGGAATAAGGCACCAGAGTTCTGGAAAAGGATGATTTTTCCGACGAAAGTTTAAACATTTTTGGTTCCGTTGGAAGACGCATGCTGTGGCGAAAGAAGAACACGGAGATGGGTCCAAAACATCCAGTGCCCACAGTAAAACACGTAGGTGGCTCAGTAATGGTCTAGGGGTGCATGGGCGCCTCAGGTGTGGGTCAACTGCACTTATCGATGGAATGATGCATCAAAAAATATATATGAATATTGTAAAGCAAAATCTTCACGCTAATGCTCAAAAACTAGGTCCTGAGAACAACTATATTTTTCAGCAGGACAACGACCCAAACATACAGCTGGAAGTACTCGCTTGTGGCTGCTGTAAAACACGTCAAAGCAACTTCGTACACCAGCCCAGTCGCCAGGTATCATCTTTATAGAACACCTGTGGTGTACTTTAGAGCAGAAATTGGAAATCACACTTTTTCCAGTTGAAACAGGCACTTCAGAGAGAATGGGACTTAATTGAGCCAAAAACAACAGAGCTAATAGAATCAATGCCACGGAGACTGGAGGGAGTTGTGAAAGCAAAAGTTCCAATATTGAAAGATGGTATTGTTTATAAAAATGTTGCTAAATTGCAAGTGTACAATTACTTTTTGTGAGAAATAATATTTTTTTATATTAAGGGGATATTATTAAGTAATTTGTTTGTTTTGTGATATAAAGTATGACTAAATACAGCATATGTATTACTGAACGTGATTAAGGTGTTTACATACTTATCCCAACATCCGGTTACTATTCCTCCAGGGATTTTAATGAATTTCCTACCTGTACGATCACTTACTGTATGTACCGCTAGGTTGCCCTGTCAGGTGTTTGGGGAAGGGATCATATTCACTGCTCCTGTTCTAAAGTGGCGTCTTGATATATCTTGGAAGACAACACGAGCTCTAAGAAAGAAAATTAAATAAAATATAATACAGAACAGTGGCCCGAGGGACGTTGCTTTGTCCTGAGTGCGCCAAGGTACAGAGAAGGAATTAGCTACTTTGACACCAGTAAAACCTATCACACACAAATAACTGCAGTTTTCATTTAGAAATATGTGGAACATAACAGCAGTCATGCCTAAATGAAGCTTACTGTCACAAAGTTAACATTGCCGTTATTCTTTGTGAGCCTACAAACTAACCCTAAGAATTTAACAAGAATGCACTTACTCATTTGTGAAAGTTAAGCCTTCCAAACCAGCATAGTTGAACTTAATAAAGCTATGCATAAACAGTCCCCTGTATGTGTGTGAACTGCAAGGGGCAGCAAAATGGCTAGAGACCCTGACAATTCACTTCAAAATCAATATTTGTGGTGAAACTTAGTGAGAAAGACTACTAAATTCTTAAAGTAAGCTTGGAAAATTCTTAAATGAAACTGAAAAACCAGCAAACTTATGAGGTAAAAGTGGCATCTCATTTGAGTTTTAGGGAAATGAAAGCTATTAATGTACAGTGATTTAAATTACAACCAAAGAGTCATTTGTCCCCATTATATTTTTATCACAGGTGTTAAATGAACTATTATGTCTTAAAATGCACAATTTATAACATATTTTAAGTAACTTCGCGTTTACCTTTCTTCGGGAGTTTAAAACATTAAAACACACACACAAAATGAAAACACACTTTACGGTCGACTGCAATGCTTAGGAACCATCTTGACTAATCATACACTTTTTTGTGCCAATTCATTTACTGCTTCCGTTGTGATATGTTTCATTTTCGCCGAAGTAAATGGCTTATTGCTTCTTGCAACCTAGACCTTTACTTCTGCCCAGTTTAGTTCTATGGGGTGGAAATGGTTATGATGTGGCAGCGATCTGATGGTTTGACGATTATGACCTTTAGTTAGTTCATCCACAACATATTTGGGCTGACTTCTTTTCACTTTTTAGTAACAGAAGTTAAAAATTTTCCCCTTTTCATTGTCGGGCCCAAATGACCTTGTTGTCAACGGGCTCTTAAATTTAACACTCCACTCCACTCCTTTTTCATTGTAATGTTACATGCCACATTAGTATCGTTTGTACTTTAGTGTTACTGTTAGTATGCGCTTCTCAATAGGAACGTGTCCACAGTAATAACACGGCATGTTAAGGAGTAACTGATTCTTAAACCATCAACAGAAATTGCCATAAAAAACGTTTTTATGGTAAGCCACAGATCCCGAGTTGAAGAACAGTAGGTGGTCACACAGAAGAGAGACAGATGTTCCAACCTGGGTAATAATAAACTCCAGCAACTGACTCCATGGCGGTTTCAGTTCTGTCATTAGTCCAACTTTTCATACGGTACGGCTGGCATTTAACCGTTTTGGCCATCCATACTATCTTTCTACAAGTTTTATTTTGTATTATCTTAAAAATAATTATCTCAGGCCTAGTGTATCGCATCTTGCGAGTATTATTTTTTCTCTTATTTATTGTCCTGACTCAAACTCCACAGCATAGGGGATCTTGTTCGAAGAACTAAGGCTTCCCTTAAATAGCTTTGCCTTGTTTAGCGAAGAAACAGGTTTCCATGTGATAAGATGGTAGGGCGTAGTAGCAGTAAAGTGCCTTGTATTGCATTTCATTCAAAGTTTTCCAATTGAGTTTCTCTGGAGTTAAACAGTGCTTACTAGCAAAATATAGTAACACATGAGAAGTTAACTGAATCTATAAAGAAGCTGGACTTTCAGGATACCATTAAGGTTATAACTGACCTGAGAGATTCAAAAGTTACCAATGTAAACAAATGAGCTAAAGTTAGTGGTTGAAACACTCCTGTTTATAAAGTGCTGCTTAAAGTTGGAACACCTGCCGTGCACGGGATGCAGATGTTTTGGTGGTCATCAGCATTAGGGTAGCATCTAAATGACCAATTCTGAAGCTTCATTTGTCATCAGATTCATAAACAAAAATCTTCAGAAAGTCGCTGAATTTTAAGCATGTTTTCATTTGTCATATTTTCATATATGTTGATCATGTTTCAAGACGTTTCCACCCCTAAAATCTGTCGCCCCGGGCGGTGGCATACTTAAACCTCCCCCTCCCCCCTTGAGCTGGCCCTGGTCTGTATACAGCCCGTAATCCAAACACTAACGACGCAGACTTCATGTGTTCGTACCTAACAGTAACAGAAATATCGCAAGTGCACATTGAACAAGTAATAAACGCCACGGCTCAGTTTACTTTTGCATCGTTGATGAGCTGAACATACAATTAGGTCTGAACGAAACCACGCTTCAGCATTTCTGTAAAACTAACCATCAAGTAATAATGGGAAACAAGGTTTAGCAGTCATTATTGGAATACGTTTACAACGCAAGCGATACCCTGAATAATAATTGTACCCGAATATTAGCTCATTCAAGGAAAACAAAACATAAATCTGATTATTTTATTTGTCAGCTTTAAATAAAATTGCCTACAGATATAGACTCCTTAAGAACAAATTATGAATTAAATTCCAAGTTTCAACTCCATACATTTTAATAGGAAATATCCCAAAATTAAATTCGAGAGAAATTCTAGTTCGCGATACTCGTCAACTTAGCATGGAGATTATATTTTCCTTCCAACTTACTTTTTTTACCTAGAGGATGATCATACACCGGATAAAACTTCTTTGTAAAACTTTTATATTTTAAGGACAAAATTCCGATCATTATTCCCTATATATCATCGTGTTTCTAAAAGGAACAGTTTCAAATAGTACTTCTTCATTGATAACATAATTTACACCGCAGCATATACCAGAGTTCTTGATAACACAATTCCCTTCTTTTATCATAACTAAACAACTAACTAAATCAAATTCCGCGGCGCAACAGCCCAATACCAGGCCAAGACCTACCACCCGACTACTGCGTCTTCCACCTCTGCCCAAAATGCGTCATGAGTGAGGTGTAGTTCTGCAGGGTGGTAGGAACCGGTAAGCGCCCCGGGCCTCCCCTCATCTGGAGCCGCTACTTGTCCCTCAAGTAACTCCTCAATTGTCCCTCCTCCAAGGACCTCACGAGTGAGTGCACCCCGAATCGGCTCTCCCAGCGGGAGAAAACCCCGCGTTGGTACCGGGAGTCGAACCAGGTCTCCCGCTCGATAAGCAGCTTCGCACCACCACCTAACACGACAACCTACAACTAAACAATACCTAGCATGATACAAATAGCTTAAGTAAATTGGCTCGTTTCGTTCTTCTATATTGGTGCAACCAGTGTTCTTGCATCCTTTTATGCACATGCTTTTGTGATGCATGCTGCTGAAGGACAACTCATAGAAACTGAGTAACTGCATTAAGAACCAATGTTTTAGTGAAACCAATATTTGGCCTTGCCTGTGCTGCAAAAATGTTTCATAAGTAATTCATTCGGTTGCTTTATAGCGAAATAAACCCTGAACTAATTTTGTCCGAAAAGAAAACAAATCTCTAATGAAAACAACATGAACATCAAATTCCTTCGCTCACTTTTAACGACAGCTTATGCAGCTGCCGTTGCTGCAGACATCCTAACTCGTTTCACCTTTCTGCATTTGCACCCCGGCCGTTCCAAACATTCATTACATTTTTTTTGTCTTTTTTTGAGGCCATCTCCACCTCCTCAGGAGTAAATAGCATTTGCAGAAGCACAGTTATCAACGCCAGAGGGTGGCATTGCCGGAGTGTTTAAGCACTGCTGACCTTATGATGTTAAATCAACAGGGAATTCCGATTTTGAGACTTATTAGGGGAGGAGGCGCTAGACTGCAACTTGGGCTCTTTTATGATCCTAGAGGAAGTCAAAGATTGGAGCGCATTTATGGAACCTGTGTACCCTACCCGATCATACGCATATCCGCTTTTATCTTAGGAAAAGGGAATGGACAACCTATACAGGTAACCTAGGAGAAGCGATTGGAATTCATTTGGGTAGGATCTGGATGGTCCAGCGACGGACCTCAGATCAGAATAAGTAATACAGAAGAGTTGAGAGTTCTTCGTGAAATTCTTCACGAACACCTTAGTATTTACCTATATAAGGAGTTACCCTCTCATTCAGCAGAAACGGGCTATAACAACACTTAGACGGAATTCTTATTTAAAATTCACCAAAAAAGGAATAAAATAAAGACACGAAGTGTTTATAACGCAATTATGGCGAATAAGTGTCGGGTAATATGGGATTTATACAAAGAGTCCCAGAGGTCCTGTAAAAGAAATATCAGAAGGGAGTGTGGGCAAAGCTGGAGGATTTTCTAGAATAATAAATACACTGGCAAAGAAGACTCGGATCTTAATTTCATAAAACTCGAGCCCTTTTGTGGCACGTTTCCCAGAAGTAGCATACAGGAGATGACTAACAAGTAGGGCTTATCTCGAATATTGGAACAACCGGACAAACTACTGCCAGGCAAGCCCATGAATTAATTTCTGTAATTGGACGCTCTCCAGTGCCCAAATCGTGCATTTCCATACAGGGGTTCCTATTTGAAAACCGATCAGTTTGCCATCCCGGACAACATACTAAGCGTTGTCGGTATTTTTTTTTCTGGGGGGGACCCAGTATGTGTGTATATATACAGGATGGAAGGGAAGTCATTACATTCTTTCGAATATGTGCTTCATAGAAGCATTACAAACAAAAAAAGTTTAATTACATTTTGTTCTTTGATCAGCCGATTTCAAAAAAATAAATGGTTTTTAATCCAACTTGGATGCGTAAGAATGTACGAAGGTAACAGTTTATTACTTGTAAGATGCGTAGAGTAAATTATTTCTGACATAGCTTCGGTAATAATTATAGGACATCACACAGGTTACGAAATAATCACTTAAAAGACGTGAAGGAATACTCCAAGCAGCTTTTTCACACTGCAGTAAGTCGACAACGTTGCGTTGAGGTTGGTCAGGGAATTGAACTGGTTTGTGGATGTACCTAAACAAGTCTGGCACTTTCGCTTTAGCTTAATGTTTTGGGAGCTAACGCTTGTGATTGGCCTACACTCGTGCAGTAAACAAGGAAGGACAAGACAGGGTATTTGTGTTCTCAAGAAAGACCGTTACTGTGTTTGCTTATGTACTGAGCTAGAGAAAGTGACACCCACACAATCTACAGTGTTGCCAGCTTGTTTTCTATAAAACTAAAATATCTCCGTAACAAACGCTCAGACAAAAACGTAAGATACAAAATGTGTTCCAAATATCGAGATCTACCACTGGTTTAAATTAATTTAATGACTTCCCTTCCACCCGGTATATACATTGTATTACATTTACACATAACAAGAGTTATACAAGACTCTTTAAGCAGGAAATGTGGAGGGAAAGACATAATCTCTCTTCATATTCTATGCGAGTGTGAAGGTTTCACCAAAGCTTTCTTACTCTCCTATTTCTTAGAACATGAAGATAACAGAAAGGCTAACTTTAAGTATGTGTCAGTTTTAACGGGATTACAGCCTTTGATTAAAATCCTAGATTAAGGGGCACAAAGAGCTATAGGAGCCCATTTGCAAGCGCCTAATAAGAGGTCACTTATTTTTCTAACACCGCCACTCTGTGTTGTTTAACTCAGACCCTACTGCCTTCACTTCCTGAAGTATCCAGTTCCATGTGTCATTGCATGTACACACTACTACTAAAATCTCTGTTTCGTTATGTTGTATACAAGGACACAATTATCTTCACCTGCCTGACCTGAAGTTTCCAGTATCACATATCATTACGCGATACGCATTTTGCTGTTGCAGCCTTTCTGTGTCATTATGTTCTGTAAGTCAGAAACTACTGTCTTCACCTGCTTAAGTTTGGCTGTACAGTAGCGCAGTGGTACATCATACTGCTGTAGCCGTTTTTCTGTATAGTTATATATATAGGTTAGACACAACTGTCTTCGTTCGCCTGAACTAAGTCATCCACAAGCTCTTTATATCTGACACAAAAGCATTCACTAGCCTCAGTTGAGGTATCTACTGTGCTTTTCAAATGGGAAGAGTTCTAAATCTGAGACCAAAGAGATGCGTTTACGTGCACAGCGTTGCAAGCTCATTACCCCCACTCTTTTCATATTTCCCTCTCTCTCGCACACTTAGCAAGTCTACCTGGCGCTAGACGCAATCTGATATCGCAAGCCCCACTCAAGGGGAAAGCCATATGACAACACAGCAGGACTCCGATTGGTTGCCGGCCTGGAGACGTTCAAGGGCAAGCTCCTTCCCATCTGAAAAACGCAGTAGTACATGTCATTACGTGGTGTATACTGGTCCATCAGTCTCTGTGTGTCACTATGTTCTGCAAATGTATTCACCTGTCTGAACTATACAGTATCACATTTCATTACGCGTTACACACTATCAAGTGTCTCTGTATTCCTGTATGCTATGCCAGACACGACTGTTTTCACTAGCCTGGGCTAAGATATCCAACATCACATAACATTACGTGGTACATTCTTCTGGAACAATACAATTGACTTCACTTGATTGCGTTAAGGTATCCACTACCTGAGACAAGTTGTCCAATATCGCATGCCATTATGCTAAAGCAGCCATTCTGTGCCATTATGGCAGAGATTCCAATACAACTAGCTTGCTTCACTTATCTGATTTGAGATATCTAGCACCATACGTCATGAAGTGTTACGTATCGCTGTATCGTTACTTGTATTTCAATACAACTGTCAGCCTCAGCTGAGGGATCCAATATCGCTTGTCATTTCCATGTGCATGTTACGTCAGTCTTCCTACGCATTTGTGTTGCATAAAGCAAATGCCCTCCCTTGCTTAAACTGAGGTACCCAGTATCACCAAATATGTAATAACGACCTTTTCAGGCTATGCAGGTTTGATTACCATCTGTACACAGTATAATATGTAACCCCTTGAAGTGCAGCCACTGTTAGAGAGGATTACACCTAGGCACAAGGTATGGATCCAGAAAACAACCTGGATGCATTTGGAAGAGCTGGGATTTTTAACCGAATATGGAGCGAATGAAGCTATAATTAAATATGTATTTTATATTTTACAACTAAATATTTAATTTTAATACACATTTGTCATACTTTTGTTTTCACAGCTGTTCATCGTTAAGAATTTCGCACTGTGTTCCCTTTAGATGCAGCATATAATAAACTGACCTGCCGGCGTAACTCGTTGCACTAAACTTTTGACCCAGAGAGTATTTGGGAGCAATTGACCAAGTCAGCACAAAATTCCGAGTTAAACTTCAAATGTTATTATTAATATTTTCTAACCAAATCTTTAAATTATATTGTAGATATGATAATTCACCACCTAACAAATAAAAATACAGCTACAACGTTTGTCAAAAATTGAAATGTCGATAGCCTACCTGACCATAAGTTCTGCTTCAAGTGAAGTTTATTCACATGTTCCAAATATTAGAATGCGCTTTTGACGGGATGTATAACTTAAAGAAATGTTTAGTGAAAATGTATGAAAATTCTCACAAGTAGCGTTAATTGTTACGCCGGCGACAGTATGAATGTACAAGATTGTGAAGAAACCTAAAACCAAATACAATGGCATACTCTAGATGGTTGTTAGCGTCAGAAACAAGGAGGGAAGCTGAGCGAGATGGAGACTAGAATATTTCACTGCCCTGTTCTATGGAAGGCTGTATTATTTCTCTGGGCACTTTACTAAAATCTACGAAGATTTTCCAACATTAATTACTCATGAAATTACATAGGTATTAACATTTTACGAATTTACTTAAGAATGGTTTGAAACCCACAGTTTTCCTCAAACTAACAATGGTTCACATTGGAAATTTGATCAAAGTTGGCAATTCAATGCCACAGATCTCGCGAGTTCGAATCTCGATTAGGGTAAGTTATTCGGGTAAGGCTTTTTTCCGAGGTTTTCCCTACCCTGAGAAGACGAATGTCGGGTAACTTAAAGCTCCATGGACCTCGGGCTCATTTGAGCATCATTTCACCCATTTCATTTCATTCATTCGTCCGATATGACACAATGTTGGAGGACGTTAATTTAAAAAAAAAAAAAATCTTCACCTTTTCGTGCCCAAGCTCTACCAGATGAGTTACCATGGCAACTTGCTCGTATGTGTATTAAATCCTATAAGAACATTCTAGGTCTGTTTCGTGTCTGATTCAGCTTGCCAGTTTTGTGTCTACATACAGCCAGTGTGAAAGAACAATTATTAAAATATGAATTATCGGTAACAGGAGCAACTATAAAGCACGGAAATTAAAAGTACTTGCCATACCACACATGGTCTTTAAGGAATGGCATCTCGAATATTTGAGATCGCCTTGAAGCGATACCTGAATCGGAAGAGATGGTGTACTGCCCGGACAGGCAATCTGCACATATACTAGGCCTGGGCAAATCGTGGAATAGCTTGAGCAACCCTGTTTCTTTACCTGCTAAATACACACTGATTAGTGCAAGGTCGTGAGCGGGCTGAGCTCAAAGAGTACCAGTACCCCAGACCTGTCATATGCTTATGCCTTCGAGTACTGGAATGTTTGAATATAAAATAAGAGCTTAAAGTTAATAAATGCTTTAATCATTTCCATGCAACGTCATATTTCAGTATCATGTGCATTAGCTCTGAAAACAAAATCAGATACTTCACTCGACTATTATCGATCTGTTATGTTTGATTTTCAAAAGACAAATTCATCTGTAAGGTGTAACACGGGGAAACTATTTTCTTCGAAAGAAATAAGTCTAACAGAAGTAGAGAAGGTAACAGAATTGTGCATAATTAGTTTGATATTTTAAAGTGTGCTTTGGGAATCATATCATAAACGTATAATAACTTCGAGGTTATTATACTCATTTCTTTAATCGCTAATAGCAGAAGCTGTAGCTTGGGATTGAGCTAATTGTGTTACAATTAAAAATGCCCAAGTGATTAAACACAACCGCAAAATGTGTTTTATTCTCTTATTATAGTTTATACAACGGAAAACCGTGTTGTAAATGTCAGCCATCATGTAAAGATGTTTAAGGCCAATACAGAACTAAGGCCTAGACTGCTATATCAAATACCACTTTCAGGAACTCAGCGTTGAAATTTCTTTTCCTCAGATGACACCCAAGAGTATCAATAAGTTTATCTTATACTGTAGAATTTCGGACGAGGAAACCGCTTCCAAATTAACTTTTAAGTATGCAACAACATTAAATTAATTACACCTTTACCCTTACTTCGATCAAAACCATCTCTATTCCTGCCATTCTCATAGAATTTTCTTATGTAACAATAGACAGCATATTCAAAACTAAACGTCTTCAATTACTTCCTTACGACTTAGCAGTGCAACACAAACTTTCCTCATTTGTCCTATTTAGAGAATGTTCTTGCTTGACAAAAGTGATAACATTACATTAATGTAATTAACCATGCTTCAGATACGTAATCAGGAACTACAGAATATTACTCAAATGCGACTATTCTGTACTCATACAGCTATTATCAAATGCAGTATAAGCGTATAGCATATCAGGTGTTTCAGAATGTAGCCTCACTGTGAGTGTGGAGTACTACAGTAGCTGTCATACATAGCAGCATGAGAGTAGAGAATGTCAGGTGGTTCAAAATGTAGCCCCACTGTGAGTGTGGACTACTTCTGTAGCTGTCATACATAGCAGCATGAGAGTAGAGAATGTCAGGTGTTTCAGAATGTAGCCCCACTGTGAGTGTGGAGTACTTCTGTAGCTGTCATACATAGCAGCATGAGAGTAGAGAATGTCAGGTGTTTCAAAATATAGCCCCACTGTGAGTGTGGAGTACTTCTGTAGCTGTCATACATAGCAGCATGAGAGTAGAGAATGTCAGGTGTTTCAGAATGTAGCCCCACTGTGAGTGTGGAGTACTTCTGTAGCTGTCATACATAGCAGCATGAGAGTAGAGAATGTCAGGTGTTTCAGAATGTAGCCCCACTGTGAGTGTGGAGTACTTCTGTAGCTGTCATACATAGCAGCATGAGAGTAGAGAATGTCAGGTGTTTCAGAATATAGCCCCACTGTGAGTGTGGAGTACTTCTGTAGCTGTCATACATAGCAGCATGAGAGTAGAGAATGTCAGGTGTTTCAGAATGTAGCCCCACTGTGAGTGTGGAGTACTTCTGTAGCTGTCATACATAGCAGCAAGAGAGTAGAGAATGTCAGGTGTTTCAGAATGTAGCCCCACTGTGAGTGTGGACTCCTTCTCTAGCTGTCATACATAGCAGCATGAGAGTAGAGAATGTCAGGTGTTTCAGAATGTAGCCCCACTGTGAGTGTGGACTACTTCTGTAGCTGTCACACATAGCAGCAAGAGAGTAGAGAATGTCAGGTGTTTCAGAATGTAGCCCCACTGTGAGTGTGGACTACTTCTGTAGCTGTCATACATAGCAGCATGAGAGTAGAGAATGTCAGGTGTTTCAAAATATAGCCCCACTGTGAGTGTGGAGTACTTCTGTAGCTGTCATACATAGCAGCATGAGAGTAGAGAATGTCAGGTGTTTCAGAATGTAGCCCAACTGTGAGTGTAGAGTACTACTGTAGCTGTCATACATAGCAGCATGAGAGTAGAGAATGTCAGGTGTTTCAGAATGTAGCTCCACTGTGAGTGTGGACTACTTCTGTAGCTGTCATACATAGCAGCATGAGAGTAGAGAATGTCAGGTGTTTCTGAATGTAGCTCCACTGTGAGTGTGGACTACTTCTGTAGCTGTCATACATAGCAGCATGAGAGTAGAGAATGTCAGGTGTTTCAGATTGTAGCCCTACTGTGAGTGTAGAGTACTGCTGTAGCTGTCATACATAGCAGCATGAGAGTAGAGAATGTCAGGTGTTTCAGAATGTAGCTCAATTGTGACTATGGTATACACATCTTGCTGACATCTAATGCAGCATAAGAGTAGAACCTCTTAGATGTTTCAAAATGTAGCTCAATTGTGACTATAGTATACACATTCCTGACATCAAATGCAGCATGAGAGTACGACCTGTTAGATGTTTCAAAATGTAGCTCAATTGTGACTATAGTATACACATATTGCCGGCATCTAATGCAGCATGAGATTAGAACATATCAGACATTAGAAAATGTAGCCCAACTGGGACCATTGTGCACACATGCAACTGTCATCTAATGCAGCATGAGAGTATAACATATCAGATGTATCAGACTGTAGCCAAGTTGTGACAATAGTGCACACATATAGATGTCTTCTAATGCAGCATGAGAGTATAACATATCAGATGTTTCAGACTGTAGCCAAGTTGTGACAATAGTGCACACATGTAGATGTCATCTAATGCTGCATGAGAGTATAACATATCAGATGTTTCAGAATGTAGCCAAGTTGTGACAATAGTGCACACATCTTGCTGTCTTCTAATGCTGCATGAGAGTATAACATATCAGATGTTTCAGACTGTAGCCAAGTTGTGACAATAGTGCACACATGTAGATGTCATCTAATGCAGCATGAGAGTATAACATATCAGATGTTTCAGACTGTAGCCAAGTTGTGACAATAGTGCACACATGTAGATGTCATCTAATGCAGCATGAGAGTATAACATATCAGATGTTTCAGAATATAGGCAAGTTGTGACAATAGTGCACACATCTTGCTGTCTTCTAATGCTGCATGAGAGTATAACATATCAGATGTTTCAGACTGTAGCCAAGTTGTGACAATAGTGCACACATCTTGCTGTCTTCTAATGCTGCATGAGAGTATAACATATCAGATGTTTCAGACTGTAGCCAAGTTGTGACAATAGTGCACACATCTTGCTGTCTTCTAATGCAGCATGAGAGTATAACATATCAGATGTTTCAGACTGTAGCCAAGTTGTGACAATAGTGCACACATCTTGCTGTCTTCTAATGCTGCATGAGAGTATAACATATCAGATGTTTCAGACTGTAGCCAAGTTGTGACAATAGTGCACACATCTTGCTGTCTTCTAATGCTGCATGAGAGTATAACATATCAGATGTTTCAGACTGTAGCCAAGTTGTGACAATAGTGCACACATCTTGCTGTCTTCTAATGCTGCATGAGAGTATAACATATCAGATGTTTCAGACTGTAGCCAAGTTGTGACAATAGTGCACACATCTTGCTGTCTTCTAATGCAGCATGAGAGTATAACATATCAGATGTTTCAGAATGTAGCCAAGTTGTGACAATAGTGCACACATGTAGATGTCATCTAATGCTGCATGAGAGTATAACATATCAGATGTTTCAGAATGTAGCCAAGTTGTGACAATAGTGCACACATCTTGCTGTCTTCTAATGCAGCATGAGAGTATAACATATCAGATGTTTCAGACTGTAGCCAAGTTGTGACAATAGTGCACACATCTTGCTGTCTTCTAATGCTGCATGAGAGTATAACATATCAGATGTTTCAGACTGTAGCCAAGTTGTGACAATAGTGCACACATCTTGCTGTCTTCTAATGCAGCATGAGAGTATAACATATCAGATGTTTCAGAATGTAGCCAAGTTGTGACAATAGTGCACACATGTAGATGTCATCTAATGCTGCATGAGAGTATAACATATCAGATGTTTCAGAATGTAGCCAAGTTGTGACAATAGTGCACACATGTAGATGTCATCTAATGCTGCATGAGAGTATAACATATCAGATGTTTCAGAATGTAGCCAAGTTGTGACAATAGTGCACACATCTTGCTGTCTTCTAATGCAGCATGAGAGTATAACATATCAGATGTTTCAGAATGTAGCCAAGTTGTGACAATAGTGCACACATCTTGCTGTCTTCTAATGCAGCATGAGAGTATAACATATCAGATGTTTCAGAATGTAGCCAAGTTGTGACAATAGTGCACACATGTAGATGTCATCTAATGCTGCATGAGAGTATAACATATCAGATGTTTCAGAATGTAGCCAAGTTGTGACAATAGTGCACACATCTTGCTGTCTTCTAATGCAGCATGAGAGTATAACATATCAGATGTTTCAGAATGTAGCCAAGTTGTGACAATAGTGCACACATGTAGATGTCATCTAATGCTGCATGAGAGTGTAACATATCAGATGTTTCAGAATGTAGCCAAGTTGTGACAATAGTGCACACATGTAGATGTCATCTAATGCAGCATGAGAGTATAACATATCAGATGTTTCAGAATGTAGCCAAGTTGTGACAATAGTGCACACATCTTGCTGTCTTCTAATGCAGCATGAGAGTATAACATATCAGATGCTTCAGACTGTAGCCAAGTTGTGACAATAGTGCACACATGTAGATGTCATCTAATGCAGCATGAGAGTATAACATATCAGATGTTTCAGAATGTAGCCAAGTTGTGACAATAGTGCACACATGTAGATGTCATCTAATGCAGCATGAGAGTATAACGTATCAGATGTTTCAGACTGTAGCCAAGTTGTGACAATAGTGCACACATGTAGATGTCATCTAATGCAGCATGAGAGTATAACGTATCAGATGTTTCAGACTGTAGCCAAGTTGTGACAATAGTGCACACATGTAGATGTCATCTAATGCAGCATGAGAGTATAACATATCAGCTGGTTCAAAATATAGCTCCATTGTGACTATTGTGTTCAGATGTAGCTGTCATCTAGTGCAGCATGATAAAAGATCATATTTGATATTACAGAATGTTTATTCACTGCATACTCATCAAGCTGTAATCTAATGCAGCACAAAAAAGAGTATGCTAGATGTTTCAGAATGTAGCTCCACTGTGACTATTGGGTACTCATGTAGCTGATATCTAATGCAGCACGAAAAGAGAAGATCATAACTGCTGCTTCAGAATGTAGCTCCTATGTGTCAATTGGTTACACATATTGCTGTTATCTAATGCAGCATGAAAAAAGAATATATTATATGTTTCAATATGTAGCTCCACTGTAACTACTGGGTACTCATGTAGTTGTCATCTAATGCAGCATGAAAGAAGAATATCATAACTGCTGCTTCAGAATGTAGCTCCACTGTGACTATTGCTTAATCATGTAGTTGCTATCTAATGTAGCATCAGTATATAGCATTTCAGGGGTTACAGAATGTAGCTCAACTGTGACTTTTGCTTAATCATGTAGTTGCTATCTAATGTAGCATCAGTATATAGTATTTCAGGGGTTACAGAATGTAGCTCCACTGTGACTATTGCTTAATCATGTAGTTGCTATCTAATGTAGCATCAGTATATAGCATTTCAGTGGTTACAGAATGTAGCTCAACTGTGAGTGTTTAGCTGTTATTTAAGGCAGCATGAGAATAAAGCATATGAGGTGTTCCAGAATGTAGCTCAGCTGTGGCTGTGGTGTACTTATTTAGCTGTCATTTAAGACAGCTTGAGGGCAAACCATGACAGGTGATTCAGAATTTGGCTCAAATGTGACTAATTTGTAGTCGATTAGCTATCCTTTAGTGTAGCATGAGATATACCTTGTTAGGTATTGCAGAATGCAGTTCATGTGCGACTATTGGGTGCTCGTGTACACAGTAGATGAAAGTATCATCTAATGCAGCATGAGAGTATACATCTCATGTTTTACAAAATGTTGCTCAACTTTAACAACCTAAATGTCGTGTACTGATGTAGCTATCACGTAATGCAACATGAATGTGGAGAATACAAGGTGTAGCTGCTGAACTCTAGCGATTGTGTACCGGAAATCAGGGATATTTTGACCAGCATTTTTCTTGAACTTATTGTGCCGCAGTAGTATAAGTTATCGTTGGTTGTCGTTGAATATTGTTAATGTGAAGGTAAGCTAAGAAGAAATTAGGCTGTCAGGGTTACAATATGATTGGTAACACCTTAATCACTGCATTAGTGTTCATTTAAATACTAACTAGTTTAGTAGATATTCAATGTTAAACTTTAATTTTAATATATATTTGTACACATAATTTAAGAAGGAAAAGGAAAATACGGTTGATCTATATGATGTATGTTTGGGAACTTGCACAGTGTCTACTTTTGGTGGGTAAAAACATTTTCTAAACACAAATGTGTTAGTTAATAATGCATGCGCACGCGCGCACACACTCCCACGCGCACTCAGACTACCCAAGTTTCTAGGTCCTTCTGGGTGGTTCAAAGAAAACTATCAGCATGAAATATTTGGATACAACTTAGTGAATTTAGAAGGAATAGATTTTAATATTCTTTTGTGTTTCTGGTAAAAGTACCCTGGGATCAGCTTATGGTACCCGGGTAGCTGTCATCCAATGTAGCATGAATATATAGTATATCAGTAATTCCAGAATATAGCTCAAGTAGTTGTCATCTAATGCAGAATAATATTATACTATGTCAGGCAGTTTGGAATGTAGCTCAACAATGACAGTGTATTAGGGCATGATCAGGTGTTTCAATAACTCATTGATGTTATTTGGTGTCTTGTGTGGCATGGGATGCCAATTCTTCTACTATGAATATAGAAAAATAGTTAACTGTGTGTGATTTATAGTTACAGAGAGATATTTTACTACTCACAGAAATAAGTCCAAGTTTAAATATTCATCAGAATGATACTTTTTAACGCATAAAAAAAGGAAATTATATTTTTTTAAAACATGGAATTCTGATAAAACAAGATGGTTTCGTTGATCCTGCATACTGAGAAGAGGTATATAGTCCACCTCGAAAAGAGAATGACAGGACTTATACTGGTTATCTGGTTATGTAGCGTTGATACAGGCTGTCATGGCAACGCTTACATTGGTCTGCTTCTTCTTTCTTTCTTTCTTTCTTTCTTTTTTTTTTTTTCACAGCTTTCCCAAACTGAATTTTAGACGATGGATACGCTCCACTATAGTTGCTAATCATGTTATCCATTACGTTCATTTTTTCGAAATATTTTCTGGTCTAGCCCCTGCCCAATCAAATTTGTGGTACATCTTTTGTTGCTGATGGATAAAGACACAAGAATAAAAACGTATAAAGAATATAGAGTGTCACGAAGTGAATATCAAATATCAAAACAGTGATTCAAGATATCCCTCCTTTAAGACAATTAATGGCTTAAGCAACTATTATTCTTTGGAAGCAAGGTCCCCAGAAACAGTAGACACGAAACAGCATTTCAAAAAATTCAACTGAAAAAGGATCCCCACTAAAATATCTACCATACTACACGATTACAAGATCAGCGGAGTAGCAAGTGCATTTTGCTTGGAGCAACTGTTCTGAAAGTGCAGCATTTATAGAGAAAATACTAAGGGTGCTTTGTACATGTTTTATAAATCTTTTCTAGCAATGAAAATATTGAAAATGAGGAGGCTACGTACGGCGAAGTTCAGTTTAACCACCATTCAAAAGAACATGATTTCCATGTCATCGTATATAGCAACATACAGCTAGAAAATAATCCTTTCTTTAATCCTGTTAAACCAGAAAAAAAAGAAAAAAACAGAACAAATCAGACGAACAGAAGAAAACAAGGACATGAAGCAGAATATTCAGAGACGCACCACTACAAGCAAATGACCAATATGAATTGGTACGAATGAGTCAGTCATATACGAAAATATCAATTATACTTACAATATGCCACACAGACACTTGGCGAACAAAAAACTTGCATATGCACACAAAATCTACAAAGATAAATTAAAAGGTGAAGATGACAAAAGCGAAACAAAATGGAGGCTTGCATATGGTAACAGACATCACGAAACAGAAATAGATCGTTCAGCTTTTTCTATCTCTCTTCCTCTATTTCTTTCTTGATTCGAAGCATTTGGAAAATTCACTGTATTTATTTTTGAATGTTTCATCACATTAATACAGTCACCATGAAATGCCTATTTACTCCTAATGACAAAAACATTGGGTGCTTTTAAAGATAGGAGGTATTTTTAAGCTGACACGGTACCAAACTAGCTTAAATGCGCATATTTTCATTCTTAATAGTTTAGTATTACAAATAACATCTTGCTTTAACTGCATTCCATATTGGAGCTTTAGGAGACAGGATGTGCTCATATGCATTTCAGCAAAAATGAAAACAGCTTCAAATTTGGATCATAAGATGAGAAGATGAATACAGTTCTGAAAGTGTGGGAAAGTATGCCACAAATGCTGCCTTTTTGTTAAGATATTTACGTAAACTAGTGCATACTACACGAAAGCCTAATAACTGTGTCTTAAAACATCAGGGTAATCTTCTAATCCTTAAAACGGGATGCTTAACAGGCCATACTGTTGAATTTCTGATGCTAAGATGATTATTTGCTTTAAAATTCTTTAGATATAAAGGCAGTAGGAACCAAATAAACGGCACTTCATGTAAAGAATTCCACTTCCAAATTATTTGACAGGGATAGATGTTCTATTTCACGAGTGCTAATGGTTTATTATATACTTAAGTAACACACTGTGTGACAGACTAGACTGGACGGAATGACAGGAACTGAATTACTGAGTGGAATCTAAAATCTCAAACATTTTCAAAACATCTGAAACTGAAAAAATCATT